>CP092883.1:60200471-60268369 GCA_030710605.1 Cordylochernes scorpioides
GAACAGGCAGATAAATTTATTTAGGTTTCATACAACGAAGACCAGGGATGATATAGACAGTGATGTCCTTGCATCCCGCACAAGTCAGTAGCTAGAGGTGTAGATAAATAGTTAAAGAGAAACATATTAAAGCAGCAAGCTAAGAGGGGTATTGCTAAGTGAAGTTTTATATACAGAAGGTAAAGAGGTATCTAGAATTGAAGATAGTTAGTAAAGTGAAGGTACACTGAACCAGCAAATTAAGAGGGGTGTTGCTGAATGGAGTGAAATATATAAAGACAACATGAAGCTGAAAATAAAAAATTGGAGGTAGAAATATATGGAGGGCTGTTAATTAATGGCTGCCTAACTATTGTGGTATATACAGATTACAGTTAACATAGACATATAAGAGAGAGCAGCTATATAGGTATAGAGGATTTGTACATATAAGGAGGATCTTATTCTAGGACGTATCAGGGTAAACTAAACTAAACATGAAAAGGTCTAGACAACACATGATAATGGGAGAGAGTTTAATGTGGTTATAAGCAGTATATGTGGTAGCATACTGGAAAACCATATTCCCAACAGATGTATTCTTATTGAAAGTATGTATTTTAATAGTATATGTAGAACACACCTAAAGCTGGAGGATACTAGGTGATCATGTAGCATCAAGTGTGTAAACCTTTGTGTTTTGGTCATGGTTTTATGGTTTCCTGACGCTAATGCGGGAACTATCTATTATTAAAGGTCCTTAAGTTCTCATTTACTGCGTCTTAAGATATATGTATAAGTTGAGTATGGTCGAAACAAAGACGCAATATATGTAATATTCAAATCATAGATTAAGCGGTTTCAATTTTTGAGTCATCAGAAACGGCCGCGTGATCATAACAAGTGACTTGTTATTTAATCAGTGCGTTTGAACTTTTTTTTTTTTTAAGCGTCGAAATAACAAATTGTTTTGAAGATGTGTTATTTATATGTTAATAAAACGGTACACACGAACTATAGGGAATTTGGAAAAGAGATTTCAACTGTACCATAGTTATAAAACCGGAAAGAACGTGTCCTATTAATTCCGAATCTGATCGACTTCTTGAGGGAACTATTAAATTGTACGTGAATATTCCTGATGTAAGCTAGTTTTATCCATACTTTGTCCATTTTGAATAAATTATGTGTATAGTTTTATTCCTGAATCCAAACCAGAGAGAAAATGTAGAGCATACTTGTTTGTGCAAGATATGTAATATGCGAATCATAGAGTAAGCGGTTTCAATTTATCGAGTCATCAGAAACGGGCCGCGTCATCATAACAAGTGACTTGTAATTTAATAAGTGCGTTTGAACTTTTTTTTTTTTTTAAGCGTCGAAATAACAAATTGTTTTGGAGATGTGTTATTTATATTTTCATAAAACGGTACACACGAACTATAGGGAATTTGGAAAAGAGATTTCAACTGTACCATAGTTATAAAACCGGAAAGAACGTGTCCTATTAATTCCGAATCTGGTCGAGTTCTTGAGGGAACTATTAAATTGTACGTGAATATTCCTGAAGTATACTAGTTTTATCTATACTTTGTCCATTTTTGAGTAAATTATGTGTATAGTTTTTATTTCCTGAACCAAGACCAGAGAGAAAATGGAGAGCATACTTGTTTGCGGACCTGTCCAAAGTGAATATATTGACCACACATGTTTTAGTGCCGATCCAAAATAATGTACCCCTTAAGAGTGGAACCAGGGTGGAAAACACGTGATATCCAGAGAGGAGAAGCTACTTAAAAACTCAATTTTGGAAGAATCCTTAATTTTTGGGGTATGAATGTGGCGAGACAGGTCAACAGCTGGTATATTTGAAGGGGTTTGAATATTTTGCGGGATAGAGTTAGGTTAATGATGATAAAGACGCAGATGGACCTTCCTTATATTGCGATGAAAGAGTTCAATGATGAGTAGGGGGGTATAGATCCTTTGAGAATGCTATGGCGATTTCTGAGAAGGTTGTGAGTGCCCTCCTATGATCTGATAGTATATGTGGTTTGTTTAGATTAGGCCTCTTAAGGCACCTTGGTCTGCTCGAGTCCAGAAGAGGACACGCTAAAAGGAAATGGTCAGAGTCAGGGTTCGCGTATCCGCACCTGCAGGGGGATGGGGTTTTTATTTTAAAGCGTTGAAAGTAGTTAGAGAAGGGGCCATGGCCTGTTAGGATGGAGTTAAGGGCGCTGGAAGAGTAGATCCTGTCCGCCCTGACGAATTTGATCCAATTGTACAGGGATCTACCCTTGAGGGAGGCATCCCAAGATGTTTGCCAATCTGAGATCGCTTTTTTGCGGGCGGAGTATTTAAACCATGATTTAGGGGTGGGGATAGGGACGTATGGGGCGGGATATTTAAATGCAAATCTAGCCAGGGAATCCGCCATTTCATTGCCCTCCAGTCCCACATGTGCCTTGACCCAGTGGAAAGAGACTGTTTTGCCCGAGTTAATAATATTATTAACAAGAATCTTATTTCTCATTACCGACCAGCTTTTAGTGTATGGACTAGCCAGTGATTCAAGGGAAGATAGGCTATCTGACGCTAACGTGATTGATTGGTGTGGTTGTTCTAAAAACCATTCAAGAGCCTTGAATATTGCCAAGCATTCTGCTTGAAAAACCGAATTTTCTTCTCTGAGAATGTACGATTTTTTCAGTAGAGGGATATTTCTGGAATATAGGCACCAACCAGCACCCACCCCATCATCAGACTTTGAGCCGTCAGTGTAGATGGTAAGAGATGATGAGTCTGGAATGGATTTATCATAGGTAATGAGGTGGACCTCTGCTGGATGGCAGTACCATTGTAGAGGGGGTAAGTCAACCTGTTCTGGGGTGGGATCTGTATCCATATCAGAGCCTGGGCGTATTAATTCCGCCCTCTTGGATTCGAGCGTTAGGATATTGTTAATAGGTACCAGGCCTGATAGGACCAGTGCGGCGTCAGTACTAAGAGTGTTGTAGCCCCTACATATAGCAAGAGCGAATGGTCTCTGCGCTGAGCTAAGGATCTTGTGCGTCAAGCTGTTGTTTTCCTGTCTCCACCAAACCGAGGCGGCATAGCAGATGATTCTTTCGAAGCCTGCTTTATAGAGTCTTTTTGTGACCAAAGGCGCCAGGCCGCGGTTCTCCCTCGTCAGTCTTCTCAATTCCATTCCCTTGGATAGAACCTTATCCCTTATGGATTTTGCGTGATCGACCCATGTTAGGTGTCTATTAAATGTTACCCCGAGGAATTTCAGGGTGTTTTTAAAGAGAATATGGTTGCCGTCCATTCTTATAGCTGGGTTTCTGACGCCTCCTTTTCCCGCACCTTTGTTTCGGCCTGCAGGAGCGACATATAAGGCAGCGCTTTTTTTCGGGGCGATATTTAGTTTTCTCGAGGTTATCCAGGTATGGAGGGTCTCCAGAGCTCTGTTGGTAATATTTTCGACCTTAACGCGGCTTGTGCTTGTGCAAATGAGAAGCAGGTCATCCGCATATGCTATTGTATGGACGTTTTCGTCTTTAAGGATACTAAAGATCGGGTCCATATATAGAATCCAGAACAGAGGGCCACTATTGCTGCCCTGTGGACAGCCTCTTGTGATTTGTAATGGGTCAATAAGACTCTGTGGGCTAGTGTCTGAGGATACCTTTCTGGAGCACAGGTAGCTGTGTATCATAGTTCTGAGATAAGGGGGGACTTCCTTTTTCTTCAGGGATTCTCTGATGATATCCCAAGAGGCGTTGTCAAACGCTCCTTCGATATCCATATAGATGACTATCGAGTGGTTATTAGCCAACCTAGATTTGTGTAGGATGTCTTTAACTTTCCTTAGGGCCTCTTCACACGATTTACCCCACCTAAATCCAAACTGAGAGTCGTTTAGACGGTTCGTGACCTGTAGATGATATGTAATCCTGTTGACAATAATTTTGTCGAGGATTTTCCCAAATAAGTTCAGGAGGGTGATAGGTCTCAGGGAGGTTATGTCCCGAGGGTCTTTGTCTTTTTTCTGTAGAAATATAATGTGACCAATTTTCCAGGCTTGTGGGAAGTAACCCAGAAACAGGCAGGCGTTATATAGGTTATTAAGTATCACGGGGTGTTCGTCATTAAGAAATAGTATGGGGTTTCTCAGAATACCGTCAGGCCCAGGGGCCTTTTTGTGACCCATTGTCCTGATGGCACTGGATATTTCCACCATGGAGATGAGGGGATAGTAGTGTTGCTGGCCTGAGAGTCTTGTAACTCAAAGGGTGTCGTATCTGTGTCACATGTTGTGTCCAGATACTTTTGGGAGATAAAGTATGCAAAAGTTTCGTCAGCTGTTTTGGTTAATTCCCCGTTGGTTTTTCTAAAGGAGTGAAAGGTTGTTGGCCTAAGCTTCTTCCCACTGATGATTTTGTATGGACCTGTAAACGGATTGGATGTTGTGATAGTTTCGAAATGTTTTTTGTAAAATGAATTTTTGGCCCTCCTGATTGCTTTTTTTATATATGGCCAGAGCTACCCTAAACCTTTGGACCCTGTTAAGTCTTAGTGTTGCGTCGTTATCTGTGGCTTTGTATAATCTTTTAAGAGCCATTGCCTTATTTTTTAATGTTTGGAGATTCTCATTCCACCAAGGGTTGTGTCTTTCTTTGTATCTTGGAGGGTTGAGAGTTTGTTTATTTATTTTTTTACAAGAGGAACCAATGATGTTTGTTAGTAAATCTATGTATTCATCTAGGTTGCCAGTATTGCAATTCTGTGGGTTAATTTTGGGTAGGTTATTGATTTGTCTATTAAGTAGGTTCACGAAACGTTGCCTCTTAGCGTAATTAACGTTAAACCTGGGTCTATCCAGGGGGGGTGTTTCTTGGCTGTCTGGTGTAGTGAGTTTTAAGAGAATGCTAACATGATCGCTAGTGCTTAAAAATGGTTCTGCTGTCCACGAGAGGGACTGTGAGATGTTGAAGGAGGAGAATGTGTGGTCAATATGAGACAAATGTCTTGTATTGTCAAAGGTAGGGCGAGATATATCCGAAATTATTTCTAATTGTTTTGTGTAAACAAAGTCGAGAAGTTTATCTCCTCTAAGGTCGTTGTGATTGCCACCAAAAAGACTGTTGTGAGCATTGAAGTCTCCCATTATTATGTGGTTATCTAGGCCTACCTTGTTACATGCAGCCTCCAGATCATCTAAGAGAGTGGAGAAGGCGCTGTCCTCTTGCGTGGGGTCCACAGGGGGCACGTAGCTGTTGGTGATGAAGGTGGATCTTCCCTCTTTTAGGATTTGGATGGTGGAAGTATGTGTGGAAGTATGAACGCAGAAACTGCGTACCATGGGGTTGATAAAAATCAGCGACTTGTTATCATGGCTTGAAATCATCTGCCACGTCATTTTGTATCGGTCATCATTAGGTGGAGGTTCTTGTATCAAGATTAAGTCGGCGTCACCAAGGGCGGCATGATGCAGGAGATTATCCATACTGATATAGCTCCTGCCCAGGTTTTGAGAAAAAATGTTTAGGCTAGACATGGTATTATTATTATGTTTTGTGCCTTTTTATTTACTTTCATATTTTCAAATCCTGGCATTCTGCGGGGTATTCTTCATTTTGTTCTTAAAACACGGACATTTGAAAGCCATGGGGTGATGGTCGGTGTTGTATTCTAGTGTTGGGTTTGCCGCGTTAGCTTTTGTGCAATTAGTGCATTTAAGGGATGCTTCGCACGCGCTCTCGACATGGGCGCCTGAGCCGCATTTGAGGCATACAGTTTTGTTCTTGCACGATATAGTTCCATGGAATCCAGCGCAATTCCCACATCTAAGTGGGATGTAGTCTTCTACCCACTTAAGTGTTCTCCAATCGTTGTATATTTTGTACATGTTGTTCTCCAGAATAGATGATTTCTTCATGGTTTCGAATGAATCTTGGTCGATCGTCGCGAACCATGTTCTATTCTCAAATCTGTCGAGGGAACTCCTGAAGGGTCTTAAGTCAGCCTCACTGAGATATTGCTCATGTTTTTGAAAAGATCAATTACACCTTCCTTGTCCAGTTCTTTATTGATTCCAATCAGTTTGATGGTTGGGGCTCTGCCTTTAGGGACCTTAATGTTAAGTTTGCCCGCGTCTCTTGATTTCAGGAGTGCGGCTTCCAAGGCTTTGGCGTTTTCAAAAGTAGGAACCTCTATCAGGTAGCCTTTGTTGTTTAGTTTTATTGTCCTGTTCCTCTTAATTCCCAGTTCAAAGGGAGAGACGATTTTGCTCACTAGGGCCATGATGTCCGTTGTTTCTGGGTTCCTGGCTTCTAGAATAATTTTCCCATTTAATTTTGGCGGCGCGGTAGGTAAAGGTTTGTTGATGTGTGCGTTGGGGGTTGATTTTGTAGGTGTTTCTTTGGAATTGGGTCGGGTGGATCCAGGCCTGGATTGTCCTGCGTCTACAATACTTTTCTTAATGCTAGTTTGGATAGCGTCTAAGTTTGTGGCAGTTTTTTGTTTAAGGATGTCCAGGGTTTTGTCCAAGACCTCCTTGGTGCGTGTTTCCATTTTGGACGTGCTGTCTTTTATAATATTTTCTGCAGTTTTAGACATAGAATTGGTCGAAGAAGCAATATCTTCAGTAAGATTATCCACGTTGAACTTGATTTTCTCGTAGGTCGTTGTTGATTTAGTTTCCAATTGCGTGATTCTGGCATTGAATTTCGCCTCTAGGTTGTTGGTTAGGTTCTTTTCCAATTCTATCATTCTTTTTTCCATCCTGGATTCACAGCCCAATATCAGGGTTCCCATATTGCTTTTAATTTTTCTATCCAAGGAGATGGTTTCACTTAGGGATTCCATATTAGAGATAAGGTCGTTTTCTTTTGTAGCGATGCGAGTCTCGAGTTCAGATAATTTGGTAGCAATGCTCTTTTCTAGTTTGTTAAGGATTTTCTTTTCGGTGTCCTTTAGAACCGACTTCATTGTTGAGGTGAGTGTTTCTATGAGAGAATCTTGGGCAGTCTGGAACAGTTTCGATGCTTGGGCAGTCAAATCTTCCTTGATTTCATCAACGCAACCTTCTAACTTGTCTTTGCATGTTGTCATTCCAGAGTTCATATTTGCAATTTCCGTTCCTATTGTTTTCGAAGCCTTGCATAGCAGATCCACCCTACCAAGGAGCGCAAAGTTTCCTATCTCCTGAGGCAGTTGGTCAAGTAATGCTTTTCCATTAGAAAGGGTAGTTTTGAAGAGAGTCTTGGTAGCTTTGTCCTCCAATGATTTGGCTTTGGTGGTCAATATATCTTCCAGGTTTTCGAGAAATGGGGCATAGGCAGGTAAGAAGTTTGGTACTTTAGATAGCATTTTTTCTGCCATTTTGGAGGTAATTGGGGTTTTTTTTTTTTGAGAAAAATAAAAAAAATATTAAATATATATTATATTTAATATATAAAAGGAGTGGTTCGCTAATTAGATGCGGTTATTATAAAGTTTGGTAGGTATAACCCGAATTGCGCGCTTAATGTTTAAAAAAAAAGTTAACTTGTATGAGTTAACTTATTTAAAAAGTAGCCTTGGTGAGAGTTTTGAATTGAGGTTTGAATTATTTATTTGAATTTATATTTTTGAATTTATTTGAGGAATTAGAGTTTGGTAGGTATAACGCGAATTGCGCGCTTAAAGTGTAAAAAAAAAAAGTTAACTTATAAGAGTTAACTTTTTAGAAATAGTATTCTTAGGAAAATTTTGAAATAAAATAAATTTGGTGGGTAAAATCAGATTAAACTGTCTCTAAGGAGAGAAAAGTTACCGGTGGCTTGCGGTAAGTTGTGCTTGTAAAATTCTTCTTGGTTGGGAGGAGCGATTCTTCAGCGATGTTACCTCGACGAGAGCTGAACGCAGACTAGTAGAATATAGGCAGAATAAAAATTCGGCTCAATCAAAGACTGAGCCAGGGATGATATAGGCTTCTATGGCCCTTGCATCCCAGACTTTCGCTGAAATCTAGATCCACACAGCCAAAAGGAATGATGCATTCTCCATGCACCGAGCGGCCATTGGTAGGCCCCTCGCGCCCGCCATTATGGTCTGGCTCCATGGGGTTGACCATTCCCCACAGGCGTCTCCGAGAGTTCATTGGCAAGGTTGCTGACCGAGCCCTCTCGTTCGGACTTAGATAAACCCGTCCTACGCTCCAATAGGACTCCCCCCCCTTTAGCCCTCGTACCCTTATCCAGTACTCCCTGAATCTGCCGTCGAATCAAGGACCTCTGAGGTACTGAGGTTTACGCGGGGAACCGACGCGAAGGCGGGGGGGTGGTACTGCTGTGTGCACCCCTTGGTTTTTCAACACCAGGCCTAGCCCTGGTGCAATTTTCGCGCACGGCAAGGACGCTCCCAATGACGCACACACAGAGCGAAGACCCAAGAGTTTCAAGACACGTGCGCCTCGCCTCAGACAACCAAGGGCAGACGGCCAGCTTACAGCTTCACTGGACGTCATCCAGTGGCACCCCTACGGAGGACAACACGCAGAGACGCCTCTCCACTCACTCCCCTCTAGAGTGATTGTAGAGGGCGGGAAAAACTCCTTCCCCGCAGTAGAATACAGGCAGTAGAATTATGTCAACATGCTGACTAATTGACCAGTAATTCCAGGACTCACCCTTAGATTATCTCACCTTCCCAGGTACTGCCCGCCTCTATGCGTGTAGTCTTCTTTTGTCTTCATGCTAATGCGCTCCCACTCTGGCCTATGACTGCAAATTGAATCAGAAGACTATTATGATGGGGGCTCCACATTTTACTACATATATAAACATATTGTAGCGTAGAAATCAAGTCTTTGTCTATCTGAAGGTGTGAAAGTATTTATTGATGACGTCACGGCGACTAGTCGACAATTATCAACAACTCAACCAAACTATCTACAGCTAGGGAATCTTGAACAAGCAAGCAAAGGAATATTTTAAAGATGATTTTACAAATACAGAGTAATATACGAGGGCCATCCAATAAATAAGTTTCCCTATTTTTTTTCTGCGAACGAAACGTTGTAAAAATTAGTTAGCATAGAAGGAATGGTCACTAGGATGCGTTGGAAGCTGGTGACCTTCAAAATCCCGCTACTCGTACGCGAAAGTCCGTAGCGCTTCAGTTTCCATGGAGCTACCACTGGTGAACGTGTCCACTTGCGAACTCCGTTCTGTAATTCGTTTTTTCACGGCGAAAAATTAAACTGCGGTCAATATTCATTGCAAATCAGTGTCAGTGTATGGTGAAGAATGTATGAGCATCCAAATGGTTCGCCGATGGCGTTCATGGTTCTTAGAAGGACGGCAAAACGTGCATGATGACGAGCGAAGCGGCAGGCCCGTTACTGCTACGGACAATGCAGCCGTTGCTGCTGTTCGGAATGTGGTGGAAGCAGATCGCCGCGTCACCATTGACGAAATAATGATTCGAATGCCTCCTGGAATCGAAATTATACGCTCTTCGATTGGAACAATCATGTCAGATGTTTTTAATTTTCGCAAAGTCTGCGCAAGATGGGTCCCGCGTTTGCTCTTGGAAAACACAAGCAACAACGGATGGAGGCAGCCCGAGCTTTCCTGGAAATGCATCAAAGAGATGGAGATCAACTTTTTTCCCGTATTGTCACTGGAGATGAAAGCTGGGTGCATCTTTCAACTCCAGAAACAAAACGACAAAGCATGGTGTAGAAGAAGCCTGAGGAAAGTGCACCAAAAAAGGCGAAGGTCACAATCTCTGCAGGCAAAGTTATGGCTATGGAAAACTTCAAATGCGAAATTTTCACACATCCACCTTATTCTACGGAACTTGCCCCAAGCGACTTCCATCTTTATCCAGCACTCAAGTGGCACCTTAGAGGCAAGCACTTTGCGAATGATGAAGTGCAGGCGGAGGCGAACCACTGGCTACGAAGACAGGACACGGCTTGGGACAACAGTGGTATCTAAAAATTGCTACAACGGTACCAAAATTGTTTGGGCAGAAATGGTGATTATGTAGAGAGGTAGTCTATGAGTTGTATAATGAAAATAAAATAACTGCATAATTGTAAATAATGTGGTTTATTTGTTAAAAAATAGGGAAACTTATTTATTGGATGGCCCTCGTATATATATTTATAATCTGTTGAATATTTTCATTGAATAATATTAAATAATAAATGATTTCTTCGCCACAATATACAATATAAAAACCTAAATAATTGCAATCAGTAATTTAAGGAAGAAAAAAAATTTTTTGCAACAAGTTTCTTTTATTCTGCAATTTGGCAAGCTTTCAGGCGTTAGCCCATCATCAGGCCGATTTCGCAAATACAAAATCTAAACTATATATAGGCGTAGAACTGATCTTACCGGAAATAAACAAAATGTAATAAAATTTTATTACATTTTGTTTATTTCCGGTAAGATCAGTTCTACGCCTATATATAGTTTAGATTTTGTATTTGCGAAATCGGCCTGATGATGGGCTAACGCCTGAAAGCTTGCCAAATTGCAGAATAAAAGAAACTTGTTGCAAAAAAAATTTTTCTTCCTTAAACAATATACAATATATACTGGTATGTACACGGAGAAAGCAACTCAAGAGTTTCATAGAGAGATAAAAGAACAAATATTCTAATTGTAAATGAAATTGATCCTGTTTCGATACCTAGAATCCCAAATATGCTAACAAGAACCTACCTACTTTGGACACTGGAGAAAAATGGCTTGCTATCCACCGATGAGCGGCAATCTTTAAAACAGTTGTACCACTTCTTTATCTGTGTATATAGTTCACTAAGCTGGTGTTACCATTTGATCTTCTTACTGATGATTGGAACAAGTTGTGGCCAGAATATGGTTACAATACCGCAATGTGGAAGGTGTATCAGAAAAATTGATATATCCAAGTATATATAAAATGAAAGGATTTAAAAGCATGAATGTTTCTTTTATACACAATACAAACTTCTACTCTCCTTACTGCGATGAAAAGTACAGTGGTACTTCGACATACGAGCGCCCCAACATACGAGTTTTTCGAGATACGAGCCGACGAGCAAGTGATTTTTTGCTTTTAGTTACGAGCGAAATTCGAGATGCGAGTTCGGTTCGGTAGTAACACGCAGTCGCGCCATCACGATCAGTTAGCAGCGTGCTTCCGCTGTGATAAGTTGTGTTTTGTGTTCGCGTTTTGTGTTGCGTTTACATTTAGTTTTAGTTCATTTATTTTTATAACCATGGATCGGAAGAAAGTTTGTAAAAAGTCAAGTGCTAAGAAAAAGATTATGAGTATTGAATTAAAACGTGAAATTATAGAAAAACATGAGCAAGGTGTTCGAGTTGTTGACTTGTCGAGGCAGTATGGCCGTAGTACGTCCATGATATGTTCTGTGCTTAAACGGAAGGAGTCGATAAAGAGTGTAACGCCGGCTAAGGGCCTTACGATGGTTACTGTGTTGTTATCCAAGACGAGGCAAGATTAACTAAGCATTAGTTTATTTCCTATTATATTATTATATATATTATATACAAGTCAAAAGAGATCACTAGCAGAGTATTATTCCTTTTGGTTTCCAGAGCTCAACAATCTATGAGCCTAATACTCTGCACATCTCCTCCCTTAACTTTTACAGGAACCTTCGAGGTATCTTGACTGCCCTTCCATATCTTGTATGCACGGCTGGCATTGAAGGGAGGCTCTTCTCTGGATCCTGGTCTTGGTTGTCCCTCTGCATCCTTCCATCTCTTGTAGATGAGGCCGTTGGTGTAGGGCAATCCTCCTCGGTCTCTTGCTCCTGGTCATCCTTGCATCTCCTTGAGAGCCAGGTTAATGTCGAAGTGGGGGTCTCCTCATTTCTCTGCTCCTGGCGCTGGCCACCCTCAGAAGCATCCATGGTACTTCCCATTTTTGGTAGAGGTGTGAGGTGGAGTCTGTTTTGCCTAACTTTTCCTTGGGGAGTTTGTACCCAATAGGAACGCGGTTCTTCGGATTTGTGAAGAACTGCTCCTTCTACCCTTTGATCTCTAATCCAAACGCTGTCCCCTTGTTGAAGCGGAGGCAAGCTATGTACATCGTGTCGTTTATCATATAGGCGCTTCTGGTTGATCACCCTCCTTTTCTCTCTTTCTTGCAAAGCTTCGGAGTCCAAGTACCTTGGCATCAGTGATGATTCTATTGCTGGAGAACAGAGGTCCTAAGGCGTCGTCCCATTAATAGTTCAGCTGGACTATAACCACTTTCCAGGGGCATCGTTCTATATGCTTGAAGAGTCAGATAGCAATCTTCTTCTTTCTTAAAACTTTGCTTTATATTCTTGATAATTGCTTCAATAAATCCATTGCTTTGAGGGAATTTCGGGCTGGATGTGATATGTTTGAAAGACCATTCCTTAGAAAATTTTGAAAATTCGGAACCCAGAACTTTTTGGAATTGTGGTCCATTATCGCTTCTCACAGTCTCAGGTGTTCCATGCCTAGCAAATATAGATTTAAGACGGCTTATTACTTCTTGAGCAGTTAGATTTTGTAAAAGTGATATTTCTGGGTACCTGGAGTAGTAATCACATACAATTAGATACCATCTCTCATTTAGATAAAAGAGATCCATTCCAACTTTTTGCCAAGGCCTGATCGGAAATTCTGAGGGCATCAAAGGTTCATGCTTGGGTTTTCTCTCCTTCAAGCATTTTGTACAAACGAAACCATCCTTTCAATCTCTTGGGAAATTCCTAACCACCAAACCGATTCTTTTGCTCTAGATCTGCATTTATTGATCCCAAAATGGCCTTGGTGCAATTTCTCAAGGATATCTTTCCTCAATGACTTAGGGATTAGAATTCTTTGTCCTCTAAGAAGAAGACCATTCTGATAGGTCAGGTCCTTCTGAAATTGCCAGTATCCTCTTAGTGCTGGATCTACTTCTCTTTTATTCTTAGGCCATCCACTCATACAGTATTTAGCCAATTGAGAGCAAAGTGAATCTTCCTTTTGCTTTCTAGAAATCTCCAAAAGTCTTTCTTCTGTTGCTGGAAATTCAATGGATTGGATGTACGCAGAAAGTTCTTCTTCCAATTCATCTTTATGTGGTTTAGACATAGGCTTCCTTGATAACATATCAGCCACTATTTGCTTTTTGCCAGCAATGTGACTTATTTGATAAGAATACCTCATCATCCTCATTTTTGTAGAGGCCACTTCTGGGGCCTCCACAAAGTCACCCACAGAATCAATGGAAAGCTGGTGGACAATGAAATGGACTTCGAGCATTCTTCTTTGTAAAACCAGCCCATCTCTTCACCTCCTTTTTTATTTCTAGTTTTTGTAAATAACTTATAGTACTACAATAATTTTCTTTTTATTTTTAAATAAGCAGCTATTTTGGGTTTTCTTTTTTTTTAATATTTTAAAATTAATATTTCGAATGATAATTTTTATTATAGTTTTTTATTTTTTATTTTAAATTTCTTTTTTTTTATCACAGAGGGTGACCAGATAAAGATTTATTATTACTTTTTTTTTCTCGGTCACCCTGGGAAGAAGAGAGTTAGTCACGAGAAAGTTTTGGTGAGGGCGGTCTTAGAGATAAGAGAGTATAGGGAAGCTCGTTAAAAATGTAGTTCCACAAGATTTTGGGGAGGGATTCCCAGCCTTCCAACAGAAGCACAAAGTTAAGTATTTTTTTTATAATGATTTTTAATAGGTATATTCATGTAAAATTTCTCACAGTGTTTCTTCGTTGCCCGTTTTATTTATCTTTTTTTTTATTCTTATCTTTGTATGACCGTCAAAGGAGATAAATAAATAGATATTGTCATCTTAATCCAAACATATAGTTGTCTGTCATTCTTTTTTTTTTAACCCCAGTGCGTGCAGGATACATACAAATTGTACTTTATATAGCAGGATGTATTATTTTCGTGAACTCCCTGAGAATGAAAGAGGCTCATGGATTTCGGGACTATAGCGCCGAAATAGGCTCATCAATGACGCCTTCAACGTGGGACGATCAATTCCAAATAAGGCCACGAAAAGTTCACGGTAAAATAACACCCTGCTGTGTAACTTGTAAAATCCTGTCTAAAGCATAAACTAATAGATAAATGTGTGCTAGTTGGAGGCTACGGAAAATCCAGTAAAGAATGGTAAAGTCCACGAGGCGGCCAACCACGTGGAGAACGGATCCCGCCATTTTTTTAGGTAAGATTTGGTACATTTGTGGTGGTGCTTTCTTAATATTAGATAAACGAGCCATTTTTAATTAAGCCAAATAATATGCTAGAAGGCCGCAGTTGTCCACTTACATTTTAGTTTTATTAGGTATTATCTTTATTATTTGTTTCCTAAATGAAATTAGGCTTATATGGTTTAATTAAAGAAGCATATTTTGGATCAAAATATCATTATTTTCCAATGTTTTAGTTGGCTGAACGCCGGTCTTTATTAAGATATTATGGGCATTCTGAAAATTAACAGTAACGCCAATTTTATATTAAAAACTATTTGTACTATGTGTGAGGGATTTTCGCATAAAAACAACAAAATATATAAAGGAAGGAGGTGTTAAACTGAATTTTTTTTTAAACTAAAAACACAGAGCGCAAATAAGCATAAATATAAAATTGTGAAATTTAAAATAAAACATAAGTAAAATTTGAACATATCCACAATTTGGATAATTGCGTGTATATTTTCTTAATTATATACAATTAATACAATTGAACATTGGGAATCTTGAAAATTAAACGTTTGATGTCAAATTTTACATATAGCAATTATAAGTAGTAGCTTGAAAAATGTACAGTCAACACTTTCGCCTTAAAAATATACATCCTGCAGAATCTATTAAACTTGATGTATTGGTCTTTATTGCAAGCAGCTTATTTTGTATCGGTCAGGTAAAGTTGGTTTTCTTCCCTTGGATCAGAAGTTAATGGACATTTTATCAGAAGGTGTTCAGGGGTTTGTTGTTAGTTTCCACAAGTGCATGCAGGTGAACCAATTTTGCCAATTCTAAACAAATATGTGTCGAAGTCACCATGTGTCCAGTATAAAAATTTGAACGTTATAGAAGTTGGGTTGAACATAGAACATATAATTCTAAATCTAGCATTACCCATACTTTAAAAAAAAGGACCATAACTTAAAACACTGCATCATTTTGTAATCTATTTTTTTTTAAATCATATATTGTCAACACCAGTATTTCTTTTCTTTTAGCAAGGTACACCAGTTTAAAGTATTTGAGATCTCAACTTTTTTTATTTTTGTGTTTATTAGTTAACAATCTTAAAAATTTCGTTATACTAGCTGGTAGATAGAAAATTACAAGGAAAATTTTTTTAGCGGGAAAACGCTAAGAATCTGAGAAACCATGGGAAAGCAAATAAAGATATCAATCAATGTCAAACTCTAGACTTTCCCCCCCGCAAGTTTGATTGACAAGTCGGCGAGACCCTAAGGGTTTCAAGAGAACCGCTTTCCCGCCTACAAGGAAACCTTTAACAAAGGACAGTCTAGACCGAGCGCTTGATAGACAGGTACGTTTTACGCAAAGCTACGGCCTTTAGTCGGGCTCTATGCCTACCATATATTTCACCCATTTCTTTAATTAACTATTTATTTTTGATTTAGTATAATATTCCAATAATATAATATGCCAAAATATATTTTAAAACATCTGTTAATGTCATTATGACAAGATACTTTGTTGGATTCCAGTATGATTAGTTTATCGGAGTGCAAATCCTTGTTTAAAATAATGTCTTATTGCCATTTTTGATTAAAGTTATGTATAGTGATTAATTTTTTTTTACGCATCATTTTAAATATTTTAAGTTACTTTAGTTTATGCAAGAAATATGTTTGTTCAATTATACAGTTTTAGATAAGATGTGTTTTTACAATATTTTTATTTTAATAGCGTAGATGACATTAAACTGGTCTCGTAATTTTATTTTGCATGGACATACCATCTTGTGCAGATAGTAATCTGTAATTCTGTAGAATTGTATATTCTCATTTGTAACTCCTCGTGGAGGGAAATGCGTGACAACGGTATAGCATTTATTGAGAGAAAAACCTTCTTTGTATAGATTATTAGCCTTTTTTTTTCCAGTCACCTTTGATTATATTTTTTTTGCATGTGTCACGCACATTACAAATAGTTACTGCATATAATTTTATCTCTCCCATTTATAGGTGTATTTATATTTATTATTTAGTTAATATCATATTCAATCTAATAGCGATTTTTATAGTATGATAATCCATATTACAGAATTTGGTGGGGAAGGTTTTCCTTTTTAATGAAAGTAGTAAAATTTGTTGTTTCTTTTCTTTAACTCCAGCCAAAGAACGAAATCATTTCCTTTATATCTTGCATCCTTTGGAAGCTAATAGCATTATTTCAGAATTAAATGCAATATGCAAACTTAGCAATCTATCAGATATATAGTTACAAATAACTTTAGATAAGCAATAATAGTGAACCTTGCACCTCGTGTATGTTTGCACTTGACTGGTTTTTGATAAGCCCTTCCAGAAACCCTTATCTATTCCACCACCTTCAGATTGTTTGGGCAGCAGAGGCCTGTAACAAAAGATAAGGTTATAGCATCACAGCAAACCTATAACCCGTTTCGACATCGGCTTTCGTAGTTAATGAAATGTGGCACTAGACATTGGTAACCAGTAGCAAAGACTACATTTCTGGGGTCGGGAATAGGCCATGAAGACTAAGAAGGGTATCTTGCGTAGTTTAAACTATGGATGTTGGAGAATGCAATTTTGCCTACAAATTTGTACATTATTTTTAATAAAGACTAAGATGCTCACGAAGGTGGACGTGAGTGAAGAACGACATAAAACATAAAATCCCGATGGGCGCCACCGAGCGTAAAAACCACGTGACATGAACCAGTTGAAGAGGGGGTCATTGTGGTACTATGTGAAGAAATCATCGGAAATATATGCATCATTTATAAAATATAGAGATTTATTCTATATACATCCATCTGCAGGCTGATGCACCTGATTTTCGCTCAGATCTTCCAAAATCAGCTAATCGACATGCCAAGTAAATTACGCAAGATAGGGTAGTGCCAACCCGGACCTGATCAGATGTGTCTAAGCTCGGTTCACCTCTATCATACCACGAAAAATCACTGCGACAGCCATGTCTTAACGAGACAAATCTTTGATACCATTACAACATATATATGTTAAATGTCCAGCACTGTATCCTTACGAAGTTCCGATAGGAAGGCGTGCTGAATCAGACCAGGTCAAGACAAAGTACACGATATCATGAAAGGCGTAAGAGAGATTAGCCTGCAATCGACAGTATATTTTTTTACGAACCACCGTGTAATGAACAAGAGTTCAGGCTGGAATAAGGAAAAGAACAATATAATAGAAGGCTGTATAGAAACAGTCATTTCGTAAAATTTTAATATGTATTAAGTGGGAGAGACCAAATTAAGCAGAATTATTTTTTATATAATTTTTTTTTTCATGAAACCTTAAATTTTGTCTTGTTTAATATTTGGCAATTAGGTGTAATCAATTTGGCACAAATATTCAAGTTTAGGGTAATTTTTTTTATTAAGATTAGATTTAAATAGAATAAGATATTATTAGATCAAGGAGCTAATACTTAGTACTTCAGTATGGTACATACTTTACAGTAGGATCGGTGGCGCAAGCAGCTAAATAGATGTATAGGTATAGCTGGGCGACATCAAGTTTACTCCAGAGCCACACAACAACTCTAGAGAAAGATGTACTGCCGAGGTTGGAGTAATGTTTGGCGGCGAGCTGTTTGTGTTCTTAGTGACGTCCAAGGTTGGGTATACGAGCCATCGTATGACGCTCAATAATCCCTTGAATTGAGATTAAGTAGACATAGACAATCAGAAGCCAGGTAGTTGAGAGCAGTGGTGTAGCAGAGTGTAGGTTTCCACATTAGTACAGATATCGGTTGGGTATATATAGACGCCCTTTAATTCCATATTCTAGAACTATTGCGTGTTACCTACAGTCAACAGGCAGGATGAAGTTGTTGCACTGGTGGTGTAGAGTGGTTGCTATGACTGGAGAGTGTTTGAGGAGGGATGGTCAGTCAATAGGATCTTATCAGTGGAGGAAGCGTCTCCAATTGTCTGTCGCCTTCATGAGTTGAATGTTCTATTCTTTGTCGCTCTAATTAGTAAATTGTCCTATTAAATTATCTTTGCAGTGGTACTAGGTGTTGAGGCAAAGACAATTTAGGGACTTTGATATTTACAATTATTTTAAGGTTAGGTTAGCTTACAGTTGAGACTGATATCATTCATTGAATATAAATAGTTAGTAAGAGATTGTATGAGGCATAGGTTAATTTATATTGAAGGGCATTTAGTTCCCAAGTTTTATTAAATATTCTCTTTGATTTCATGATGTCCTTGAAGTTAGTTATTGTTAGGGTAAATTTAGCAATGAAAATTGAGGTACTTTGGCGTTTATAGCAATTTTTAACTTTAGTTTGTATGCAAGCCGTGAATGACGGGGGGAGGGTGTATGAATGGATGCTTAATGAATGTGTAAGAAGGTTAAAAACTATTATATTGTTAGACCAAACTACGTATTCAGAATAGTGTTAGGGAATTTTAATAGGATCGATTTTATTTTTTTGATTTCAAATTTGGTAGGATTATAAGCCTCTCAGGACAATGCAATTCTCAAAAATTAGAAAATAGTCGCTCCTTTTTTTGTTAGGCTTCCTTCGGGAATATGAGTTTTTTTTTTGTTAACTTTTGATACGTGTGAGACTTTGGTGGACTTAGCGGGTTTTCACCGGCGCACCAGATGGCTACATACAATTCAATTAAATCAATGTAGGGCTTGATAACTGGGTGGTATCTGGTTTCAAACCCCAGTAGGAGAAGTATGCGCTATAATATGCTTCCTTCCATACGGATAACGTTAGTGGTAAAAGGCTGAGTTAGGGTGGGTTTTGCAAGTCTGGGACTTGATCGGTTCAATGCACTGACCCGTTTGTTGGGTCTGATACCATTAATAGGGACGCGCGAGGTTTCGTAGTGTCTTCAGACGACTGCCAGGAGGACTCTTCGGCGAGGGTATCAATTAGTGCAGAATAGGCCAGTTAATCACGCCACGGGCTTTGTGCTGGACGTGAGGTCTTTGGCATTTCGGGCTTTGTGCAGAATGTCGTATTTACTCATACACTGGCTATAAACCATGATGAGTTGGATGATGTGTTCATCCTGGAGAACCAACCCAGCCCAGTCAGTCTTTATAAAGGACTCCCTACCAGACGTACTATGGTAGTACATTGATAAAATACTATTTTATTTATATTATTTTATTAGGTATTAAACAAGTTTAGAGCTTGATCATGTTAGTTAAAATTAGTTAGTAGCAAACCCATATAGAATTGGACATGTTTCAACGAAAAAGGCATGCAACTGATAGAGATAAATTTTGACTGACAGGCACCGTGTCAAGTCGATGTGAAGTCACCAGTTTTTTTATTTTTTATTATTGGCTCTTTTACTTTTTTTTTCCTCCAGATTGAATTCATTATTGGTTTTCTTATTTATTCAATTTTTGTTTGAATTCATTATTGGCTCTTTTATTATTATTTTTTTTTTGGTTTGAATTCATTATAGTTCAGGTTTTAATTCATTATTGGCTTTCTTATCTATTTAATTTATTTGTTTGAATTCACTATTGGCTCTTTTATTATTATTACTAGCGGATGTGCCCGGCTTCGCCCGGGTTTTTACCCGAGTAAAGGTTTGTCTAACGAACATTTGTTAAAACAATTCTCTATAAACTTATTTAAAAAAGAAGATATATTTTGATAATTTGAAACTTGTAAATTTGAATCTCTCGATAAAGTGAACATTTTTTCCCGGTCCCTGTGTGCCGTGTCATCCTGAATTTTGTCTTTCCTAATTTTCTACATTACAAAATCATCGTTTTATCTAGTGAACATTTTTTTCCGATCCCTTGAAAAATACTCGATAAGTTGAATAAAATCAATATTAATTGGTTCCCTCGGTAATTGGAAGTTAAAGGAATAGTATATTCGCCTTGGAATTGTATCATTATTCTTGTCTCAAATAAATTGCCGTGTCATCCTGAGATAATCTTACTTTTGATAAATAATATTTAAGATTTTATTATATATATTATATTATATATATATTACACGTTATTTGTTTTCTTGGCCGACTGTTTTACATATGGTGTTATCTTAAAATTGCTTGTTTTGAATATTTTTTAGATTGAGATTATTAGCTAGTATGTAAAAAAATTAACTCTGTTGAAATTTAATTTTGTATTTATATATAAATAAAATTAACTCTGTTGATTTTTTTTTGTATTTAATCGATAACAGCGAAGTTACGCATGTTAATGTTAGGGAAAAATATTTTGATGTTAAGCAAAACCTGCTCCATCTCGTTTTACATAAATGTTGAAAATTTGGTTGAAATTGATGCATTGTAACAAAAGTTTTTAGTGATGTACACTTATGAAATTTGCATTTTATTAATATAGATTTTTTGTTTGAATTCATTATAGTTCAGGTTTGAATTCATTATTGGCTCTTTTTTATTATTATTATTATTATTTTTTTGTTTGAATTCATTATAGTTTTCAGGTTTGAATTCATTATTGGCTCTTTTTTTTATTATTATTATTTTTGGTTTGAATTCATTATAGTTCAGGTTTGAATTCATTATTAGCTTTCTTATCTATTTAATTTATTTGTTTGAATTCACTTTTGGCTCTTTTATTATTATTATTATTTTGTTTGAATTCATTATAGTTCAGGTTTGAATTCATTATTGACTTTTTTATTATTTTTTTTTTGTTTGAATTCATTATAGTTCAGGTTTGAATTCATTATTGGCTCTTTTTTATTATTATTATTTTTGGTTTGAATTCATTATAGTTCAGGTTTGAATTCATTATTGATTTTCTTATCTATATATTTAATTTTTGTTTGAATTCATTATTGGCGCTCTTTTATTATTATTTTTAGTCACTAAGCATTATTTTTTTTAAACTAGTAGGTATGCACCTTCCCACAAATGTGTCAAATCTTACATATAAATAGATGTATATATGTGTTTATAACCCTTGTGTTCCAGGCACCCTAAGACTCCGGATATACTTATCACAATACTATCCATGTCACAGAGTGGAACTAAAAAGCCAGTCTTGCATTCAACTGGCGAATAAATAGAATGCATGGCGCCTTTTGTTTTGACATTTATTTTTTTTATTTTAGACAGTGCTATTGTTTCCGCTAATCCAGAGCATCCCCGACCTCCACTTCTGACCCCGGAGATTTGTCTTGCTCTCTCGCAAGCCAGAGCATTCTCCGACCTCCACTTTTGACCCCGGAGATTTGTCCTGCTCCCTCGCAAGCCAGAGCATCCCCGACCTCCACTTTTGACCCCGGAGATTTGTCCTGCTCCCTCGCAAGCCCAAATCCCGGGGTCTTGGCGGGGAAGGACTGTAGAGGCCACTTCTGGGGCCTCCACAAAGTCACCCACAGAATCAATGGAAAGCTGGTGGACAATGAAGTGGACTTCGAGCATTCTTCTTTGTAAAACCAGCCCATCTCTTCACCTCCTTTTTTATTTCTAGTTTTTGTAAATAACTTATAGTACTACAATAATTTTCTTTTTATTTTTAAATAAGCAGCTATTTTGGGTTTTCTTTTTTTTTAATATTTTAAAATTAATATTTCGAATGATAATTTTTATTATAGTTTTTTATTTTTTTTATTTTAAATTTCTTTTTTTATCACAGAGGGTGACCAGATAAAGATTTATTATTAATTTTTTATTTTTTTTTCTTGGTCACCCTGGGGAGAAGAGAGTTAGTCACGAGAAAGTTTTTGGTGAGGGCGGTCTTAGAGATAAGAGAGTATAGGGAAGCTCGTTAAAAGTGTAGTTCCACAAGATTTTGGGGAGGGATTCCCAGCCTTCCAACAGAAGCACAAAGTTAAGTATTTTTTTTTATAATGATTTTTAATAGGTATATTCATGTAAAATTTCTCACAGTGTTTCTTCGTTGCCCGTTTTATTTATCTTTTTTTTAATTCTTATCTTTGTATGACCGTCAAAGGAGATAAATAAATATATATTGTCATCTTAATCCAAACATATAGTTGTCTGTCATTCTTTTTTTTTAACCCCAGTGCGTGCAGGATACATACAAATTGTACTTTATATAGCAGGATGTATTATTTTCGTGAACTCCCTGAGAATGAAAGAGGCTCATGGATTTCGGGACTATAGCGCCGAAATAGGCTCATCATTTTTAATCGCTGAAGTCTGGGAGTCATGTCTTCCAAGGATTTGGACGTAAAAATGGAAATCAGTGGTTTGTGATCTGTTTCAATATGGATTTTAATACCTGTAACATAATCCTTTAGTCGATCACAAGTCCATACTATAGCCAGTCCTTCTTTTTCAATTTGGCTGTATCTTTTCTCCGTTTCTGAAAGTGTTCTAGATACATAAGCTATAGGTTTTAAAGATCCATCAGGTTGTTCTTGTCTTAGAACCCCACCTAATCCAAATGAAGAAGCATCAGCCGATACTATGGTCGTTCTTGAGGGATCAAATAAAGCGAGGTTAGGTCTAGATACTAACTCTTGTTTCAGCAGGTTAAAGCTCTTTTTCTGAGGTTCATCCCAAACCCACTCGTTTTTTGTACTTAGTAACGAATTCAAGGGTTGTAATTTATCCGCAAGGTTGGGAATGAATTTTCCTAAATAATTCACCATGCCTAAGAAAGACTTCAATTCCTTTGTTGATCTAGGCGCCTCCATTTTTGTAATAGCATCGAGCTTTTCTTCGTCAATGAATAAGCCTTCTGAACTCAATGTGTGTCCCAGGAATTTTACAGTTTTAACTCCAAATTGACACTTTTCTGGGTTGAGTGTCATCCCTTCTTCTTGGATTTTCTTCAAAACTTGGCGTACCCTTTCGTTATGTTCTTCTAAGGAAGATCCGTATACTACAATATCATCCATGAAGCATACAACCCCTTTTATTTTGCCCAGAAGCTGAGTCATCTTTCGTTGAAAGATTTCTGGTGCCGACGTTATTCCAAATGGGATTCTTTTGAAAAAGAACCTGCCGAATGGCGTTATAAAGGTGGTTAGTTTTTTGGGATTCTTTAGCTAACCCAAACTGCCAAAATCCAGAATTTGCATCTAGCTTGGAAAAATAGCAAGCATTTCCCAGCTGTCCCAGGATATGCTCTGTCGCAGGTAGCGGATAATTTTCTCTTCTTATATACTGATTTAACTTCGTTAAATCAACACAAATTCTTATTTTCCTCCTGGTTTCGATACCGCAACCATTCCCGCACACCACTCAGTCGGCTCTTCTACTGATTCAATGACTCCTAGCCTGGTCATCTCTTCAAGTTGTTCCTTTACCTGTTTCATTAAGGGAATTGGAACTCTCCTAGGGGTGCATAAAGCGTATGGTTTCGCATCTGGTTGTAGGGATATTTTGTAATTTATTTTAGCATGTCCTAAACCATTAAATATTTCTGGAAACTCTCTTTTTGGATTTAAAAAATTGATGATAATTGCTGAATCATTCTCACAATGTTTAATTTTTCACTTGTCTCCCCAGAGAGAAGTGGCTGCTTTAGTTTATCAACAATGTATATTTTCGAGTTTAAGTGCTGGCCTTTATTTTGAAGTTTTACGTGGATCATTCCAACTGTTTCCAAGGGTATTCCATTTGGACCTTGTAATATTTTATCAGATTTTTCCAGTTTTATTCTTTGGAAACTTTGATAATAATTTTGTAGGGGGAGCACGTTAACATCAGCTCCGGTGTCAATTTTAAAATTAATTTGTCTATTATTTACCTTAATTGGTACTATCCATTTCTTGGAATTATCCTCTACAGATCCCAAAAAAGCTATCTCTGATTTTATTTCATTTATGGCTTCTGATCTACATACTTTGGCATAATGGCCCTTTTTCTTGCATTTACTACAATACGAGTTCATAGCTGGACAATTTTTCCAATCATGATTATTTGAATTGCCACACCTGGTGCATCCATGTGATGACCCTCCCAACTGGTTTGACTTGAATTGTCTTATTTTGGTTCGTGCCTTTTTGTTTCTTTTATGTGATTAGGCATTTTCTTTATTTGATCTACAGACTCTTGTTGGTAAAGGCTAGACTGCTGTTCTTTGACACTTTCTAATTGCTTTGCTATTAGTGTGGCTTTTACTAAGGTCAAGTCTGTATCAAGTTGCATTCTTTCAGATAATGCTCTATCCCTTACTCCAACAACTATCCTATCCCTAATCAACTCATCATGTAACATCCCAAAATTGCAGTGCTCAGCTAGGCTATGGAGTGCTGTGATAAATTCATTCACCTTTTCCCCTTCCTGCTGACATCTTTGATTAAATCTTGCCCTTTCATAAATTATATTACGTCTTGGAATAAAGTGACGTTCAAAGCATTCAATAACTTTACCATAATTTTCTAGTTGGTCACTTGCTATTTTACATGACAACAAAATGTCATCTGCATTATCCCCCATGCAGTACACGAGCATATTAACTTGCTCATTTTCTGGGTTATTAATTAACCCGCTTGCCTGCCTAAAACGTTCAAATCTCCTAATCCATTTTGGCCAATCACCTGGATTTGAAAAATTAAAAGGTTCTGGGGCTACACAATTATAATTTTGGGACATTATAAAGATTTACTTATAATATAATATAACTTACCAAAAAGTTTGCTTGATGTCAAGTTTCAAATTTTCTTTGAACAACGACTTTCTTTATGAATTCAGTTTACCGCTTCTAAGCTTGCTTGATGTCGAATTTCAAATTTTCTTCAAACAACAACCTTCTTTATGAATTCAGTTTACCGCTGCCACCATGTGTTGTTATCCAAGACGAGGCAAGATTAACTAAGCATTAGTTTATTTCCTATTATATTATTATATATATTACTAGCGGATGTGTACCCGGCTTCACCCGGGTTTTATCCGAGTGAAAGTTTGCCTAACGAATATTATATATTATGAAGTATAATAAACAATGCTAAAGATTAGTTTTAATTATTAATCAAGATTGTGTGTGAATATGTGAGAAAGATCTAATATCGTTGTTGTTTTCTTGGCCGACTGTTTTACATATGGTGTTATCTTAAAATTGCTTGTTTTGAATATTTTTTTAGATTGAGTTGAATGAATTGCTGAATTTTTTTTTTGTATTTATATATAAATAAAATTAACTCTGTTGAATTTTTTTGTATTTTATCGATAACAGCAAAGTTATGTATTTTAAAGTTAGGAAAAATATTTTGATGTTAAGCAAAACCTGCTCCATCTCGTTTTACATAAATGTTGAAAATTTGGTCGAAATTGATGCATTGTAACGAAAGTTTTTAGCGAACACCACTTATGAAATTTCCATTTATATAGAAGATATAATATAAATGAGTTTTAAAAATTGTTAAAAAAAAAATGCATCGGCCGGGAATCGAACCCTGGCCGCCCGCGTAGCAGGCGAGCATTCTACCACTGAACCACCGATGCTTTAAAAAAATCAAATTCATTTATCGTCGCGACCAGTGCTGCGCCCTAGCGGTAAAAGACTGGAACTAACGCTTTTTGGTTTTTTATTTAAAAAAAAAAAGCACATTAACTTTTTTAGTTTTTTGAATAGCCTATATGTTAAACGAAATCTTCAGCTACCTACATGCGAAATTCCATAATGATTGAGTCAGTAGATTTTGCGTGATGCGATAACAAACATCGATTTCGCATTTCATTTTTATATATATACTAGCGGACGTACCCGGCTTCGCCCGGGTTTTACCCGAGTAAAAGTTTGTCTAACGAATCTCTCGATAAAGTGAACATTTTTTTCCCGGTCCCTTGAAAAATACTCGATAAGTTGAATAAAATCAATATTAATTGGTTCCCTCGGTAATTGGAAGTTAAAGGAATAGTATCTTGCCTTGGAATTATATCATTATTCTTGTATGGATGTACCCGGCTTCGCCCGGGTTTTACCCGAGTAAAGGTTTGTTTAACGAATCTCTCGATAAAGTGAATATTTTTTCCCGGTCCCTTGAAAAATACTCGATAAGTTGAATAAAATCAATATTAATTGGTTCCCTCGGTAATTGGAAGTTAAAGGAATAGTATCTTGCCTTTGAATTGTATCATTATTCTTGTCTCAAATAAATTGCCGTGTCATCCTGAATTTTGTCTTTCCTAATTTTCTACATTACAAAATCATCGTATCATCATGATAATATTTAGAGCAGATTGTTGAATTATAACAGATAAATTAGAATATTTATCTTGATTATTTCTAGACGAAAAGTTATTTCAAAAATTTTATTTGCTAGAAACCTTCCCAGTACTATACTAAATAACTTCCCAAAGTTTCATGGCGATCCAATGAGTGGTTTGGTCAGGCATAAAGGACAAACAAACAGACACACATACATTCATTTTTATATATATATATATAATAAGGATATAAGGATAAGGATATAATATTGTGGCGAAGAAATATTTTATTTTTAATTTAATATTATTCAAAGAGAAAATATATTCAACAGATTATAAAAATATAAATTAATCTGTATTTGTGAAATCATCTTTAAAATATTTCTTTGCTTGCTTGCTTAAGATTCTCTAGCTGTAGATAGTTGGGCTGACCTGTTAATAATTGTCGACGTCGTCGCTGTGACGTCATCAATAAATCCTTTTACATCTTAGGATAGTTCAAGGCTTGATTTCTACGCTACAACTGGTGGAGAGACTGGACCGATACCCATTAAGAAATAAAAGAAAAATTGATTCTGTTGAACCAGAAGAAACTTCTATGAATGTAAAGAAGGAAGGTACTCAGGTAAGCAACTACGTTGTTCAACATCTGCCAAGGAACCCTTCCATTTTCTCCGGGGAGGATGGTGAAGATCTCCAAAAATGGTTAAAAGGGTATGCACGTGTGGCAAGGTACAACCATTGGGACGAAACCCTTTGTCTTACTAAAGTTTATTTTTATCTGTCTGGAACTGCTCTCAAATGGTTTGAGAACAACGAAGAAAGCATACAGACTTGGAAGGAATTCACATCTCAATTAGAGAATGTGTTCGGAAAAAAAGAAAATTCAAAATTGCAAGCGGAGAAGAAACTTAAAACACGGGCACAATTAAAAGGTGAAAGTACCAAATGTTACATCCAGGATCTCCTGTGCTTGTGCAAAGAGGTTGATCCTCAAATGAGGGAGGAAGATAAAATCTCCCACCTCATGAAGGGGATAGCTGAGGAGCTTTATCAAGCACTCCTACCGAGGGATGTACAGAGCACCGAGCAATTCATTACAGAATGTCGCCGTGTCGAAGCGCTCCGTTGTAGGCGAGTGTTGGCTTCCGTAGGCGTTTTCTTACTGGGAAAAAGAAAGAGAGGATCCAATGAAATAATTTAGTAGCGTTTATTAAAACAAAATCATAATAGTGAACAACACATATAACAGAGAGTATCGTCGTCTTCCGGGTATTCCTTCTACTGGGGAGCTCGGATTCTATATTCTCTGCGTTTATAATCTGTTTATCTGTGGCTCTCTGGTCGGGATGGCGCCTACATTCGGCCATTCCTGGATTTCAATCGTCCTCGATTGAACCTTGCGTTGCAGGAACGTCGTGGGTTGCGTCGGGGGGTATCTTCTACTTCTGGCTCCTCGTCCGGACTTTCTTCTGTAGCTGAATCATCTTCTTCACTGTGCCAAGACTTCAGTTGACTGATATGGGCCGTTGTCGTGTAGAACCGTCCACTGGTTCTTTCGCTTAACTGAGTCACTCTATACGTGTCGCTTGGCAGAACCTCGGTAATTATCAAAGGTCCTCGATATTTGGGTTGTGCCTTGGTTGGTTCACCCGTCGTTTTGGGTACATGCCTCATCACTACAATTTCTCCTACTTCGAATTGGATTGTACGGCACTTCTTATCGTAGTATGTCTTCATAATTTCTTGTTTATTCTCAATTTGGGTTCTCACACTCTCTTGAATTCTATCCGGCTCGGTCCATGGGTCCACGTCTTCGTCGGCTAATCTTCTAAGTATCCCATCGTGGAATCGAGGGGAATAGCCGTGGAGTGTTTCGAACGGTGTTTTATTCGTCGTCTTGTTCACCGCATTGTTCAGGTCTCGCTCTACCTCCTTGATCTTCAGGTCCCAATCCTTCCGTCGCGGATCCTCGATACTGGTTGCTATAGTGGACAATACTGTTCGGTTCACTCTTTCGACCATCCCGTTCCCTTGCGGATGTTTCGTAGAGTTCAGAGTATGATGTATTCCATTTCCTCGACAGAATTCTTCAAATTGCCTTGAGGTAAAACATGACCCTCTGTCGCTGATGATCTTGTCGGGTAGTCCGAAATCATTAACAAAACTTTTCATTACCTTCAGGACGTTCTGCGTCGATGTATTCCTTACAGGGCTTAATCGGACAAATCTTGTCAGATTATCGACAATCACTAAAAGTTCCTGGTTACCTTTGTACTTCTCACGAAGGGGCCTACGTGGTCCATGTGTACGATGGAAAACGGTCTCTTGCCTGACTTAATGGGATGTAGGAAGCCTTGTTGTTTTCCACCGGGAACTTTGTTAAATAGACACTCGAGACACATAGCCACATGGCGTCGAACGTACCTCTTCATTGAAGGAAACCAGTACAATTCCTTAATTTTTTTGACAGTCCTATCAGTCGCAAAATGTCCCATTAGATCATGGAATTTGACAACTAAGCTTTTCCTCATACTTTTGGGTATAACATACAGGGCTCGTTCCTCTTCTCCATTTTTCACAATGCGGAAAAGTCTGCCTCCTTTGTAGCTGTAGTCGTTAATTCTATTTTGTTCTCCTACTGTCCTATCACACGGGTCCTTTCGAAAGATCTGGATCAGGTCTCTCAATTCAGGGTCGGAATGCTGAATCATCAAGATTTGTTCTTCCAGTGTGATTGTGAGGCACACTTCAAGGTTTTTCTCCACGATTTCCTCCATCGTGTCTCTAGGGTCGTCGACTGGAGCTCTACTCATTCCGTCTACGTGGGCCATCTTCTCCCCTGGTTTATGTCGAATTTCGAAATCGTATTCCTGAATCAGATTGTACCATCGCGCTATCTGAGGATTTGTAGTCTTCTTCGCGTTCATGTAGACCAGTGCTTGGCAATCTGTAACCACTGTAAACTTGATTCCTACGAGGAACTGACGTAGTCGATCCAAGGTCCACACTATCGCCATCAGCTCCAATTTGCTTGAGTGGTACATCTTCTCGGCCTCTGTTGTCTTCTTGCTCACACAGTAGACCAAGCGCCATTTGCCGTCTTCGTCCATCTGTAGCACCATTCCTGCTAATCCCTCAGCACTCGCATCGCAATGTACTTCTGTCTTGAGTTCAGGGTTGTAATGAGCTAGTACCGGATATTCGACCAGATCCTTTCGTAGTCCTCCAAATGACCTTCGCTGTTCTTCCTTCCATTCAAATTGTGAACCTTTCTTCGTAAGTCTGCTTAGCGGTTCTGCTTTCCTCGCGAAGTCCTTTACAAATCGTCTGAAGAAGTTCGTCAGTCCCAGAAAGCGTCGTATGTCGTGGACATTCTTGGGTTCTGGAAATTCTTCTATCGCCTTGATCTTTCTTGGGCCTGGCTTAAGTCCGCCTGTACTGATGACATACCCTAAGAACTCAACTTCCCTCCTTCCGAACTCACATTTAGAGGGTTTCAGTGTCAACTTCGCTGATCTTATTCTTTCGAGGACTTCCCTCAACCTTTCGATCATCTCCCGCCAATCCTTTGCCGGGATAATCACGTCGTCGAGATAGCAGAATGCCTTCTTGTTCAGCAGCGGACCTAGGACAGTGTGCATCAGTCTTTGGAATTCAGCTGGTGCGTTGGCGAGTCCAAAAATCATCCTTTCGAATTGACCTGTATCATCTGGGGTGATGAATGCTGTCTTTAATTTTGCCTTATCGGTCAGTGGTATCTGCAGATATCCATGCGCCAGATCCAGAGTGGTGAAGAATTTCGCATTCCTTAGGCCTTCCAGAAGGTCGTCTATCCTTGGTAATGGGAACTTGTCCTTAACTGTTTGAATGTTGAGTCTCCTATAATCTACCACCAGACGATGATCTCCAGTTTTCTTCCTCACAAGTAGGACGGGACTAGCGTAGGGTGATCTAGTTTCCGTGACTATTCCATTGTCCTTCCACTCTCTGACAATTTCCCTGATTGCTTCGCGTTCACTTGCAGTCGTCTTATACGGTCTCAGACAGACTGGCTTGCTTCCATCAACCTCCTTAATGTCCATCTTGGTGACATCGGTGCACCCTAATTCCTCCATGCCAAGAGCGAAACAGTCTCTATACTCGTTTACTACATCTAGGATTTCTTGTCTCTCTTTCGAAGTCAGAGAATGATTGACGTTGATGTCCTCAGGCAGTATGGGGCGCTTACGTTTCATTTGGTCTTGTCCTTCCCTCTTCTCTTCATTTTTAGTCTGAAACGAATCCTCTGCGACGTCCAGGTTAACAACAATATCATCAAGGTTCAGTAGTTCAACTCGCCCTACACATTGGTTCTTCCTTACTCTCAACTTGCCCTTGCCAGCTGAGATGATGGGTACGGTCGTCTTTCCATCGACCACTTCCAATAGGGAATCGACACAGGCGTAATCTACTCCTGTGAACAATACATATCCGTCCTTTACCTCGTCTGTGATTGCACTTGTAAAGTTAATGGAGTCGCTCTCCAACTGAACAGTTTCGGTTGCTCTCAGTTCGATGCGACGCGACTTGATTTCTTCTTGCAGATTAGCAAACGGAAATTCGGATGAATAGCCAATATGCAAGTTTTTACCAATTCTGGCGAAGGATACGTAGGGCAGATCTGTCCATGTTCTTCCAATTAATAGGTCATAGGGTTGGGCTTCATCGTTGACAATGAATACAGTGATTTCCCTTCCGACGATGCCATCAATCTCCAGGTCGACTGTCGTCTTCCCAACGGTCCTGGCAGCTGGTGCAGTCTGGTTACCGATGCCGTACAGACTAGTCGAGTCTGGTTCGATGTCGACGCTGATCCTCCTTGCGACCGATTCTCTCATTAGACAACTGCTGCTCCCGGTGTCTATCATTGCCTTCACGGTTTCCTTGTTGTCGATCTTGACATCCTTCAAATATACATCTGGCGGGACAGTCTCCAGTCCTTCGACTTCCAGGTTGGCTACTTTTAGTCCTTCTTTGGGTCTTGTGCAATTCCTTTCCTTGTGTCCCGTTTGACCGCATCCTCGGCATGTCAACGTAGTCCTGGGTGCTGGGCAGTCTCTGGCAATGTGTCCAAACTGATTGCAGTTGAAGCACTTCGGTTCTCCCTTGTCGTTTCTGATCGTACAGTTGACCATTCTCCTCAAGGTGTTAGGGTACGTTTCACTGATTTCGTTCCTTGCAGCGTCTTGACCCGAAACATTCGTTCCTTGTTTAGTCTCTTTAACTTCGCTTTGGTTGGGGAATATCGCAGATTTCTGCTGAAACGACGGTGGTATGAGGTGTTTCGCATTCCAATGCGGAGGTCCCATCTCGGTGCGAACATTTTCGTACTCGTCCAGTTTATCCGCCAACTCATCTGGGTTGTTTAACTTGGTCCAATCGTCAATGAGATGATTACGCAGCACATTTGGAACTTTTTTCTTTAGCTGGTTAGTGACGGACAAATCCTTTAGGGCGTCGAAATTTTCCACGTTCATTCCTTCGATCCATTCGTTGAAATATCCTCGCAATTCGAAAGCGAAGTCTCTCCAGGAACCCTTTTGAGATCTCTCGTGCTTCTCGAATTTTTGTCTGAATTGTTCGGGGCTCAACTTGTACCGTTTTAGGAGCAACCTTTTCACGAACCTATAATCGCCGCTTTGTTCTTCTGTCTCCCGAGCGATTAATTGAATCATTTCGTAAGGTAGCAATCCTAGGAGGCTGAACGCCCATTGGTCTTCATCCAATCCTAGTCGCTTTGCCTGTCTTTCGAAAAGAATTAGGTAAAAACTCAAATCATTGTCCTTTGACTCGTACTTGGGCATCAGTTTACGTATCTCGTAATGTGCGTCATTGCTGGTACTTCGAGACGTATCGTTGTTTCCGCGTGTAGTCTGGATGCGCAGCTTCTCAAGCTCGAATTCCATTACCATTTGTTCTTTTCGTTCCCGTTCGATTCGTTCCCGATCCTCGATTCGTTTCCGATCCTCGATTCGTTCCCGCTCCTCGATTCGTTCCCGATCCTCGATCAGAGTCTCCAACAGTTGCTTTGCGAACTCTTCTTCGTAAGATTGGCTATTCAAAATAAGGTGTTTTAAGTCGACGATCCTGCTCTCTGGCGGTACTACCTCGCCGAGTTCATACGCCAACTTGCTCAAATCGCATTTCCTTACTTTCGCTAAATAAGTCATGTTTTTCAAAAGGAAAAATAAACAAAGCAAAAAATTTTAAAATAAACAAATAAAACTGACTAAACCAGATACGTACTGTTTCAATTATTTCTTTAAACGAAATCAACTTTTCTTTTTACCGCGATACTTTGCGATAATACTTTTTATCGAGATGACTTGCAATAATACTTTTACCGCGATACTTTGCGATAATACTTTTGTCGAGGTGACTTGTAATAATACTTTTACCGCGATACTTTGCGATAATACTTTTGTCGAGGTGACTTGTAATAATACTTTTAGGAATAGGTAATTAAATTTCGTACATACCATGCAACTCCTCTTACGTTGATCGGTCACCGCGCCACGTCCTTCTCGTTTCCAAATTATTCCAGTGAATCTTCAATTTTCTTCAGGACCATCCCATTTCTGAATTTCTGTTGGCTTCCGTAGGCGTTTCTTACTGGGAAAAAGAAAGAGAGGATCCAATGAAATAATTTAGTAGCGTTATTAAAACAAAATCATAATAGTGAACAACACATATAACAGAGAGTACCGTCGTCTTCCGGGTATTCCTTCTACTGGGGAGCTCGGATTCTATATTCTGTGCGTTTATAATCTGTTTATCTGTGGCTCTCTGGTCGGGATGGCGCCTACACGAGTTACCCCAACCAGGTACGAGCGCCTACCAAATGTAGCCTCTCTTTGTGACCAGGATGACGGAGAAGATCTGTCCTCTATGATTAGGCAAATTGTTCGCGAGGAGGTACAGCGGGCATTAGGCTCTCCTCGGGAGGAACCAAAAAATGCTACAATCGAAGAAATTGTAAAGGAGGAGATTGGAAGAACCCTGGCACCAATCTCAAAGTCTAGGAGAAGTCCCCCTCAGAAGGAAAAACCCCGACAGTTTTTAAATACCAGATATGAGGCCGAAACGATAAGACCGCACCCTGAACCTCGATACACAAAACAAGGAGGAAGACGCGACACCAATGATTGGCGTACAACTGAGGGAAGGCCAATCTGTTTCTACTGCGGACGCCCAGGTCACGTCGTCCGCTATTGCCGTGACAGGAAGAGACACAATGAGGAAAGGAGAAATGACTATTTCCAAATGTGGTGTTTTGCATAACAATAGTTATGTTTTAGATAAATTGTAGAGATATGCAAATAAGGTTTTGCATAGTGTTTGTTTGTGTTATTATGTTAATTATTTTTATGTATATATATGTATCATTAAATTGTAAATAGTCAGTCAGATTAGTGTTATGAGCGAATAAAGATTTTATCTCAGACCTAGTGGATCTCGGTGACCTGGTGTAGTGTAGAGACACAACAGTGGCGACGAGTATAAAGGACGTAGACACAACAGTGGCGACGAGTATAAAGGACGTAGACACAACAGTGGCGACGAAGGTAAAGTGAGTGAACAATGATGAACATTGAACAGTTCAACCCAAACAATGGAAATGAAATCTCGAGTTATTTAGAGCGCGTTGAATCTTATTGCATAGCGAATGATATAGTAAAGGTTGTTAAAAAGAAGGCAACATTTTTCTCGCTATGTGGAAGAGAAACGTATAATATAATACGGACGTTGACCTCTCCCAAGAATCCATTGGAAACAGAATGGGAGGAGATAGTAGCAGGGATTAAAAAATATTTTGATCCAACGCCAAATATAATAGTGCAGCGTTTTAAATTTGCGAAAAGGCTTCAAATGCCAAATGAAACAATATCTGAATTTATAACAGCTCTAAAGAAAATTGCCGAGAAGTGTGAATTCCCTGATGTGGAAGATAGGTTGCGTGATGCCCTAGTATGCGGCCTTCTAAGCGAAGAGATACAATCAATGCTGTTAATGAACAGTATGCTAACATTTAAAGTGGCTCAAGAGATGGCATTGGCACATGAGGCTGCGGTAAGGAACGTTGCAGAAATTAAAGACGGAAAACCTCAGGAAGAAATTAATGTAATGGGAAGAGCTGTTAAGGTGAGACGGAGGAATGAGAAGATTTTTAAATGTTTCCGCTGTGGATACACAAACCACAGAGAAGAGCAATGTTTCTTTAAAGAGAAAAGATGTTTTAAATGTCAGAAGTTAGGGCATATATCTAGGGTCTGTAAGAACGGGAACTGGAGGAGCGATCGTAATAATAACTGCTCGATAGATGAGGAGGCAGAGGCAACTAATGGCCTTTTTAATATAAATCAAGTGAAGGACACCAGTAACATGCGTAATTATATGGTAAAAGTACGGACTAGCGGTCGAGATATGAATATGCTCATTGACTCAGGAACAAGAAAAAAATATTATTTCTGAGAAGACGTATATAAGAACTTGGGTGAAGTCAGAAAGGCCTAGAATAGAGAAGGATTCTACCAAGTTGGTGCAATGGAACAGACAGAGGTTATCCATTCTGGGTAAAATAAAAGCCGACGTAAAAGTGAACAAAAGAAGTATCACAATGGAATTTCTTGTGATCGAAGGTCCGGGCCCAAATCTGATTGGAAGGGAGGCGTTTGACCAGATTGGAATTGGTCTTGAATGGATAAGTTATGGCGACAGTGTATGTCAAATCAATGAGGTAATGAATGGAAATGATATGGCCGCTGCGATGAACGGCAATGGCAATGGAGCTAAGTACGGTAACGCGAATGGAATGATGAGCGGAGCTAATGGAATGGGCGCGGGTTACATGAACGGTGGGGAGGGCATGTACAGTGAGGGTGACGGGCTGAGCGTGTACGGCAACCCCGGCGTGGACTTCCCACTTTTCGCCTCGGTGCCCCGAGACCAGCTTCCAATGCGGACAACGGGAGCTTCCTGGATACTATGCCGATCAGGAGGGACCCACCAAGGCTGGAGGAAACACCTGGGACAAGTAGACCAAATAAGAAACCGGAGACTCCCCGAATACTTTAAAGATGGTGTAACAAATTGGGGGTGAGAAGATGTGGTGTTTTGCATAACAATAGTTATGTTTTAGATAAATTGTAGAGATATGCAAATAAGGTTTTGCATAGTGTTTGTTTGTGTTATTATGTTAATTATTTTTATGTATATATATGTATCATTAAATTGTAAATAGTCAGTCAGATTAGTGTTATGAGCGAATAAAGATTTTATCTCAGACCTAGTGGATCTCGGTGACCTGGTGTAGTGTAGAGACACAACACCAAAGAAAGCAAGACACAATGGTATCCTACAACTCTCGAGCTGAATCTCAGGACCCCAATGACGAATCATCGAGGAAAACTTTCACTCGCTACCAAAGCTCTACTTCATATCGCGGTCGAAGCAGACAACATTTCTCACCTGCTCGAAGATCTAGCTGGACGCCCCGCCATTAAAACTAGATGATAGACCACATTGGAGGCGAGGCCGCAAAGTTATAAAATCCCCCCTTACCGACCACAGTATAAATTAGAAAAAGCTAACTTGACGTAAACATAGACCTGCCAAGTCCTCATGAAGAAGATATCTCAACTGAAAGAAGACATCCACCGCAGTCACCTGAAAATATCCCTGGCCATAGTACTAGATCTTAAGACTGACGACGTAAGTCTCCTGCTGAGCATCGGGTCGATGCTCTTTATAGGAGGAGGCTATGTGGCGAAGAAATATTTTATTATTTAATTTAATATTATTCAAAGAGAAAATATATTCAACAGATTATAAAAATATAAATTAATCTGTATTTGTGAAATCATCTTTAAAATATTTCTTTGCTTGCTTGCTTAAGATTCTCTAGCTGTAGATAGTTGGGCTGACCTGTTAATAATTGTCGACTCGTCGCTGTGACGTCATCAATAAATACTTTTACATCTTAGGATATTTCAAGGCTTGATTTCTACGCTACAATATAATATAAATGAGTTTTAAAAATTGTTAAAAAAAAATGCACCGGCCGGGAATCGAACCCTGGCCGCCCGCGTGGCAGGCGAGCATTCTACCACTGAACCACCGATGCTTTAAAAAAATCAAATCATTTATCGTCGCGACCAGTGCTGCGCCCTAGCGGTAAAAGACTGGAACTAACGCTTTTTGGTTTTTTATTTTTTAAAAAAAGCACATTAACTTTTTTAGTTTTTTGAATAGCCTATATGTTAAACGAAATCTTCAGCTACCTACATGCGAAATTCCATAATGATTGAGTCAGTAGATTTTGCGTGATGCGATAACAAACATCGATTTCGCATTTCATTTTTATATATATATAAAGGAAAGGATATACAAGTCAAAAGAGATCACTAGCAGAGTATTATTCCTTTGGTTTCCAGAGCTCAACAATCTATGAGCCTAATACTCTGCACAGTTACATTGGTTTTGAGGAGTCAGAGGAGGAGGTTATTTCTACAAGTGAGATAAAGGAGATCTTAGGAATGTGGGAGAGAGTTTCACAGTTCGTGGAAAAAAAAAACACCCAGAAAAAAGTTGCAACAGGTCGTGCATCTGACCTTTTTAATGACACTTGCCTAACTCATTTCCGGAACATTCTGAGAGGGAGGAAGAAACAAACCTCCTTGGACTGTTTTTTTTTTTCTAAACGGCCTACAGGTGAAAGCGAGAAAAATGTAGCGAAAAAGGCAAAGACCAGTGAGGATATCTAATTTATTTCTTTACATTCTCTTTTTTTGTTTTTGTGCAATAAATATTTGATATTTATAAATACGTTTTTATTATTTAAAACCACGTAAAAAAATAACTGGGGTGACATTTTGGAGGTTGGAACGGATTAATGGTAGTTCAATTGTTTTGTATGGGGAAATTTGCTTCGAGATACGAGTAATTCAAGATACGAGCAAGGTTGCGGAACGAATTAAACTCGTATGTCGAGGTACCACTGTATATATTTGAATTTAATTCTACTGTCCTATAAGCTTATGTCCATAGTTTTCTTGAAAACCATTTCTTAGATTCCACCCTTCAGTGCTGCGTATATAAGCAGAATCGTCCAATACAGTATTTGACCTCTGAGAAGCGGTCTGGTGGATTAAATTAGCGAAACCGCTGGGAGAGTTCACCACTGATGAGCCAAGCCCTCCCAATATATTTTTTCATCGCAGTAAGGACAGTCGAAGTTTGTTTTGAGTGTAAAAGAAACATTCGTACTTTTAAATACTTTCATTATATATATATAGATGGCGCGCTATTGCTTTGTGTTAATTTATATCCAAGTATACACATAAGGGCAATGTAAGCTGAAGATAAATGAGAACGGTAGCAAAGACCTTTTTAAAAATGTATTCTAAGTACAGACCATGTTAATCCTGATATCAGTGACTGTTTATGAAAAAAGGTTTTTGATCGTAGCTTGTTAAAATACCAAACCCAAGATTCTACCTTTCAGTGTCACACATATAGCAGAATCATCAAATACTGTATTAGCGCTCTAAAAAGTGTATGGTCTGGTGGATTAAATCGCTTGGGAGGGTTCACCAATGATGAGACAAGCCCTTCCAATAGTTTTCATTGCAGTAAGAACAGTAGAATGTTTATTTGCAAAATTCCTGCTTAATAGTTTTATTTTGAAGTAATTGTTAATGGTTTTTATGATTGTGTGTGTGTGATAGTTTGATGTCGCCTGTCATCTAATTACTTCAAGGACAGAGGCATTATTGTTGACACTTGGTTACCTTGTGGTCTTCAATAAAGGTCGCTGTTGGAAGATACCAAAGATAGTTGCGACAAGTTTTTAAAGTAATTGTTATGTATTAGCATATTTATTTATTGTATCTGCACTATTTTGCATAGTTGTTGGTTATGCTTTTAGAAGATATAAATACCGTTGTCAGTTTAGAGCGGCAGTCCAGTAGCAAGTTAATTTTGTACCTTATCTTGTGTAGGCAATAAAAAGCTTTATTTTCCCACGTGTGGGTGGATGGAGAGACACAACAGTAATAAAGAAACTCATCACATCTACCTTTGGTCTCTTCCAACAATAATATACTCTGCGATTCCTTCTATTGTAAAAGTCACTGTGTATCAAATATCTTTCAGTTATTGTCTGAATTCCAATATAGATGATAAAAGGTTTTGAAAATAAAGCTATCCATATTTAAATTCATTAGATAATAAAAAGGCATATGTAATGCCTTGATAAAGGTTTGGCATTCAGCCAACCGAAATATTGGCAAATAAATCTTTTATTAAATCCAATATATGCCTTTTTATTATCTAATGATAAAAGGTATAACTTCCTTGTGTCCATGAGTGTATATATAGATGGGGCCTTATAATTAATACTGCAAGTACATAACATGTCAATCCAAGAAGATATCAGCTTGGACATTTCAAGGTGCTAGAGCCCCATTTACCTTCAATGGTGGGGTTGGATTTATGCAAGAATCTGTCAATTGAGGCTTTTTTTTTTCTTCACAAAAGTTTCCAATACTCTGAATTCAATCCAAGGTTGTTGTATGGCTTAAACCAACAGTATATGCCTGAAACCCTTACTTGGATGGACTTACAGTACCTATCTTCTTTCTTAAATTCACTCAATCTTATTAAGGTATCAAGCAACTCCGCCTTTGCCGATCCCAAGCCTGGATGAAAAAGGAGGAGGTGAAGCAGTAACAAGCTCGCTAAAAAACCTGGGCTCAGCTGGCCCGGCTGATAGTACCCTGTAAGGGCTCCTAATCCAGGGGTACAGGATGAGCAGCGTTTGTACTCCATGTTAGGAACAGCTGCACATGGCGTCTGTTCCTTATGTCAGAGGCGGCCATTTCTTTTGGAGTTAAGTTGGCCTGCCACGAGTAGTGCTCCCAGTCTTAATGACAAAGGCATTCTACTTCACCCAGTCATGATGGTTGTCAAGTCTCAAGCTCTACAAGCTTGATACCCTAATATGATTGAGTGGAGATAAGAAAGAAGAAGGTATCAAGCCTGTAGAGCTTGTTGATGGTGTCTGATGGGGATCAATAGATAAGCCAATTCACAGTCAAGTTGTTTGGGGATGATGATTGAAAGAATTGCACTTAGTACATAATGGAAAAACCTTGAAACCATTCTTTACAGCACCTCCAAAATTGCTTAACTTGATGATTGTATTTAGTGTTTTTAATGCAATATAGGCACACTTTTCACAAGTAACCCATTTGATGAGTGACCACTTTTGTAATATCAAAAATTACCAATTTATATATAACATCTCTCTAAAGGACAACACTGCTAAAGTGTCCTTTAGAAAGAGGTATCTTATCAGAAAGGAGCAGATATTTGGTAAAAATGGTAATTTTGGGGATGAAAACTGTTCTTTATACTCTCGAACAAAACTTAAGGAAGTGGAATGTCTTTGATGTTGTTAGTCATTTTTTTTTAAGAAGACATGAGGCAATTTTGTTCAAACTTGGTTTTCTCGCATGTCTTTAATAAAGGTCACTGTTATATCTTTCAGAGTTATTGTCTGAATCCCGATATGCATGTTAAAAGGTACAACTTCCTTAAGCTTTGTCCAAGAGTGTATATATACTAACAGGACATGAAAGTTCTGTGTAAACCCTAGTACATGTCCAGGTATATCCATGTTCCCATGAGTCTTTCATTAGCTGTATCAGCAGTTTATCCATCGAATAGTTCTTCTCCATCAAATTACAATATTCCCACAGACTGACATATCATTATGTGAGAGATTCAGAGAAAACTTTTACCATTACAATGATAAGGCACAATTTGCATTATAGATTATAAACACAAGGTAATAAGACCAAATAAACAGTATGTGACGTTTCTGTACAGTGTTGTTACCATCTTCAGATTCATTTTGTCTGATAATGGTAACAACGCAATGACCGAAACATCACGCACTATTTATTTGGTCTATTACCTTGCATTTTACCATAATAATTCAATTATTTCTTTAAAATTCCATCCCTCCAATTATTTATTTTAACAAACTATGATGAGAAATTTGAACTATTTTAATATAACAGATGGTACACTAATTCATCATACTATTAAAATGTACCATTTGAATTATAGATTAGAATCTAAAAGGGGTAACCAGGAACAAAATTATTGAAATGTTTGTGATATTTCAGTAACAGAATTGTAACCATCATCAGAAAAAGTACTAAATGAGAAAAATATATATCAGAGCATGCCTTAAATAGTTGGTACTATTTTCTGTTGTGTCAACTCAATATAATGGATAAGAAGAAAATTAGTTGATAAGGCACAATTTGGATTATAGATTATAAACACAAGGTAATAAGACCAAATCCAAATAAATAAATAGTATTTATTTATTTGGTCTTATTACCTTGTGTTTAAGAAAATAGTTTTTAAGAAACCTAAAAATACTGTTTTTAGAAGTTGGAGAGAAAAAAAAAACTTGATAAATATAAATAAAAGGATATATTTGAGTCAAAAATAATAATAATAATAGTCACAATAAATTGATAAATAGGGAGCAATATCTTGAAAAATTTTGAGAATTTTTTTTTTCTTTACAAATCCAGGTACGCCCTTTTATATAAAAAGGATATATGTAAATATAATGTTATTTTAACCCGGATAGTTGGCGACTCTTGTGTACGTGACTTCTGGGTTATATAAAAACAATTAGTTGTTTTGAAAATAGAGCAATCCATAAATAAATCTTTAATTAAAAAGGCATATATTGAATCAAAATATCATTTATTTTACCTATATTTCAGTTGGCTGAATGCCAACCTTTATCAAGGTATTATAACATATTTAATGTGTGTCAACAACAAACTCAGCGCCACATAACGTTTGAGTTTGTTGTTGACACACATTAAATATGTTATAATACCTTGATAAAAGTTGGCGTTCAGCCAACTGAAATATTGGTAAAATAAATGATATTTTGATCCAATATATGTCTTTTTAATTAAACAATTAGTAGTATATCTCATTTAGTACTTTGTCTGATAATGGTAACAATATGGTGTAACAGAAACATCACAAAGATTTCAATAACTTTTTTGCCTTTATTTTTAATTTAACAGACTATGTTTTAAACTGTGTGCCATAATTTGTGAATGTTGCCAATGAATTAATAGTTTGAAAAATCATCTAAAACCAACTATATAACTCAACACCAACTTTAATTCAACAGAAAACTTTTATCCCTTGGGGTGTTGAATTATACACAAGTTTGACTGTGCAAGGAGATCTGTTATAACTCAAAATAATAATAATTGAAAAAAAAAAAATGATGCAAGTTGACAGATTCATATCCTCATAAAAAATTCCATCTACATTTTTTTTTTAGAATCTAGAATCCAAAATTATGACAATTTTATTAACAACATATACACAATTTTTTTTTTAATTCAGGAAAAAAAAAAAAAAAAAAACTCGCAGAACACCACAAAAAAATCTAGACCATTTCTTAATTTACCATTCACAAACTTTGAAAAAAAAATAGCTTGGCAACACTGAAGTCAGAGAATAAAAGAAAAAAAAAATGAATTTTATAAAATTTATTCTTTTTTTTTCCAATTCTGTAGCATATGGAGATCAGCTACAAAAAAAAAATGCCTTTATATATATAAATATACATATATATATATATACCTATACATATTCTGAAGATGGGAGTAGGTACCAACATATGTATATTCATATATATATATATATACATATTATATATTAATCAAGATTAATTAGCTTATGGGAGCACAGCCATTTTGTATTTTTTTTTTTAATTTAGAAGAGAGGCTGTATATTTATATTATATATATATAGATATATCACATATATATATATATATGTGTGATACATATATCATATATATAGTTGTATGAGTATGTATATATGCATATTATATATATATATATTCATACAACATATATATACGCGTGTGTGTATGTCTATTTACATTAGATCACAGTTATAGAGAGTTTATAATTTTTTTGATTGATTAAAAAAAAAATTGTGTTTTTTTTTAGCACATACAAAGCTTTATCACAAACATTTTTGTGTGTGTGTTGTTTACAAAGTTTAAAAAAAAAAGCTTGTTTCATTAAATTGAAATATCAAATAATGAAGAAACAATTTTTTTTTATCGTATATTAAAGGGTGTTAGGGGTTAAAAAATTATCTGAAAAAAAAGAATTTCAAATCGGTATTGAAGGTTTTAGATAAATAGAATGGTGCTCACATAAAGAATAATATCATAGAAGAGATAGATATAGAGAATTGAAGAGAAAAATATAATTTAAAATGATAAAATATAATCAAATATACAAAATTATTATCAGAATTTTTTTTTAATTAAAAGCATTTTTTTTTCTCTTCTTAAAACTTGTGCAGAGGGGGGAAAATGCGTTAAATAAAATTTCTCATAGAAGAAAGAAAAAAAAATTTTTTTTTTAAAACCAGTAAAGTACAATTTTTTTTTAAAATCTGATAAATTAGCATTTGTGAATGAAAAAAAAAAGGTTCATTTATATTGTAAAAGATAGAAAAAAATATAAATAGAAACAGTAAAACCTTGTTATTAAAGCAAATATTTGTTGTAAAGAGGCAAATAAGTTAAGAAATTCAGTATAGTAAAAAATAGATGACAACTTCTATCAAGAGACCATCTCCAGGACTTTCCCTAGTTTTGTCTTATTGTCTCTGATGAGATGTTGTCCATGTAATACAAAAAAACCTGCCTTAGAAATCATAGGAGTTTTTTTTTTCTTAAGAGTAAATTTTCATTGGGAGAACCATTTATTTTCCATTAATTTTTAGTTTTCTTAAGCATCTGATCCAATCTAACATGCTCATTTCTAAGCATCTAAAGGCTAAATGTCTTATAATTCTGTATTAAGGAAGGAGGGAGGGCATTGAATTTGCATAAGAAAGAATAATTTTTAAGGTTTAGTCAATTTTAATCAATTTTATTTAACCTGTCTTTTTAAATTTTTTTGCTTGGCACCAAATGGAAACTCCCAAAAGACTCCTATGATATAGATTTTGCTGTTATATAAATATTTGATTAACTATAGGCAATACTTAGCTCTGATATAAATAAAATGCCAATCTAAACAAAAAAAAAGTACAAGAAATTTGTTTACCTATATAAGGTGAACAGTCAAAAAAATCTTATTAAAAAAAGAGCTTCAATTTAATCAATATTGGATAGGTGCTAATATTTTAATACATACTGACATTTCACCAAGATCATTGTGGGGAGGAATCTTTTTTTCAATTTTTAAATCATTTTTTAAATCTGTTTAATTATAAAACATTTTGCTAAAGCCACATGCACTTATGGTATAAAAACCAAGAGAAATTCTAACAGAAAAAGGTAGACAATTCATGTTTCACAATTCCAGCAGAAGTATCTGGAGAATTGATAAAGCATAATTTGGATTATAGATTATAATACAAGAAAATAAGACCTAATCCAAATAACACACACACTAATAAATTATTTGAATTAGGTCTTATTTTCTTGTATTTGGAGAATTATAAATGATCAAAAAAACATTATTCTAGCTTATTTACCTATTTGGTCATATAAGAGTCCATACTAATTTTTAAAAAAATGCCCATTTAAAAAAGATTTGTAGTTATTTTAGATCAGAGAAAAAAAGGAGTAGTTTGACAAAGTTTCATAATATTGGTAGGTGAAATGGGTGTTTCACGATGGCATTACTACAAGATGATTAATGTCATTCTTGGCATTAAAGAAAGATAATTTTAAAAATATTTAATCGATAATGCTGAAGAAATTTTTAAAACCATTTTTTGGGGAAGTAATGAGGAAAAAAAAATGTGTGAGAGAGAAGGCTTTTAACAAGGTTTTACCATCTAGCAATTAAAAAAACTTATAGACAACGTACAGTAAAACCCCTTGAATACAAAATCTAGGCTTATTTACTATTTTCCACCTTTAGTGAAAAGACTGCTAACTCAACCATTGAAAGATAATCTCATTTAATTTTTTTATGGCCATTATCTCTAATTCAATTCCTTTAAAGATCTTAAACCCTTTAATCAGAAGTAACTTTACAGGAAATCACCTTTATTTTTCTTTATCCACAACTGATTTTTTACTGAATTCAGTAAATTAGGGTAACACACTTTTATTTGGGGGGGGGGGGGGGGGGGGAGGGCTGCTATATTATGATGGTACTTCAATTAATGAATAGGGGGGCTGCAGAAAGAATTTTCAAAAAGATTTAAAGTTCATTTTATTCAAAATATATATTAAAAAAGGCAATATACAGTATAAAGCTCCCTGTAAAGGACGACACCTGAATGCAAAGCCAAAGAATCTTATAAGTTGTCCTCTTCCCATAGATTTTCTAATTGGTTAAAATGGTATAATTTTGGAAATGAAAACTATCCTTTGTAGAGAGGTGTCCTCTATCAAGAGTATCCTCTCAAAGAGATTGTTCTACTGTATTCTAAGAAAATGTTTTGTCCCATTATTAAAATAAAAAGTACTAAAAAAAGTAAAGCATCAATAGGTAACAAGGCCAAATAAATAAATTCTACATGACATTTGTTGTCGAAACATCATTTGCTCTTGTTACACCGTCTATAATACATCCAAAATTGTATTTTAGATAAAAAAAAAAAAAAGGTGAAGACTTAAGGATCAGGGGAGCTGTCTTTTGATTATATTTAACTGAATCTGGCCAATGACATGTGATGCACTTACAGTAAAGGTACTTTGCTAACTATCCACCATGATTATCATGGCCTATACCACATCTACTTGGGATATAAGTAAAAAAAAAAAAAGACATTAACACAACAAAATATATTAGCTTTTATTCTAGCCCCCCAAATTCATTAGTTATACACTCATGGACAAAACTTAAGGAAGTTGTACTTTTTAGCATGTATAGCGGGATTCAGATATATAACTCTGAAAGATATTACAGTGACCTTTATTGAACACAGATGAGATGACCCAAGTGTAAACAAAATTGGTTCTGTCTTTCACTTCCTTATGTTTTGTCAATGAGTGTGTTTATTTCCAGCATCAGCAGTTACTCTGCCCTCAATATGGGGCAGTGGCTTTTAAAATGAAAGTGTGTCAACCCAAGCATGGCTCAAATGATTAATCATCAATGGTCCTTGAAATTTCTTTGGTTACCTACCACATCACTTTGTTTTAAGAGATACTTCACATTCGTTAAAGACCTTAATAAAGGGGTTTTACTGTAAGTTTTATTTATAAGATATGGGGAAAAATAAAATAATAAGACAAAATTTAGAGGCAATGAAGTTGAAAATCTTATGAGGAGAGACTCAAAAAAAAAAAAAAAAAAAAATAGGAGTCATCATCTATGAATAAAAAAAATATTTAAATGATAAAAAAAAGGAGTGAAATTTTTCTCACTTTTTTTTTTCTCATAAATATTTGAGGAAGCAGCTCAAAAAAAAAAAATTAGCAAAAAAAAAAAAATAATAATAACAATATATATATATATACATGTACACATTTAAAAAAAAAAAAAACATTATTTTTTCTCCTATTTATAAAAAAAATAATAATAATAAACTAAAAAAATCTAAATGAAACAAAGGAATAGAGCACGAGTGCACAAAAGGTATATGGAGATCTAAAATTAAAAAAAAAAAAGTTAACTGACTAAATAAAAAAAAAAAAATAAACAGCTATTTACAATGCCAAAAAAAAAAAAAAAAGAAGGGGGGTAGGGGGAATGGAAAATTTTTTTCTTAGTTTTCAAGGAAAAAAAAAAAACATTAAAAAACAAAAAAAAAAAAAGGAATGGCAGGGTTTGGCTTTTTATTTATTTATCATAAAAAAGATAATAAGTTGATATTTTTTTGCCTTTGTACCAAAATAAGAGAGAAAAAAAAAACAAACAAAGAATTGTCTTTGCCCCCACCCCATTCCCTTACATAAAATTTGCTTGTACCATAAATAATAATAAAAAAAAAATTCAGGTAACTATGGAATTATAAAGAATATGTAAAATTTGTTTGGCAATAATTATTACATACTACATAATCAATATATATATAAATTTTTGAAAAAATTCAAACTCTGAAGTTTTAATGGAGGGGGGGAAGGGGAAAGAGAAACAAAGTTCTAGTTGCGTAAAAAAACTGTAGATTATACAGTAGAACCTCCCTTTAGTGGACACCTCTCCACAAAGGACAGTTTTCATTGCATGCAAAATTACCATTTTTACTATGTAACAAATTCTCTGGTAAGAGGATACCTCTCCCTAAAGAACAAGTTGGCTCTGCAATTAGGTGTCTTTTACAGGGAGATTCTACTGTATATATCAAGATTTGCTTGGGAACAAGGTTTTATATTAGGATACAACTGGATAATTATGGAAATAATTTTTAAAAATCACTGATAAGCACGGAGGGAAACCAAAAAAAAAAAATGAAAGTATTAATTATAAATATATTTAGGGAGGTTTTACTAATTGGTTCCATAGCAATTAAGGATTGACGAGTGACATTCTGGGTTCTTTGCCAGCATTGATTTATTTGCTTCTTTCAATCTCTGGCTGACTATTCTTTTTTTCCCATTCATCGAGTTAGTTTATTTAGGACTGTTGGAAGCAGTTCAAACAAAATTGTTGAAATTTAGTTAGGTTTGGATTAATGGAGATTATAGCTTAGCTTAAGTAGCTTTGTCTTAACAATCTCATATAGGAACCAGATTTTAGGTTGTTTTAAGGTACATTTTGGATGCTATTGATTAGAAACCTAAAACAAAGTATAAAAATTCACTTATTTGGAGAATATTGGTCTTGTTATGTTTATTATAACCATGTTGAATAGTAACCAGAGTTAAAACAAGTGGGAGTTAAAATTAGGGATTTAGAATTATTTGAGATTTTTTTATACAGTAGAACCTCCCTTTAGCAGACACCTCTCCATAAAGGACAGTTTTCATTTGCAAAATTACCATTTTTACTATGTAACAACTCTCCGTTAAGAGGACACCTCTCCCTAAAGAAAACTTTAGCTCTGAAATTAGGCGTCCTTTACAGAGAGGTTCTACCGTATATCAAGATTGGCTTGGGAACAAATAGTAAAAAAACCTCCCTCTTCTATAGAAATATTGGCAGAAAGAGCAATGGGGAAATAAAAGGCTACAATCCAAGTTTTCTATAGATTTAAGGACATGAGAACACTGGGGTAACAATTAGTTTTTTAGGCAGTGCAAAGCCAAGGAGAGCCGGCGTGTGTAAGTAACATTTAGAAAGAAAGTGTGGGGCGTAGCTCATCATCTAATAGGTACTTTTTTTTTTCTTGTATTCCACCATCATTCTACAATATGAACATTCAAATAAAACTAGAGAACTAAATGAAGTTTGGCTATTTAGTGTGACAATCTCCCCCGGATAACAACAAAGCTCTGAAAATGTAGGGGAGCTGGGGCTTAAAATTACATATAATTGTTAAAAAATATATAATAATAATAATGATACTTATAGGGAAATATTTAGAGCTTCAGGTTAAATTTGGTTTTTGTAGTTTGTCTGTGTAATGGAAAATATGTTAATACAGCATCCTTTTTACATAGCGTATTTGTTTACCACTGTGTTCTAGGCTCAACCAATCCTGTTGATTTGTATTAAGGTAGACAGAAACAATTATCTAATTGTACAATGGCTGCTGATCTAGCCAATGAAAGACCAGGAATAACCAGTTGGTCTTTAATGGGAGGCCAATTGTGTGGGATCTAGGAATCAAAATCAGCTTTTTGTTTGATTGAATTGAAAAATAATTTTAAAAATCTCTATTGTAATGAAAAAGGCAAATTATATCAGATGAGTTCTCACTGATGAGCCAAGCCAAATTTGTTAAGAAAGTTTTTGTTTATTTGTTAATTGAAAAGTGCTAAATATAAAAAAAATCACCAGACTCCAGTCTAGCCAATCCTTTTCAACTATTTTCATAGTAATACTGTGTGTGATTTTAAGTACTTAAAGTGTAAGATATATTTAAATGCTTAGCACCAATAGTGTTTTAAAAGTGGAATGGGATATTACAAAGTTATTCATTACTAAAGTTTTATTCTCAACAGAATCTATTATAAGAAGTAAAGGATAGGAGGGCTTGGCTCATGAGTAATGAACCCTCCCGGCACCAACCACTCTATTTACTATTGTATTCAGCTGTTTGGTTCACATACATCTCATTTTTAAAGAATTATTTAGTGAAGGCATTCATGTTACATGATAGGATGGCTAACGTATATCAGTTGTTACAAGGTTTGTATTGGCAAAGAGGTCCTAAATTTTCAGAAAGCCTGAAATTTGCATATATATAGGAATATTTGCAATTAGATGCCCTAACAATTTGTAAAGAGTGGTAAATGAGGGACTCATAGGATGAGCAACCATGCACTTTATCTCTGCAGAATATCATAAACTGATTCATTCCTACCTCCAATGAGTGACCAAATACTTCCAGAAGGGTACAGTTTGGATTTTTTACTGGAAAGTTTGAAAATACAGAACAATGGAGTGCTGAAATTAAGAAAATTCTATCAAAGATTAGCTATTTCCCTGCATTAACTGGCGTTGTTTCTTATCCCCTTGTGTAAATATTACACGAATTCCATGAGTTCATGCTTCTCGAGTTATTTTATGATAAGCAATGGCCTCTCCCAAAGGTCCTATTAACTGGTGTAATTGCAGCAATGCCATAATAATAAACAGCTTTGTTAATTAAAAGGATGCTGTATTAATTTCATCATACTGTATAAATACACACAACTATTTCCAAACTTTTTTTTTAAATCATGAAATATTTCTACACTTTTTTTTTCTCCATTTTTTGAATAACACTTATAACAACTTTTTGTTGAGCTCAAGCTGATATTTTTTTTTATATTGAGCAGTACTACAACCTAAATGCAGTAGGGTGTGTGTGCAGGAAAGATTTTTTTTAAATTGCTAAAAAGTTTAAACACAACAAAAAAAATGAGGCGTAATACTTTTTTTTTTCTCTCTAACAGTGGCAGATAGCTCCCAAGTTGAGAGAATATAAGCTCTGTCCTAACATTGGCATTATATATTTTACATTTAAAAAGAAAATTCATTTAATAAGGATGGGGAAAGGGGGGGCAAAACACATATCTAGCAATGAATATTAGAATGTTTTTATTTATCATTTTTTATGTTGTATATATATATAGACATTTTAAATATTTTCATACACTGAAAAAAAAAAAAAGGGATGATTAAGTTTGTAATGATAAAGCCTATAGTTAGATGAAACAAAAAGAAAGAAACATTTATAGTTGAAGCTCTCCCAAAGAAGGTAAATGTTGTTAGCAGGGTCCTTCTTTTTTTTCATAACTACCCCCCAAGTTGAAATAATAAACCAACAACAATCACTTTTCGCCCCGAGGTTGTCATGGTAAGGATGGTATATATATATATATCAAAGGATTCCAAAGACAAAGTAAAGGGGTTTGTGGTGTGCTGGGGAAAGAAAAAAAAGAAGATTATATCACAGAGAGTCATCCGTCCCGGGTACCTATGCTGGGAGACTTGATGACTAGCGGCGTGGCGGGCGGGGAAGTCCGTGCCTGTTTGGTGGGTGTGATGCAGTGTACTGTCCGGTTTGGAGGTGGCCTGATGAAGGGTCTCTGCATGTCCGGATGGTAGGACCTGGTTGAGGGTGGCAGGTGGCCCTCCCCATCAGGCATCCGCACTGTGGCAGGCAGATCCAGGGCAAAATCCTGTTGCACCGAGTGCAGCCGGATTTCTCGGTCCACCGCCGCAGCCACACTGGTACCCACCGCTGTTGGAGAGTACAGAACCTGCAACAACACAAATAGTAGATACTGCCGGCGATAATAGCACAGATTTGGATCATGTTAAAGGGGAGGGGGGAATACATTTTAAAACAGGAATTTGTGAAGAAAAAATAAAAGTACGATAGAAAGTGAGAGAACCTCTCCTGCAAAAGACATCTAGTTTCGGAGAAAAGTGTCCTCTTACAAGAGAGTTGTTAATACAAATGGTCATTTTGGTGATTAAAACTGCCCTTTGTAGAGATGGGTTCTCGCATGGAGGTTCTACTGTATTTTAAAAATACACATTTGTACTGACAATTGGAACATATTTTGGCTTCACTAGCAAGTTATACCCTATCAACAAAAAGAGTTACAAGATAGCATGAATAACTTTGAGGAGTAAAAAAAAAAAATCATTAAAATCTCTCATGGACAACTACACTTCTGACAATCTGCATACCATGGCCCCTCCTCCCTCATCAGTACATGGGGCTTATACTCTGATCTGAGCATTCTGCTCAATAGGGAAGATGCTATATTTTAATATATTTAATATTTTTAAAAAATGAACAAATGCTTAGTGGACACACTAGGGCGATATATTTACTGAAGCTAAAAAGACCAAAATTAGTAAATATATGCAAAATTATATGATAAATTCATCCATTACAAAATTGGTTTATTGAACTTTTGGAAATGCAGTAATGCACCTCTTTGATATGTACCTTAATAATGTGGATTTTCTAATTGTTATGTCTTTCATTTAAATTAATGACAAGTTTAATTTAACCTAACAATAAATGCAACAATCTTTATTCTACAGCATATTGTTTTTATACAAAAATGATTTAGATTTTTGTACTTTTTTAACAAAAATTAATTTGATTTTAATGCAAACACACACACACAGAAATAAAATGGGGATTTTTCAAAATGTTGAGTGTATTACTTTAAAGATAATAATTACTGAATATTTTACCTTACCAGTATGATATATCATCAGAAATAATAAAAAATAAGCTGGTCATATTTTAAACTCTAAATAAATAAAATCCTGTGTGACTATCTCATTTAAATCTTTATTACACTAAAACATCGAGTCATCCTTAAAAAGGCGAAATGAACATATTATATTCATTTATTATTATAGCATATTATATCCTTGCTTAACACTTATAGTAAACTAGTTAAATAACATTATAGACATTGAAAAATAAGTTTGATTAAAATAAAATATAGTAGAACCTCTCTGTAAAGGACACCTAATTGCAGAGCCAAAGTGTCCTTTAGGGAGAGGTGTCCTCTTACCGGAGAGTTGCTAAATTGTAAAAATGCTAATTTTGCAAATTAAAACTGTTCTTTGTAGAGAGGTGTCTGCTAGCGGGGTGTCTGCTAAAGGGAGGTTCTACTGTATAAATATTTGCTGTTCACAATTTCAATTTTCTGAATGAAACTTATTTTGCAAAGCTTCCAAACCTTGTTTTGGCTTCTATAAACGAAGTTGGCTTCACTTTCTTCTTGCACCCCATTATGTAACTCCTTAATCAATAGGGGAGGGGGCCAATAAGAAGATCCAAATTCTATTAAATATTTACAGGGAAATATCTTTATAAGTTTTTGGTAGCATCAAAATAATAATACTAATCAATTTATTTACATGTGCATTGCAAAACAATTTCCACATTAAGTTATTTGATTGAGCATTTTCCATTCCAATTTAAGACTTTTTGTACCGTTTTGATATTTTTGGAATATTTAAGCTAGCAATAATGCTGAAAGATATCTCTAAAAAATGTAAGGTGCTGAAGCTAGACTGAAAAACCAATCTATTGCATTGAAAAAGTCGTCATGTATGAAAAGAAAGTGTTAATAAGGCACAATTTGGATTTAGATTATAAACACAACAAGGTAATAAGACCTAATCCAAATAAATAAATATAACAAGCTGTTACCAAAATGTCACACACTATTTATTTATTTGGATTAGGTTTTATTACTTTGTGTTTAGAAAGGGTTGAATTTCCTGATTTCTTCCTTCAACATCAGTTGATGATAGGCACCTGTCAGATCAAAAGTTGAGAAAATGGTTGACCCATAGAATGTAGATAAAATATCTTCAATCAAAGATAATGAATGTGGATCCATAATCAAAACTCTATTGAGCACTCTTACAACAACATATATCCTTATTTCACCCAAGTTCTTTCTAGCTACCTCAATTGGTGACACCCATGGGGAATTGTCTCAATGATGTCATTATCTAAGAGATTCTGTATTTCTCTAGATACATTATCTAGAATAGAGAGTGTGGTCTTCTTAATTTATGACGTACAGGTACTGCATCTGTATTGACATCAATATGACAGTCTTTGTTAGAGCCAATCTTTTTCTCTTGAACTGTAAAAGTATTATTGACAATTTCATTTTCAATTGTAATTTTTAATTGTTCCATCAAATTTTTGGTGCATCTACTTTCACAACTAACGGACTCTATGGAACTTTTGCATTTCCATATGATAATATTACAAAGCATATTATTTAGAAGGACTATGGGATCCCGTGTACAACTCAACATGTTGGTAGATGATTGTAAATTGGTTCTATGAAAGTGGTCAATGTAGATTTTCCTGTATCAATCAATAAATTAACAGAGTACTTATTACAGGTCATTTGCATATCAGCTCTCTAATCTGGAACTTTATCATTCATGTTTGACATAATCCTAATTTGGTGTACCTTCTTATTTTGTAAATCAATATTTTTCTAAATGTCCCCAAATTTATGATAAAAATTGCATTTTATATTTAAAGTTCTGCAATTTCTATCTTTAGCCTTATGTGTGGACCTCCATAACAAAGACAACTAAGTTTAGTGTTTGCATTGTTCTCAAGTACTCTTGGAATTTTATCAGATGCAGTACCTCTGTATCCTAACTGGTTCTGTATTGTATTATAATTAGATGTTTGCTTGAAATTAGATTTGGCCCTAATAGGACAAATGTTATGTTGGCAAAGCAACGACACCAGCTTTGACAAACTGAGAAGTGTAAATATAGAGACCATGCAGAACCACTGCTTCTTTTAAAGCTCTTTTCAGTTGCATGGCTTAATTTGTATATCAGTTATACTGTTGGTTCTTCAGTAGTCAACTAGGAATTTATCTCTCAAATGTTTGCTCTTTGAACCACAAATAAATCTGTCTATAATTAAATCTTGTTGTAAATTTTCAAAATTACATTTATGATAAGGCACAATTTGGATTATAGATTATAAACACAAGGTAATAAGACCAAATCCAAATAAATAGTGTATGACATTCAGTAACAGCTGGTAACAATGACTCATTCAGTACTTTTGTCTAATGATGGTAACAGCATTGTTACCAAAACATCACACACTATTTATTTATTTGGATTTGGTCTTATTACCTTGTGTTTAAAATTACATTTAGTTGCAAAGTGTGTCATAGAGAAAATTAAAAAAAAAAAAAGGGTCCTGCTGACTCCTATTCCCTGGTTTCTCTCATTGAAATGCAATCCAAGGTTTAGGTGGGACAATGGTATTGTTTTCCAAAGACTATTACTTCAGACAATTCATCATTAGAGTCCACACCTGGTAGTATATCCGTTGGCCTTCAAATCCAAGAAAGTAAAATACTTATTGACCCCTTTTGTGTCGGAAAACCTTCTGATTTATTCATGTATATGCACCAGAAAGAAAAATCCAAAATCGAATAAATATCGTTTGTTGAATCTATTTCAATTCCCTTTTTTCTTAGATTGCAGCAATGCCCGATGAGTAAAGCTATAAAGTGATGCTTCAAAGGCCACTTTCTCTCTTTTTTTTTTCTATTAAAACTATTAATAAAATATTAAATTAATTTGGAAGGCAGTGCTTGAGGAAAGTTTTCAAGAAACAAAGGATTAGAGATTTTTCAAGTAAACTTGTTGAAATTGTTTTAAAAATAACTATATATATATTTTTAAATAGATGGAAATTTTGCTGGGAGGTTTTTAATCTATAAAATAAAAGGTCGCCTCTCCCGACAAAATAGACACTAAAACTAAGCGCCTATCTATCGATCATTTCCACAAACTAGAAAACACAGGTTGGTGGCAAAGTCACGACAGCAGCTTTGGAAAATTGAGAAGTGTCCACCTAGAGACCATATGGTTTAGGGCTAAAGGCCCTTGTCAGTCCAGGGCGGACTTCTTTTCATGAGAGAGAGATCCACAATGGATCAAATGAAATCTTCACAATCTGCCGGAGAGGTGAAAGTTTTATAGATTACTTTCCTCCTGGCAAAATTTCCATCTATATTTTGGCCATAGATTTGGCCTAGGCACTCTACCAGCTAAACACCTCTTTGGCAGATTGTGAAGATTCCATTAGAATCACTTGTGAATCTCAGGGAATAAAGTCTGCCCTAGACTGACGAGGGCCATTAGCCAGAAACTAAGGTCTCTAGGTGGCTGCTTCTCAGTTTGCCAAAGCTGGTGTTGTGGCTTTGTCACTGACCTGAGTCCTCTAGTTTTCTGAGAACTTCAATAGATAGGTGCTTAGTTTTAGCGTCTATTTTTGTCAGGAGAGGTGACCTTTATTTTATATATCTTTTCATATACAATTAATAAATCTTTGCCAGGACTTGTCTTCATTTAAAAAAATTAGACATAAAGCTACATTTATGATAATGATAAGAACCTATCTTTAAAGGACGTCTTTTCAAAAGGTATTTTGTGGCCATTTTGATACACAACATTAAGGTATAGAAATAGGTTAATTTAGGGATTTAAAACAAAGTGCGACTCTATTATTAAGCAGCCTTTTTCTGTGTGTTTGTGTGTGACTGTCCTTTAATTATATGATCTAAAAATTTTGAAAAGCCAAACCATGGCCCAACCATGAACCAAAAGTTTCGGTTATATTAGGGGGTTCACTAAAGAGAGGTTTTACTGCATATAACAAAGTTGCAGTATTCATGTACAATTAGTGATTAATTAACAAAATTATACTGTAACTGAAATAAAAAAAGGCCCAACAGTATTAATTTATATTATTGATTAATACAGTAGAACCTCCCTTTAGTGGACACCTCTCTACAAAGGACAGTTTCATTTGCAAAATTACCATTTTTACAATTAAGAAACTCTCCGGTAAGAGGACACCTCTCTCTAAAAGACACTTTGGCTCTGCAATTAGGTGGTGTCCTTTACAGGGAGGTTCTACTGTATTACAAAAATATTTTCCGAAAAATTAGAGTTGGATAATCATCTAATCAACTATAATTCAACATTGATTTTAATTTGTTCGAAATCTCTGATTTCTTGGGGTGCTGGATTAAAGAAGTTATCAAGAAACACTCAACTTTTTAGGCGAAAAGACTAAATAAAAGAAGAAGAGTTTCTTTTAACTCAACTTTTTTTTTTCAAATCCCTATCTGGCTTTAAAGTCCTCTAAAGCAATGACAACAAAATACCCTAGAAAAATGTCCATTAGCAGCATCCATTACAATGAATTGATATCTTAACTGACTACACAATTCAACTAAAAAAATTCGGATTCTTTGGGGAGTTGAACTAAAGAAGTTGGGGATGGTAGTTAAGATTTAAAAAAAAGCACAGTTTGGCATGTTGTAGACTATTTTAGTTCTTATCTGGGAAAGAACTGTATAAACAGCTACAGTGGCAAACATCCTCTCTTTATCAAGTTTGAAAGTTTCCACCCAAGTTTTATAAACCTCCTCTATATGTCTGAAGATTGACTGACCACACAACTCTGTCAATAACCAATAATGATAAAAGAAAATAAGACCTAATTCAAATAATTTATTAGTGTGCGATGTTTCGGCAACAACACACACTAATAAATTATTTGGATTAGGTCTTATTTTCTTTTATTATAATCTATAATCCAAATTGTGCTTTATCAACCAATAATAATAAGTTAGATAATCGCCCGAAGCAGTTTATTGTAAAAAGAACAAAATTGTGTGAGGTGAAGAATTTCTTGAAAGGTTTTTTTCATTTAGCCGAGCTTTTGAGAACATTTCTGCCCTTCTACTGAAGCTTCTTATTTCTACTTCTGTAGATGGGCAGAAATGTTCACTTGCTTTTCTTTGAGGTTAATTGGCCAGACGCAGAAATGTTTGAAAGCTCGGCTAAATAAATAACCTTACAAGAAAATATTTGCCTCACGATTTTGTACTTTTTAACAATAAACCAATAATAACCTAAGAAACTCCAAATGAAAGAGAGAGAGGGTACTACACTTCTAGGTAAGACTAAGCGTACCATTATACAGCTTATTTTAGATGGGTCTTTCATATTTCTATAGTATCACACGGGAAAGAGATTCATGTTGAACTAGGGACTTTTAGAAATATAATACTACAAACATGTTGATGTTAGAAAAAGGGCTTTTATAACAAAGATCCACTGTAAGTACTCTAATTTTTTAAATGAATAATCATTTAATCTCTTCCAAGTACAGTACAGCCATACTTCTAATTGTAACATCCCTAAGAATAGGTACTCTCTGTTGATTTAAGTAAGAAATTTTGTCAAATGGTTAAATTAAGTGATAAATTAGAGTCAGTTGAATTAAAGAGGCCATGATATGGTATACAGATGGTATCAAAATGTGTCAGCAGAACAGGTGCAATAGATATAATTATTACAAACAAACTGCACTAGTTGAAACCAGTTATAGGTGAAACAGTCTTCACTATATCTCAGATGGACAGTTATAAAGCCTCACTATTTTATACATGTTTCAATCGAATACCAATGTTTCAACTCCAACAGATGGCATTGAGGTTTGTTATTTTCCTTATCATAGGAGTTTAAGGTTTTATTACGGGGGGATTTTGAAATAAATTAGAGAAGAGAGAGAAAGAGCCTTTGCCTGATTACCATAAAAAAATGAAGGAAAAGGATGCAGGTACAGTACCTCCATGAGAGGGGACACTCCTGCTAGAAGACATCTCTCTACAGATCATCCATTTATACCAATTAGCTGCTCTCTGGCATAAGTAGCCATCTTTGACTCTGCAGCTAGGTGTTCGAGGAAGGTTTGCTGTATTTCACTCTATTTAGATCTTCAAAGAGGTTTTCGTGACCTTAAACTAATAAGAATATCATTTTTCAAAGAATAAAAACAAAACCTTGTGAGACTGGCAATATTGACAGTTACCTACTTTAATTAAACTGACTATAATTCAACCAGTTTACAAATCATCTCTAATCAAGTTACCTACTTTAATTAAACTGACTATAATTCAACCAGTCTACAAATCATCTCTAATCAAGTTACCTACTTTAATTAAACTGACTATAATTCAACCAGTTTACAAATCATCTCTAATCAAGTTACCTACTTTAATTAAACTGACTATAATTCAACAAGTTTACAAATCATCTCTAATCAAGTTACAGTGGACCCTCGGTTTATGAGCACCTTGGAGTACGAGCTTTTCGCAGTACAAGCAAAATTTTTTGAAAAATTTTACCTCGGATTACGAGTGAAATTTCGCATTACGAGCAACTCGTGATGGTTGCCCGTAATCGTGATGGATGAAAATTCACTGGGATCCCTCCCTTCAGATCAGATTCGGGAAATATGTAAAATGTGGGAAACTGTGCAATTGTTCGTAGCAAGAAGAATTGCCAGAGTTTCAATTATTAAAAATAAGAAATTAGTTTCGCACTACGAGCGTTTTGGAGTACGAGCATGGCTCTGGAACGGATTATGCTCGCAAACCGAGGGTCCACGGTATCTACTTTAATTAAACTGACTATAATTCAACCAGTTTACAAATCATCTCTAATCAAGTTACCTACTTTAATTAAACTGACTATAATTCAACCAGTTTACAAATCATCTCTAATCAAGTTATCTACTTTAATTAAACTGACTATAATTCAACCAGTTTACAAATCATCTCTAATCAAGTTACCTACTTTAATTAAACTGACTATAATTCAACCAGTTTACAAATCATCTCTAACCAAGTTACCTACTTTAATTAAACTGACTATAATTCAACCAGTTTACAAATCATCTCTAATCAAGTTACCTACTTTAATTAAACTGACTATAATTCAACCAGTCTACAAATCATCTCTAATCAAGTTACCTACTTTAATTAAACTGACTATAATTCAACCAGTCTACAAATCATCTCTAATCAAGTTACCTACTTTAATTAAACTGACTATAATTCAACCAGTCTACAAATCATCTCTAATCAAGTTACCTACTTTAATTAAACTGACTATAATTCAACCAGTCTACAAATCATCTCTAATCAAGTTACCTACTTTAATTAAACTGACTATAATTCAACCAGTCTACAAATCATCTCTAATCAAGTTATCTACTTTAATTAAACTGACTATAATTCAACCAGTCTACAAATCATCTCTAACCAAGTTACCTACTTTAATTAAACTGACTATAATTCAACCAGTCTACAAATCATCTCTAATCAAGTTACCTACTTTAATTAAACTGACTATAATTCAACCAGTCTACAAATCATCTCTAATCAAGTTATCTACTTTAATTAAACTGACTATAATTCAACCAGTTTACAAATCATCTCTAACCAAGTTACCTACTTTAATTAAACTGACTATAATTCAACCAGTTTACAAATCATCTCTAATCAAGTTACCTACTTTAATTAAACTGACTATAATTCAACCAGTCTACAAATCATCTCTAACCAAGTTACCTACTTCAATTAAACTGACTATAATTCAACCAGTCTACAAATCATCTCTAATCAAGTTACCTACTTTAATTAAACTGACTATAATTCAACCAGTTTACAAATCATCTCTAACCAAGTTACTACTTTAATTAAACTGACTATAATTCAACCAGTCTACAAATCATCTCTATAAAGTTACCTACTTTAATTAAACTGACTATAATTCAACCAGTTTACAAATCATCTCTAATCAAGTTACCTACTTTAATTAAACTGACTATAATTCAACCAGTCTACAAATCATCTCTAATCAAGTTACCTACTTTAATTAAACTGACTATAATTCAACCAGTCTACAAATCATCTCTAATCAAGTTACCTACTTTAATTAAACTGACTATAATTCAACCAGTTTACAAATATCTCTAATCAAGTTACTACTTTAATTAAACTGACTATAATTCAACCAGTTTACAAATCATCTCTAATCAAGTTACCTACTTTAATTAAACTGACTATAATTCAACCAGTCTACAAATCATCTCTAATCAAGTTACCTACTTTAATTAAACTGACTATAATTCAACCAGTCTACAAATCATCTCTAATCAAGTTACCTACTTTAATTAAACTGACTATAATTCAACCAGTTACAAATCATCTCTAATCAAGTTACCTACTTTAATTAAACTGACTATAATTCAACCAGTCTACAAATCATCTCTAATCAAGTTACCTACTTTAATTAAACTGACTATAATTCAACCAGTTACAAATCATCTCTAATCAAGTTACCTACTTTAATTAAACTGACTATAATTCAACCAGTCTACAAATCATCTCTAATCAAGTTACCTACTTTAATTAAACTGACTATAATTCAACCAGTTTACAAATCATCTCTAATCAAGTTACCTACTTTAATTAAACTGACTATAATTCAACCAGTTTACAAATCATCTCTAATCAAGTTACCTACTTTAATTAAACTGACTATAATTCAACCAGTCTACAAATCATCTCTAATCAAGTTACCTACTTTAATTAAACTGACTATAATTCAACCAGTTTACAAATCATCTCTAATCAAGTTACCTACTTTAATTAAACTGACTATAATTCAACCAGTCTACAAATCATCTCTAATCAAGTTACCTACTTTAATTAAACTGACTATAATTCAACCAGTCTACAAATCATCTTTAATCAAGTTACCTACTTTAATTAAACTGACTATAATTCAACCAGTCTACAAATCATCTCTAATCAAGTTACCTACTTTAATTAAACTGACTATAATTCAACCAGTTTACAAATCATCTCTAATCAAGTTACCTACTTTAATTAAACTGACTATAATTCAACCAGTTTACAAATCATCTCTAATCAAGTTACCTACTTTAATTAAACTGACTATAATTCAACCAGTTTACAAATCATCTCTAATCAAGTTACTCTACTTTAATTAAACTGACTATAATTCAACCAGTTTACAAATCATCTCTAATCAAGTTACCTACTTTAATTAAACTGACTATAATTCAACCAGTTTACAAATCATCTCTAATCAAGTTACCTACTTTAATTAAACTGACTATAATTCAACCAGTTTACAAATCATCTCTAATCAAGTTACCTACTTTAATTAAACTGACTATAATTCAACCAGTTTACAAATCATCTCTAATCAAGTTACCTACTTTAATTAAACTGACTATAATTCAACCAGTTTACAAATCATCTCTAATCAAGTAACCTACTTTAATTAAACTGACTATAATTCAACCAGTTTACAAATCATCTCTAATCAAGTTACCTACTTTAATTAAACTGACTATAATTCAACCAATTTACAAATCATCTCTAATCAAGTTACCTACTTTAATTAAACTGACTATAATTCAACCAGTTTACAAATCATCTCTAATCAAGTTACCTACTTTAATTAAACTGACTATAATTCAACAAGTTTACAAATCATCTCTAATCAAGTAACCTGCTTTTATTAAACTGACTATATAATATTCAATACCTACTTTAATTATACAGGAAGCAACATTTCCTTTGGAGTGTTGAATTAAAAAGGTTTGACTATATATACTCATACAAAATATTATTCTAAAATGTTTACTGTCCAAATATCCAAACAGATATTAATCTCTTTTGGAAGAACCTTAGTATAGTCCTAAGAGGTTTGCATGAACTCTTGCTATGTGTTGTAGATATTGCTCCAGTATAAAACACGCTGTATTTTGACCAGGGACCAATGTGACAAGTTATTGTTGACTTTCAGAAAATGTTTTCAACCCTTCAAGGTATTTTGGCATAGAAACATGAAGATATTGAACACTAAGGAAAAATAATGTCCACAGTAACTTTACAAACTCAGACTAGACGACACCAGAAAACTTTTCAATATCTTTTCTATCCTCTCCACAAAATATACAAGGGTATTGTATTTCCCATTTGGCCACAGCTTCTTGTTCCAATTATCTATCTGCTCACTGAGAACGTAGAGATTTTGGCTTCTCCCCCAGGGTAAGATTCTATTTTTGGACTACTTTTACAGACTGACAACTTTTGGTATACATATTGACCTGAAGCACTGCTCATACATCGGCAGAAAAACAGTTATGAATGCTTTTCATTTCTATATGAAATTTCCATTTTGGTGGGCCATTGAAGAAGATCAGTACCAATCACAAGGAAGGTAGTTGAATCATATCTCTATAAATATTCTCAGCTTCAACTATATCCACGTTTTATTTTTGCCACATGTTTTTATAGATTTTTACATTTACAAATGGTGAGATTTTAGTGACAGTTGAAGAGAGTTTCAGTGAGATGGTCTTTCCTGAGTGCTGCTAGGGTCTGGGCATTATCAAGAGAGGACCTTCTCCACAACTGAAGAAATGGTCAACAGGAAACTCAATTCCATTCCTAAGAACCTTGTTGAGACCCTTATTCTGCAAGCATTGAGCCAGGACTGAATATTACAGGCATACTATAGCGAACCTTCCCTTATAACAAAAACCTAAGGTAATCAATCCCCATTCTATTGAAAATATATCAGACAATCTTTAAAAATCAAGAGATTTTAATATATGAACTACTCCTATAACGAACCTAAACTCTAATCTGGAAGGTCTTAAAGGGAGACTCAACTGTAATGATGAGAGAGTTTGTGAAACCAAGAAGAGATGAAAATAAATATTGTTGGCTGAAGTGTCATATTACAAAGTGGCCAGGTAACACAATACACACACACTCTCTGGTGAACCTTCCATTCTGAATGATACAACAATTCTACATGATAAGTTACCCATTGGTCTGTAGTAAGGGGAAAGTAAAATAATTACAGTGAGCTTTGTGGTGGTGGGGGGGGTGGCGTGGGGCGGGGGCTGGTTGTTCCGCCACGGCCTCGCCCCCATGTTGGCGCTAACCACACACGTGATGGGACCAAGTAGGAACACTACGAGGATAATCACACCAGACACTGGAACACACACAGCTCTGTATCAGCCATCTAGTCAATCTCTCAATAGCACATTACATGAAGGATTATTATTATTTTTTTATACAAGGTCATGGAGACTAAATTCATAGATAAAATTCACAATCTTGGTAGGGTGGAATATAGGTCCTGTCTTGAGGCTATGGGGGATTATAACCCTCACTAGTATGGAGGAGTTCCTAACCTCCTTTTCCAGTCACACCCTCAGAAGTTACAGCTTTGGCAGGCAGGGACCAATTTAAAAACTATTCCACAGATTCACAAAGATAATAGACCAAATTAATAAATAGTGTATGATAAGAGACAATTTAGATTATAAACACAAGGTAATAAAACCAAATCCAAATAAATAAATAGTGTGTTTATTTATTTGGAATTTGGTTTTATTTACCTTGGGTCTTTTTACCATGTGAAAATAGTGTGATGTTCCGGTAACAGGATTGTTACTATCACAGACAAAAGTACTGAATGGAAAACTCAAATATTAAGTACTCTTGTCTGATGATGGTAACAAGGCTGTTACCAAAACGTCACACACTATTTATTTGGATTTGGTCTTATCACCTTGTGTTTCTAATACATGATCCAAATTGTACTATCATGATAAATCACATTGGATTATAGATATAATACAGAAAATAAGACCTAATCCAAATAATTTAATAGTGTGTGACGTTTCTGCAACAACATAGTCACCACCATCAGACAAAAAAATAAATGAGTCTCATTTATTCTTTTGTCTGATGATGGTGACAATGTTGTTGCCTAAACGTCACACACTAATAAAGTATTTGGACTAGGTCTTATTTTCTTGTATTGTACCTTATCATGTTCAACAGATTTTGTTACACAGCATCTTTCTCTCGTTGCGCTGTATGTTATTATAAATGTAGGTAATTATTTTGATCAAAAATAAAGAGTGCATTTGAATAGAGCTTTTTTTGAGCATTAGTTGAGAATTACATCAATGTTTTAATGTAAATTTGAGAAACTCTTGCAACATACCATTTGGGGAAACAATGAATAAACAGAGGATTAACCCTCTTCTCAATGAGAATCCAGAATTTTGGCTCTTAGACAGGTGGTACGCACAGTGTGTACTATCGTGACATCTATAGCATTTAAGAGGGAGAAATATGAGAAAACAAATTATTGGTCCTCACAAATTCAGTTCTCTTGACAGTCAACAATATTCAACTTGGAAAGCATCCTTACCTCTGTAGAGAAAAAGTCAAAGAAAATCCCTTATTTATACATGGATCGAAGGAACACACTTGTTAAGATCTGAAGGAAGTTCTCTGAGGAGATATAACTATCTCTCCACAGATCAAAATTAATGAACTACAAAGGTCACAGGAATAAACCCAATGTACTAATTTATATTATTAGATATTTAGGCACTTGTTCGACTTTGTGACCTTGCAAATTCGATCTATAATCCAAATTGCAACTATTGCAAAATACACACAAGGTAATAAGACCAAATCCAAATAAATAAAAAGTGTGTGATGTTTCGGTAACAGCGTTGTTACCATCTTCAGACAAAAGTACTGAATGTAGTGAAAGATTCAGTACTTTTGTCCACTGTTACCGAAACGTCACACACTATTTATTTGTATTTGGTCTTATTACCTTGTGTTTATAATCTATAATCCAAATTGTGCCTTATTATTGCAAAATACAAGGGTTAATGCTAAATTTGGAATCATCAATGTCATCAAAAGAAGAACGTTGGAAGATTTTTTAAATTAGAAATAGAGAGACATGTTAACTCTGAAGAGAACTAACAAATAAAATTAATTCCAGTTTGCAGAAAAATCCAGATACAGTATTACAAGATAATACAATTCTGATCTTGAACTAAGGCTAAGGACACAATATGCAAAATTAATTAGTGTGAATGTGCAAATACATTGCTTCACATATATAAACCTTTCATAAATGATAGAATACAAACTTTTCTTCTACACAGTACTTAGTAAATATAAATTGGCCTTTTTATTTATTAAATAATTTTGTATATTCAATAACTCTATTATGCATTGCCCAATAGTCTATATTAAATATTATTATGTTTCAATATTATGTTAAATTATAATACATTCATGTATATGATAAAATGTTGTCAAATGATTTTATATAGTTTTTTTTTTTAATTTCACTTTTAAAAAGGAATTTCCAGAACCTTTTCTAAGAAAATCTTGCGGCCAAAACCTGCCTTTTATTTTAAAACTCAAAATTCAATTAGCTTATTAGATATTTGGAAAAAATAGGGTGAAATTTATTCTCTATATACATTTGGGTAAAAAATCCACTCAAGGAAAATCTGGACAGTGAGACTTTGTCATGTCTAGACTAAATATACAGACAAACCTCACTGTAACAACATCACTTGGGACAAGAAATTTACGTTATAAAAGTCCATCGAGCCGGATTTGAACCAGCGACCTAACGATCTCCGTTTAACATTTACAGTCCTCCGCTCTGCCAACTGAGCTATCGAGCTATGGTTCAAATCCGGCTCGAGGGACTTTTTTTTATGTTATAAACAAACAATTGGGACTCAAATTTGGAATTTTAGCATTAAGATGTTAAAACCAAAGAATCTGTTATAATGAGGTTTCCAATGTATTGAATTGATAATGCACAATTGTGTTAAGCTAAAACTCATGGAATAGAGAAGACCCAAATTAAGTATTTTATAGCAGACATTTCAATAATAAAGGCAAATGATTGTACAAATGAACATTACTACTGGCTTTACACCCTTTATCTTGAATCTTTCATTTTCATTATTCCAGAATATTTGGCCATAAATACCCTTTCTTGATGAAACAAGAAAAAACAATAATGCATGCATTTCATGGTTTTGGCCCTTGACAGCAAGCTGTACCTCAACAAAGCTGGTCTGTGAGGTTTCCTGAAAAATCGAGGAATGGGTATTTAAGTACATAGTGGGAATGCTAAGCACTATATGAACATGGAGAGAGAATGTTAAAGGTCAGGCTGTGTAACTGATGGCTTGTGCCATCTAACAAGAACATAAAGTTGTTTCAATAATTATATTATTTTTTACTATTGTTATAATATTCTAGAAAAGTATTATTTTGATTTTTATATTCTGCTACTCTGTAAAAATTCCTCATTGCTTCTCTTGTATCTTATAAATTTTAATTTGTTCTTGCCTTAAAAAATAAAATTGATGTGTCCTTCTGAAATTTGTCTTAATTTTCTACGTGACAATTTAATCATGATAATTGTTAAAGAAATTGTTGCAATCATTATTAAAAGCATTGTTGTAGTATTATGATATCATGGCTATATTTGTTACTATCACATATTGTGATTGTAACTACATTTTAACAATCCTCTTAAAAATAGAAGTTGCCTGGCTGGTTTTTATAGTTCACTAGACGAATGACCCGGGCAACGCCCGGGTTTACCCGATTAAATGTTTTATTCAAACACTATAATTACTATTCGTTCAAATCGAGCGAGCGTCTATAAATATTTCGATTTAGATCAAGTATTCTAATTATTAAGCGAACTATTATTAATAAAATTTTGAGAAGATTTCGATTTTAAACGTATTTATAACCTTGATAGAGGGCGCTGTTCGTGAGCTAAGTAGAATAATTTGAATATATAGTTTTAATATTTAATTTATATATAATTTAAAATAGCTTATCGTTTTCCTCGTATTTTTTTACCTATGTATGGAAATTTTGGTTTGAATTAGTGAACTACAGCGAATTTGTATACCGGACATACAAACCAACAAACAAACATACAAACATTCTTTTTTATATATATAGAAGATATAATATAAATGAGTTTTAAAAATTGTTTAAAAAAAATGCATCGGCCGGGAATCGAACCCGGGCCGCCCGCGTGGCAGGCAAGCATTCTACCACTGAGCCACCGATGCGTATACAAAATGGCCATATTTGGGTATTCATTCCATTCCGGATTACTCCGCGTAAAAAAAAAGTTCTTCAAATGAACAAAAAAAAAAAATAGCCAAAAATACTAAGCAAATTGTATCGAAAAATTTTCCTCAGGTTTTATAAAAAGCGACATGCAAAATTTGGTACCAATAGGTTCAGTAATTTTTGAGGTTATCGCGAAACAGACAGACAGACAGAAATTGACTTATATATATATAGAGATTAGTGTTTAGGTATTTGATTTAATTCATATAGTTGATATAATAGTATATATTTATATTATATTTTTTATAAATTAGTTTTAAAAATTGTAAAAAAAAAAAATGCATCGGCCGGGAATCGAACCCGGGCCACCCGCGTGGCAGGCGAGCATTCTACCACTGAGCCACCGATGCGTATTCAAAATGGCCATATTTGGGTATTCATTCCATTCCGGATTACTCCGCGTAAAAAAATAGTTCTTCAAATTAAAAAAAGAAATAGCCAAAAATAATAAGCAAAATGTAGCCAAAAATTTTCCTCAGGTTTATAAATGCGACATGCAAAATTTGGAACCAATTGGTTCAGTAGTTTTTGAGTTTATCGCGAAACAGACAGACAGACAGGAATTGACTTTTATATATATAGAGATTGGACACTTCTGCCAAAGAAAATAGGTTTCTAAATCCCCACTAAATGTTTTAACTTTATGACAAGATTTTTGTCAGTTTTCTTGCCAAAATGTCCTTATTTTAAAGATATTTTAATGATTATTACTATCATTTTTCCTATTGTTGCACTCATTGTTATATATAATTCCCAGAACAGCAGCTTCACACACCCAAGATAGAGACCATTGTAATTGTGATAGAGATGCACAGAGACATCTGAGGCTCTTCTTTGGACATGACAAAATTGCTATAATTTAAACACAATACTATACTGTATTTGAAATTATGAACTATTTATAAAATGCAACTACAGTTAAACCTGTCTATAACCTGTCTCTTGGGACTCACCAAAATATAGAGAGGGGGTGCTATAGACAGGTCACTTTTAATGTAAATTGCATCGTACTACGTATTTAAAATCGGGCGGTATAGAAAGGAAGGCGCTATTTTGAGGGGCGCTAGACAGGTTTAACTGTATTTTTTAAAAAATAAAACAACTTTCTACTACCCTTATTGCGATAATATTTTTCAATATCTTTATCATCACAGTAAGGTCAGTGAGAGAACATTTTAAATTTTATTTTAAAACTGTCATGTCATCAGAATTGAGCATTAAACGACGATGACTTCCTGGACTGAGGTTGTTACAGAAATGTTACCACATAGAGAATAACCATCTTCTTCTTGATTATCAGCATCTGTGGATCTTTGATGGTGTCATGTAGAGCTCTTTGATAGATTTGTTCAGAGATTACATGTTGGAAATTGCATTTGGGATATAGGTTGGAAAACCTACCACCTATTCTGGAAGCTCCATTGACAACCAGATTTAAGTCTGGAAATCAAG
>CP092883.1:60268469-60293274 GCA_030710605.1 Cordylochernes scorpioides
TTTTCCAATCATGATTATTTGAATTGCCACACCTGGTGCATCCATGTGATGACCCTCCCAACTGGTTTGACTTGAATTGACTTATTTTTGGTTCGTGCCTTTTTGTTTCTTTCATGTGATTAGGCATTTTCTTTATTTGATCTACAGACTCTTGTTGGTAAAGGCTAGACTGCTGTTCTTTGACACTTTCTAATTGCTTTGCCATTAGTGTGGCTTTTACTAAGGTCAAGTCTGTATCAAGTTGCATTTTTTTCAGATAATGCTCTATCCCTTACTCCAACAACTATCCTATCCCTAATCAACTCATCATGTAACATCCCAAAATTGCAGTGCTCAGCTAGGCTATGGAGTGCTGTGATAAATTCATTCACCTTTTCCCCTTCCTGCTGACATCTTTGATTAAATCTTGCCCTTTCATAAATTATATTACGTCTTGGAATAAAGTGACTTTCAAAGCATTCAATAACTTTACCATAATTTTCTAGTTGGTCACTTGCTATTTTACATGACAACAAAAATGTCATCTGCATTATCCCCCATGCAGTACACGAGCATATTAACTTGCTCATTTTCTGGGTTATTAATTAACCCGCTTGCCTGCCTAAAACGTTCAAATCTCCTAATCCATTTTGGCCAATCACCTGGATTTGAAAAATTAAAAGGTTCTGGGGCTACACAATTATAATTTTGGGACATTATAAAGATTTACTTATAATATAATATAACTTACCAAAAGTTTTGCTTGATGTCAAGTTTCCAAATTTTCTTCGAACAACGACTTTCTTTATGAATTCAGTTTACCGCTTCTAAGCTTGCTTGATGTCGAATTTCAAATTTTCTTCGAACAACGACCTTCTTTATGTTACCGCTGCCACCATGTGTTGTTATCCAAGACGAGGCAAGATTAACTAAGCATTAGTTTATTTCCTATTATATTATTATATATATTACTAGCGGATGTGTACCCGGCTTCGCCCGGGTTTTATCCGAGTGAAAGTTTGCCTAACGAATATTATATATTATGAAGTATAATAAACAATGCTAAAGATTAGTTTTAATTATTAATCAAGATTGTGTGTGAATATGTGAGAAAGATGTAATATCGTTGTTGTTTTCTTGGCCGACTGTTTTACATATGGTGTTATCTTAAAATTGCTTGTTTTGAATATTTTTTTAGATTGAGTTGAATGAATTGCTGATTTTTTTTTGTATTTATATATAAATAAATATTAACTCTGTTGAATTTTTTTGTATTTTATCGATAACAGCAAAGTTATGTATTTTAAAGTTAGGAAAAATATTTTGATGTTAAGCAAAACCTGCTCCATCTCGTTTTACATAAATGTTGAAAATTTGGTCGAAATTGATGCATTGTAACGAAAGTTTTTAGCGAACACCACTTATGAAATTTCCATTTATATAGAAGATATAATATAATATAAATGAGTTTTATATAAAAATTGTTAAAAAAAATGCATCGGCCGGGAATCGAACCCTGGCCGCCCGCGTGGCAGGCGAGCATTCTACCACTGAACCACCGATGCTTTAAAAAAATCAAATTCATTTATCGTCGCGACCAGTGCTGCGCCCTAGCGGTAAAAGGCTGGAACTAACGCTTTTTGGTTTTTTATTTAAAAAAAAAAAGCACATTAACTTTTTTTAGTTTTTTGAATAGCCTATATGTTAAACGAAATCTTCAGCTACCTACATGCGAAATTCCATAATGATTGAGTTAGTAGATTTTGCGTGATGCGATAACAAACATCGATTTCGCATTTCATTTTTATATATATATAATAAGGATAAGGATATAATATAATATAAATGAGTTTTAAAAATTGTTAAAAAAAAAATGCATCGGCCGGGAATCGAACCCTGGCCGCCCGCGTGGCAGGCGAGCATTCTACCACTGAACCACCGATGCTTTAAAAAATCAAATTCATTTATCGTCGCGACCAGTGCTGCCCCCTAGCGGTAAAAGACTGGAACTAACGCTTTTTGGTTTTTTATTTAAAAAAAAAAGCACATTAACTTTTTAGTTTTTTGAATAGCCTATATGTTAAACGAAATCTTCAGCTACCTACATGCGAAATTCCATAATGATTGAGTCAGTAGATTTTGCGTGATGCGATAACAAACATCGATTTCGCATTTCATTTTTTATATATAAGGAAGGATAAGGATATACAAGTCAAAAGAGATCACTAGCAGAGTATTATTCCTTTTGGTTTCCAGAGCTCAACAATCTATGAGCCTAATACTCTGCACAGTTACATTGGTTTTGAGGAGTCAGAGGAGGAGGTTATTTCTACAAGTGAGATAAAGGAGATCTTAGGAATGTGGGAGAGAGTTTCACAGTTCGTGGAAAAAAAAAAACACCCAGAAAAAGTTGCAACAGGTCGTGCATCTGACCTTTTTAATGACACTTGCCTAACTCATTTCCTGAACATTCTGAGAGGGAGGAAGAAACAAACCTCCTTGGACTGTTTTTTTTTTCTAAACGGCCTACAGGTGAAAGCGAGAAAAATGTAGCTAAAAAGGCAAAGACCAGTGAGAATATCTAATTTATTTCTTTACATTCTCTTTTTTGTTTTTGTGCAATAAATATTTGATATTTATAAATACGTTCTCATTATTTAAAACCACGTAAAAAAAATAACTGGGGTGACATTTTGGAGGTTGGAACGGATTAATGGTAGTTCAATTGTTTTGTATGGGGAAATTTGCTTCGAGATTACGAGTAATTCAAGATACGAGCAAGGTTGCGGAACGAATTAAACTTGTATGTCGAGGTACCACTGTATATTTGAATTTAATTCTACTGTCCTATAGCTTATGTCCATAGTTTTCTTGAAAACCATTTCTGAGATTCCACCCTTCAGTGCTGCGTATATAAGCAGAATCGTCCAATACAGTATTAGAGCTCTGAGAAGCGGTCTGGTGGATTAAATTGGCAAAACCGCTGGGAGAGTTCACCACTGATGAGCCAAGCCCTCCCAATATATTTTTTCATCGCAGTAAGGACAGTCGAAGTTTGTTTTGAGTGTAGAAGAAACATTCGTACTTTTAAATACTTTCATTATATATATATAGATGGCGCGCTATTGCTTTGTGTTAATTTATATCCAAGTATACACATAAGGGCAATGTAAGCTGAAGATAAATGAGAGCGGTAGCAAAGACCTTTTTAAAAATGTATTCTAAGTACAGACCATGTTAATCCTGATATCAGTGACTGTTTATGAAAAAAGGTTTTTGATCGTAGCTTGTTAAAATACCAAACCCAAGATTCTACCTTTCAGTGTCACACATATAACAGAATCATCAAATACTGTATTAGCGCTCTAAAAAGTGTATGGTCTGGTGGATTAAATCGCTTGGGAGGGTTCACCAATGATGAGACAAGCCCTTCCAATAGTTTTCATTGCAGTAAGAACAGTAGAATGTTTATTTGCAAAATTCCTGCTTAATAGTTTTATTTTGAAGTAATTGTTAATGGTTTTTATGATTGTGTGTGTGTGTGTGTGATCTTTTGATGTCGCCTGTCATCTAATTACTTCAAGGGCAGAGGCATTTTTGTTGACACTTGGTTACCTTGTGTGTCTTCAATAAAGGTCGCTGTTGGAAGAGACCAAAGATAGTTGCGACGAGTTTTTAAAGTAATTGTTATGTATTAGCATATTTATTTATTGTATCTGCACTATTTTGCATAGTTGTTGGTTATGCTTTTAGAAGATATAAATACCGTTGTCAGTTTAGAGCGGCAGTCCAGTAGCACGTTAAACAAGTTAGCTTTGTACCTCATCTTGTGTTGACAATAAAAAGCTTTATTTTCCCAAGTATTAGTGAATGGAGAGACATGACGACATAACAGTAATAAAGAAACTCGTCACGTCTACCTTTGGTCTCTTCCAACAATGATACCCTGCAATTCCTTCTATTGTAAAAGTCACTGTGTATCAAATATCTTTCAGTTATTGTCTGAATTCCAATATAGATGATAAAAGGTTTTGAAAATAAAGCTATCCATATTTAAATTCATTAGATAATAAAAAGGCATATGTAATGCCTTGATAAAGGTTTGGCATTCAGCCAACCAAAATATTGGCAAATAAATCTTTTATTAAATCCAATATATGCCTTTTTATTATCTAATGATAAAAGGTATAACTTCCTTGTGTCCATGAGTGTATATATAGATGGGGCCTTATAATTAATACTGCAAGTACATAACATGTCAATCTAAGAAGATATCAGCTTGGACATTTCAAGGTGCTAGAGCCCCATTTACCTTCAATGGTGGGGGTTGGATTTATGCAAGAATCGGTCAATTGAGGCTTTTTTTTTCTTCACAAAAGTTTCCAATACTCTGAATTCAATCCAAGGTTGTTGTATGGCTTAAACCAACAGTATATGCCTGAAATCCCTACTTGGATGGACTTACAGTACCTATCTTCTTTCTTATATTCACTCAATCTTATTAAGGTATCAAGCAACTCCGCCTTTGCCGATCCCAAGCCTGGATGAAAAAGGAGGAGGTGAAGCAGTAACAAGCTCGCTAAAAAACCTGGGCTCAGCTGGCCCGGCTGATAGTACCCTGTAAGGGCTCCTAATCCAGGGGTACAGGATGAGCAGCGTTTGTACTCCATGTTAGGAACAGCTGCACATGGCGTCTGTTCCTTATGTCAGAGGCGGCCATTTCTTTTGGAGTTAAGTTGGCCTGCCACGAGTAGTGCTCCCAGTCTTAATGACAAAGGCATTCTACTTCACCCAGTCATGATGGTTGTCAAGTCTCAAGCTCTACAAGCTTGATACCCTAATATGATTGAGTGGAGATAAGAAAGAAGAAGGTATCAAGCCTGTAGAGCTTGTTGATGGTGTCTGATGGGGATCAATAGATAAACCAATTCACAGTCAAGTTGTTTGGGGATGATGATTGAAAGAATTGCACTTAGTACATAATGGAAAAACCTTGAAACCATTCTTTACAGCACCTCCAAAATTGCTTAACTTTGATGATTGTATTTAGTGTTTTTAATGCAATATAGGCACACTTTTCACAAGTAACCCATTTGATGAGTGACCACTTTTGTAATATCAAAAATTACCAATTTATATATAACATCTCTCTAAAGGACAACACTACTAAAGTGTCCTTTAGAAAGAGGTATCTTATCAGAAAGGAGCAGATATTTGGTAAAAATGGTAATTTTGGGGATGAAAACTGTTCTTTATACTCTCGAACAAAACTTAAGGAAGTGGAATGTCTTTGATGTTGTTAGTCATTTTTTTTTAAGACATGAGGCAATTTTGTTCAAACTTGGTTTTCCTCGCATGTCTTTAATAAAGGTCACTGTTATATCTTTCAAAGTTATTGTCTGAATCCCGATATGCATGTTAAAAGGTACAACTTCCTTAAGCTTTGTCCAAGAGTGTATATATACTAACAGGACATGAAAGTTCTGTGTAAACCCTAGTACATGTCCAGGTATATCCATGTTCCCATGAGTCTTTCATTAGCTGTATCAGCAGTTTATCCATCGAATAGTTCTTCTCCATCAAATTACAATATTCCCACAGACTGACATATCATTATGTGAGAGATTCAGAGAAAACTTTTACCATTACAATGATAAGGCACAATTTGCATTATAGATTATAAACACAAGGTAATAAGACCAAATAAACAGTATGTGACGTTTCTGTACAGTGTTGTTACCATCTTCAGATTCATTTTGTCTGATAATGGTAACAACGCAATGACCGAAACATCACGCACTATTTATTTGGTCTTATTACCTTGTATTTTACCATAATAATTCAATTATTTCTTCAAAATTCCATCCCTCCAATTATTTATTTTAACAAACTATGATGAGAAATTTGAACTATTTTTATATATAATAGAATGGTACACTAATCATCATACTATTAAAATGTACCATTTGAATTATAGATTAGAATCTAAAAGGGGTAACCAGGAACAAAATTATTGAAATGTTTGTGATATTTCAGTAACAGAATTGTAACCATCATCAGTCAAAGTACTAAATGAGAAAAATATATATCAGAGCATGCCTTAAATAGTTGGTACTATTATCAGTTATGTAAACTCAATATAATGGATAAGAAGAAAAATAGTTTCTAAGAAACCAAAAAATACTGTTTTTTGAATTAGAAGTTGGAGAGAAAAAAAAAGTTTATAAATAAAAGGATATATTTGAGTCAAATAAATAATAATATTCACAATAAATTGATAAAGAGGGAGCAATATCTTGAAAAATTTTGAGAATTTTTTTTTCTTTACAAATCCAGGTACGCCCTTTTATATAAAAAGGATATATGTAAATATAATGTTATTTTAACTCTCTCTCTGATAGTTAGCGACTCCTGTGTACGTGACTTCTGGGTTATATACACACAATTAGTTGTTTTGAAAATAGAGCAATCCATAAATAAATCTTTAATTAAAAAGGCATATATTGAATCAAAATATCATTTATTTTACCAATATTTCAGTTGGCTGAATGCCAACCTTTATCAAGGTGTTATAACATATTTAATGTGTGTCAACAACAAACTCAAACGTTATGTGGCGCTGAGCTTGTTGTTGACACACATTAAATATGTTATAACACCTTGATAAAAGTTGGCGTTCAGCCAACTGAAATATTGGTAAAATAAATGATATTTTGATCCAATATATGTCTTTTTAATTAAACAATTAGTAGTATATCTCATTTAGTACTTTGTCTGATAATGGTAACAATATGGTGTAACAGAAACATCACAAAGATTTCAATAACTTTTTTGCCTTTATTTTTAATTTAACAGACTATGTTTTAAACTGTGTGCCATAATTTGTGAATGTTGCCAATGAATTAATAGTTTGAAAAATCATCTGGAACCAACTATATAACTCAACACCAACTTTAATTCAACAAAAAACTTTTATCCCTTTGGGTGTTGAATTATACACAAGTTTGACTGTGCAAGGAGATCTGTTATAACTCAAAATAATATTTAAAAAAAAAAAAGATTCAAGTTGACAGATTCATATCCTCATAAAAAATTCCATCTACATTTTTTTTTTTTAGAATCTAGAATCCAAAATTATGACAATTTTATTAACAACATATACACAATTTTTTTTTTTTTGATTCAGGAAAAAAAAAAAAACTCGCAGAACACCACAAAAAAATCTAGACCATTTCTTAATTTACCATTCACAAACTTTGAAAAAAAAATAGCTTGGCAACACTGAAGTCAGAGAATAAAAGAAAAAAAAATGAATTTTATAAAATTTATTCTTTTTTTTTTCCAATTCTGTAGCATATGGAGATCAGCTACAAAAAAAAAAATGCCTTTATATATATAAATATACATATATATATATATACCTATACATATTCTGAAGATGGGAGTAGGTACCAACATATGTATATTCATATATATATATATATACATATTATATATTAATCAAGATTAATTAGCTTATGGGAGCACAGCCATTTTGTATTTTTTTTTTTTAATTTAGAAGAGAGGCTGTATATTTATATTATATATATATAGATATATCACATATATATATATATATGTGTGATACATATATCATATATATAGTTGTATGAGTATGTATATATGCATATTATATATATATATATATTCATACAACATATATATACGCGTGTGTGTATGTCTATTTACATTAGATCACAGTTATAGAGAGTTTATAATTTTTTTGATTGATTAAAAAAAAAATTGTGTTTTTTTTAGCACATACAAAGCTTTATCACAAACATTTTTGTTGTGTGTGTTGTTTACAAAGTTTAAAAAAAAAAGCTTGTTTCATTAAATTGAAATATCAAATAATGAAGAAATATTTTTTTTTTATCGTATATTAAAGGGTGTTAGGGGGTAAAAAAATTATCTGAAAAAAAAAAAAGAATTTCAAATCGGTATTGAAGGTTTTAGATAAATAGAATGGTGCTCACATAAAGAATAATATCATAGAAGAGATAGATATAGAGAATTGAAGAGAAAAATATAATTGTAAATGATAATATAATCAAATATACAAAATTATTATCTGAATTTTTTTTTTTAAATTAGAAGCATTTTTTTTTCTCTTCTTAATTAATACAACTTGTGTGTAGAGGGGGGAAAATGCGTTAAATAAAATTTCTCATAGAAGAAAGAAAAAAAAAAATTTTTTTAAATCTGATAAATTAGCATTTGTGAATGAAAAAAAAAAAGGTTCATTTATATTGCAAAAGATAGAAAAATATATATATAGAAACAGTAAAACCTTGTTATTAAAGCAAATATTTGTTGTTAAGAGGCAAATAAGTTGAGAAAATTCAGTATAATAAAATTTTAAAAGATAACTTCTAACAAGAGACCATCTCCATGTAATACAAAAAAACCTGTCTTAGAAATCATAGGAGTTTTTTTTTATCTTAGGAGTAAATTTTCATTGGGAGAACCATTTATTTTCCATTAATTTTTAGTTTTCTTAAGCATCTGATCCAATCTAACATGCTCATTTCTAAGCATCTAAAGGCTAAATGTCTTATAATTCTGTATTAAGAAGGGAGGGAGGGCATTATTGAATTTGCATTAAGAAAGAATGGTTTTTAAGGTTTAGTATAAACCATTTTTTTAATAACTGTCTTTTGAAATTTTTTGCTTGGCACCAAATGGAAACTCCCAAAAGACTCCTATGATATAGATTTTGCTGTAATATAAATATTTAATTAACTATAGGCAATACTTAGCTCTGATATAAATAAAATGCCAATCTAAACAAAAAAAAAAGTACAAAAAATTTGTTTACCTATATAAGGTGACAGTCAAAAAAATCTTATTGAAAAAAGAGCTTCAATTGAATCAATATTGGATAGGTGCTAATATTTTAATACATACTGACATTTCACCAAGAACATTGTGGGGAGGAATCTTTTTTTTCAATTTTTAAATCATTTTTTAAATCTGTTTAATTATAAAACATTTTGCTAAAGCCACATGCACTTATGGTATAAAAACCAAGAGAAATTCTAACAGAAAAAGGTAGACAATTCATGTTTCACAATTCCAGCAGAAGTATCTGGAGAATTGATAAAGCATAATTTGGATTATAGATTATAATACAAGAAAATAAGACCTAATCCAAATAACACACACACTAATAAATTATTTGAATTAGGTCTTATTTTCTTGTATTTGGAGAATTATAAATGATAAAAAAAAACATTATTCTAGCTTATTTACCTATTTGGTCATATAAGAGTCCATACTAATTTTTTTTAAAAATGCCCATTTAAAAAAGATTTGTAGTTATTTTAGATCAGAGAAAAAAAAACCAAAAGAGTAGTTTGACAAAGTTTCGTAATATTGGTAGGTGAAATGGGTGTTTCACTATGGCATTACTACTAGATGATTAATGTCATTCTTGGCATTAAAGAAAGATAATTTTAAAAATATGTAATCGATAATGCTGAAGAAATTTTTAAAACCATTTTTTGGGGGGAAGTAATGAGGAAAAAAAAATGGGCGAGAGAGAATGCTTTTAACAAGGTTTTACCATCTAGCAATTGAAAAACTTATAGACAACATACAGTAAAACCCCTTGAATACAAAATCTAGGCTTATTTACTATTTTCCACCTTTATTGAAAAGACTGCTAACTCAACCATTGAAAGATAATCTCATTTAATTTTTTATGGCCACTATCTCTAATTCAATTCCTTTAAAGATCTTAAACCCTTTAATTAGAAATACCTTTACAGGTAATCACCTTTATTTTTCTTTCTCCACAACTGATTTTTTACTGAATTCAGTAAATTAGGGTAACACACTTTTATTTGGGGGGAGGGCTGCTATATTATGATGGTACTTCAATTAATGAATAGGGGGGCTGCAGAAAGAATTTTCAAAAAGATTTAAAGTTCATTTTATTCAAAATATATATTAAAAAAGGCAATATACAGTATAAAAGCTCCCTGAAAGGACGACACCTGAATGCAAAGCCAAAGAATCTTATAAATTGTCCTCTTCCCATAGATTTTCTAATTGGTTAAAATGGTATAATTTTGGAAATGAAAACTATCCTTTGTAGAGAGGTGTCCTCTAGCAAGAGTATCCTCTCAAAGAGATTGTTCTACTGTATTCTAAGAAAATGTTTTGTCCCATTATTAAAATTAAAAAGTACTAAAAAAAGTAAAGCATCAATAGGTAACAAGGCCAAATAAATAAATTCTACATGATATTTGTTGTCGAAACATCATTTGCTCTTGTTACACCGTCTATAATACATCCAAATTGTATTTTAGATAAAAAAAAAAAAAGGTGAAGACTTAAGGATCAGGGGAGCTGTCTTTTGATTATATTTAACTGAATCTGGCCAATGACATGTGATGCACTTACAGTAAAGGTACTTTGCTAACTATCCACCATGATTATCATGGCCTATACCACATCTACTTGGGATATAAGTAAAAAAGACATTAACACAACAAAATATATTAGCTTTTATTCTAGCCCCCCCAAATTCATTAGTTATACACTCATGGACAAAACTTAAGGAAGTTGTACTTTTTAGCATGTATAGCGGGATTCAGATATATAACTCTGAAAGATATTACAGTGAACTTTATTGAAGACACATGAGATGACCCAAGTGTGAACAAAATTTGCTCTGTCTTCCATTTCCTTATGTTTTGTCAATGAGTGTGTTTATTTCCAGCATCAGCAGCTACTCTGCCCTCAATATGGGGCGGTGGTTTTTAAAATGAAAGTGTGTCAACCCAAGCATGGCTCAAATGATTAATCATCAATGGTCCTTGAAATTTCTTTGGTTACCTACCACATCACTTTGTTTTAAGAGATACTTCACATTCGTTAAATACCTTAATAAAGGGGTTTTACTGTAAGTTTTATTTATAAGATATGGGGAAAAATAAAATAATAAGACAAAATTTAGAGGCAATGAAGTTGAAAATCTTATGAGAGACTCAAAAAAAAAAAAAATAGGAGTCGTCATCTATGAATAAAAAAAAAATATTTAAATGATGAAAAAAAAAGGAGTGAAATTTTTCTCACTTTTTTTTTTCTCATAAATATTTGAGGAAGCAGCTCAAAAAAAAATTAGCAAAAAAAAAAAAAATAATAATAACAATATATATATATATATATACATGTACACATTTAAAAAAAAAAACATTATTTTTTCTCCTATTTATAAAAAAAATAATAATAATAAACTAAAAAAATCTAAATGAAACAAAGGAATAGAGCACGAGTGCACAAAAGGTATATGGAGATCTAAAATTAAAAAAAAAAAAAGTTAACTGACTAAATAATAAAAAAAAAATAAACAGCTATTTACAATGCCAAAAAAAAAAAAAAAAGAAGGGGGTAGGGGGAATGGAAAATTTTTTTTCTTAGTTTTCAAGGAAAAAAAAACATTAAAAAACAAAAAAAAAAAAAAAAGGAATGGCAGGGTTTGGCTTTTTATTTATTTATCATAAAAAAGATAATAAGTTGATTTTTTTTTTGCCTTTGTACCAAAATAAGAGAGAAAAAAAAAACAAACAAAGAATTGTCTTTGCCCCCACCCCATTCCCTTACATAAAATTTGCTTGTACCATAAATAATAATAATAAAAAAAAATTCAGGTAACTATGGAATTATAAAGAATATGTAAAATTTGTTTGGCAATAATTATTACATACTACATAATCAATATATATAAATTTTTGAAAAAATTCAAACTCTGAAGTTATAATGGAGGGGGGGAAGGGGAAAGAGAAACAAAGTTCTAGTTGCGTAAAAAACTGTAGATTATACAGTAGAATCTCCCTACACCTCTCCACAAAGGACAGTTTTTCATTGTCAAAATTACCATTTTTACTATGTAGCAACTCTCTGGTAAGAAGATACCTCTCCCTAAAGAACACTTTGGCTCTGCAATTAGGTGTCTCTTACAGGGAGGTTCTACTGTATATATCAAGATTTGCTTGGGAACAAGATTTTATATTAGGATACAACTGGATAATTATGGAAATAATAAAATAAAAAAATCACTGATAAGCAAAGGAGAGTAAAAAAAAAAAAAGGAAAGTATTTATTATAAATATATTTAGGGAGGTTTTACTAATTGGTTCCATAGCAATTAAGGATTGACGAGTGACATTCTGTGTTCTTTGCCAGCATTGATTTATTTGCTTCTTTCAATCTCTGGCTGACTATTATTTTTTTCCCATTCATCAGTTAGTTCATTTAGGACTGTTGGAAACAGTTCAAACAAAATTGTTGAAATTTAGTTAGGTTTGGATTAATGGAGATTATAGCTTAGTTTAAGTAGCTTTGTCTTAACAATCTCATATAGGAACCAGATTTTAGGTTGTTTTAAGGTACATTTTGGATGCTATTGATTAGAAACATATAACAAAGAACAAAAGATAAAAATTCACTTATTTGGAGAATATTGGTCTTGCTATGTTTATTAAAACCATGTTGCTATTGTAACCAGGGTCAAAACAAGTGGGAGTTGAAATTAGGGATTATTAAGATTTTTTTATACAGTAGAACCTCTCTTTAGCAGACACCTCTCCATAAAGGACAGTTTTCATTTGCAAAATTACCATTTTTACTATGTAACAACTCTCCGTTAAGAGGACACTTCTCCCTAAAGAACACTTTGGCTCTGAAATTAGGTGTCCTTTACAGAGAGGTTCTACCGTATATCAAGATTTGCTTGGGAACAAATAGTAAAAAAAACCTCCCTCTTCTATAGAAATATTGGCAGAAAGAGCAATGGGGAAATAAAAGGCTACAATCCAAGTTTTCTATAGATTTAAGGACATGAGAACACTGGGGTAACAATTAGTTTTTTAGGCAGTGCAAAGCCAAGGAGAGCCGGCGTGTGTAAGTAACATTTAGAAAGAAAGTGTGGGGAGTAGCTCATCATCTAATAGGTACTTTTTTTTTTCTTGTATTCCACCATCATTCTACAATATGAACATTTAAATAAAACTAGAGAACTAAATGAAGTTTGGCTATTTAGCGTGACAATCTCCCCGGATAACAACAAAGCTCTGAAAATGTAGGGGAGGGAGCTGGGGCGCAAAATTACATATAATTGTTAAAAATATATAATAATAATAATGATACTTATAGGGAAATATTAGAGCTTCAGGTTAAATTTGGTTTTTGTAGTTTGTTTGTGTGATGGAAAATATGTTAATACAGCATCCTTTTTACATAGCGTATTTGTTTACCACTGTGTTCTAGGCTCAACCAATCCTGTTGATTTGTATTAAGGTAGACAGAAACAATCATTTAATTGTACAATGGCTGCTGATCTAGCCAATGAGAGACCAGGAATAACCAGTTGGTCTTTAATGGGAGGCCAATTGTGGGGATCTAGGAATCAATATCAGATTTTTGTGAATAAATAATTGAAAAATATTTTTAAAATCTCTATTGTAAAGAAAAAGGCAAATTATATTAGATGAGTTCTCACTGATGAGCCAAACCAAATTTGTTAAGAAAGTTTTTGTTTATTTGTTAATTTGAAAAGTGCTAAAATATAAAAAAAATCACCAGACTCCAGTCTAGCCAATCCTTTTCAACTATTTTCATAGTAATACTGTGTGTGTTTTTAAGTACTTAAAGTGTAAGATATATTTAAATGCATAGCACCAATAGTGTTTTAAAAGTGGAATGGGATATTATTACAAAGTTATTCATTACTAAAGTTTTATTCTCAACAGAATCTATTATAAGAAGTAAAGGATAGGAGGGCTTGGCTCATCAGTAATGAACCCTCCCGGCACCAACCACTCTATTTACTATTGTATTCAGCTGTTTGGTTCACATACATCTCATTTTTAAAGAATTTTTTAGTGAAGGCATTCATGTTACATGATAGGATGGCTAATATATATCAGTTGTTACAAGGTTTGTATTGGCAAAGAGGTCCTAAATTTTCAGAAAGCCTCAAATTTGCATATATATAGGAATATTTGCAATTAGATGCCCTAACAATTTGTAAAGAGTAGTAAATGAGGGACTCATAGGATGAGCAACCATGCACTTTATCTCTGCAGAATATCATAAACTGATTCATTCCTACCTCCAATGAGTGACCAAATACTTCCAAAAGGGTACAGTTTGGATTTTTTACTGGAAAGTTTGAAAATACAGAACAATGGAGTGCTGAAATTAAGAAAATTCTATCAAAGATTAGCTATTTCCCTGCATTAACTGGCGTTGTTTCTTATCCCCTTGTGTAAATATTACACGAATTCCATCGAGTTATTTTATGATAAGCAATGGCCTCTCCCAAAGGTCCTATTAACTGGTGTAATTGCAGCAATGCCATAATAATAAACAGCTTTGTTAATTAAAAGGATGCTGTATTAATTTCATCATACTGTATAAATACACACAACTATTTCCAAACTTTTTTTTAAATCATGAAATATTTCTACACTTTTTTTTTCTCCATTTTTTGAATAACACTTATAACAACTTTTTGTTGAGCTCAAGCTGATATATTTTTTTATATTGAGCAGTACTACAACCTAAATGCAGTAGGGTGTGTGTGCAGGAAAGATTTTTTTAAATTGCTAAAAAGTTTAAACACAACAAAAAAAAATGAGGCGTAATACTTTTTTTTTCTCTCTAACAGTGGCCGATAGCTCTCAAGTTGAGAGAATATAAGCTCTGTCCTAACATTGGCATTATATATTTTACATTAAAAAGAAAATTCATTTAATAAGGATGGGGAAAGGGGGGGGGGGGGGCAAAACACATATCTAGCAATGAATATTAGAATGTTTTTATTTATCATTTTTTATGTTGTATATATATATAGACATTTTAAATATTTTCATACACTGAAAAAAAAAAAAAAAAAAAAAAAAGGATGATTAAGTTTGTAATGATAAAGCCTATAGTTAGATGAAACAACAACAAAAGAAAGAAACATTTATAGTTGAAGCTCTCCCAAAGAAGGTAAATGTTTGTTAGCAGGGTCCTTCTTTTTTTCATAACTACCCCCAAGTTGAAATAATAAACCAACAACAATCACTTTTTCGCCCGAGGTTGTCATGGTAAGGATGGTATATATATATATCAAAGGATTCCAAAGACAAAGTAAAGGGGGTTGTGGTGATGCTGGGGAAAGAAAAAAAAAAGAAGATTATATCACAGAGAGTCATCCGTCCCGGGTACCTATGCTGGGAGACCTTGATGACTAGCGGCGTGGCGGGCGGGAAGTCCGTGCCTGTTTGGTGGGTGTGATGCAGTGTACTGTCCGGTTTGGAGGTGGCCTGATGAAGGGTCTCTGCATGTCCGGATGGTAGGACCTGGTTGAGGGTGGCAGGTGCCCTCCCCATCAGGCATCCGCACTGTGGCAGGCAGATCCAGGGCAAAATCCTGTTGCACCGAGTGCAGCCGGATTTCTCGGTCCACCGCCGCAGCCACACTGGTACCCACCGCTGTTGGAGAGTACAGAACCTGCAACAACACAAAATAGTAGATACTGCCGGGCGATAATACTACAAATTTGGACCATAGTTCTGCTATCTAAAGGAAGAGAAATACATTTAAAAAACAGGAATTTTTGATGAAAAGAATAAAAGTATAGTGAACCTCTCCTGTAAAAGACATCTAGTTTCAGAGAAAAGTTACAAGAGAGTTGTTAATAAAAATGGTCATTTTGGTGATTAAAACTGCCCTTTGTAGAGATAGATGTATTCTCGCATGGAGGTTCTACTGTATTTTAAAGATACACATTTGCACTGATAATTGGAACATATTTTGGCTTCACTATCTAGTTATACCCTATCACACAAAAAGAGTTACTAACTAGATAACATGAATAACTTTGGGGAGTAAAAAAAAAAAATCATTAAAATCTCATGGACAACTACCCTTCTGAGGGTTCACTTTTTATAAAATCAAAAAAGTGACAAACTGAACACACTATCCCAACCTCCAATAAAAGAACACATCTAGACCAGGCCATGTTCTTGAAGCTTCTTCAGTTTCTCTGCTCTAGCCCTGGTCTCCAGGGGTGGCATGCTTCTCTGTATTGAGTTCTATATAACTTCTTACCTGGCATTTTTATGCATAACACATCATAATTCTCTAAAGTTTTTAAGCCACTATTATATATAGATGCATAAAATGTAACTTTTGATCTTGGGAGCAGAATGCTCATCTTTAGATCAATGTACAAGCCACAACAAGAATGTCAAATTTGAACAAAAGCCCGGGTAACAACAACCTGTATACCATGGCCCTCCCTCATCAGTACATGGGGCTTATTGGCTGATCTGAGCATTCTGCTCTATAGGGAAGATGCCTTGTTTTAATATTAAATGAACAAATGCTTAGTGGACACACTAGGATAAATATATTTTACTGAAGCTAAAAAGACTCAAAATTAGTAAACATATGCAAAATTATCTGATAAATTCATCCATTACAAAATTGGTTTATTGAACTTTTAGAAATGCAGTAATGCATCTCTTTGATATGTACCTTAATAATGTGGATTTTCCAATTGTTATGTCTTTCATTTAAATTAATGACAAGTTTAATTTGACCTAACAATAAAATGCAACAATCTTTATTCTAAGACATATTCTTTTTATACAAAATGATTTAGATTTTTGTACTTTTTTAACAAAAATTAATTTGATTTTAATGCAAACACACACACAGAAATAAATGGGGATTTTTCAAAATGTTGAGCGTATTACTCTAAAGATAATAATTACTGAATATTTTATCTTACCAGTATGCGCTATCATCAGAAATAATAAAAAATAAGCTAGCCATATTTTAAATTCTAAATAAATTCCTGTGTGACTATCTCATTTAAATCTTTATTATACTAAAACATCAAGTTATCTCACAAAAAGTGAAATGAGCGTATTATATTCATTTATTATTATATCCTTGCTTAACACTTAGTAAAGTCAAAATTCGAAACTATTTTAAAGGCCTAAGATTCTTTTTGATATTAAACAACTTCTACTGTCCTTACTGCAATGGAAAAATTAATGAGAGGGCCTGGCTCATCATTTAGTAAAGTGGTTATAGTAAACTAGTTAAATACCATTAAAATATTGAAAAAAAAGGCTTTATTAAAATAATATACAGTAAAACCTCCCTGTAAAGGACAACACCTAATTGCAGAGCTAAAGTGTTCTTTAGGGAGAGGTTGTCCTCTTACCGGAGAGTTGCTAAATTGTAAAAAATGGTAATTTTTGCAAATTAAAACTGTTCTTTGTAGAGAGGTGTCCCGCTAGCAGGGTGTCTGCTAAAGGGAGGTTCTACTGTATAAATATTTGCTGTTCACAACTTCAATTTTTCGAATGAAACATATTTTGCAAAGTTTCCAAACCTTGTTTTGGCTTCTATAAACGAAGTTGGCTTCACTTTCTTCTTGCACCCCATTATGTAACTCCTTAATCAATAGGGGAGGGGGTCAATAAGAAGATCCAAATTCTATTAAATATTTACAGTGAAATCTCTTTATAAGTTTTTTGGGTAGTGTCAAAAGAACAATACTAATCAGCAATTTCTTTACATGTGCATTGCAAAACAATTTCCACATTAAGTTATTCAATTGAGCATTTTCCATTACAATTTAAGACTTTTTGTACCGTTGTGATATTTTTGGAATATTTAAGCTAGCAATAATCCTGAAAGATATCTCTGAAAAATGTAAGGTGCTGAAGCTAGACTGAAAAACCAGTCTATTGCATTGAAAAAGTTGTCATGAAAAGAAAGCATTGATAAGGCACAATTTGGATTTTAGATTATAAACACAACAAGGTAATAAGACCTAATCCAAATAAATAAATATTGCCCACGTGGAAAATTAGGGAAGACAAAAACTTCAGGAGGAAACAAAATTTATTTCAGGGAAGGACAAACTAAGAAAGGTAAACAAAAGATAAGCCACGAGGGAAATTTACAGAGTCGCAAGATATAAAAATAAAAATGACCACTCTGTTAAATAAAAAATAATAAAATTAAGAAATACTATGTTACATAAATAAAATTAATAAATACTATGTTACATAGCTTCTTCCCTATGGGAGCTGTGACCCACAGCTAACAATTATTGTAGATACTGACGTGGATTTGACGTGCTTCTGCCAAGGATTCCATCGAAGTCTTGGAACTTTGTCCCTAGTACCTTTGCGTCTTTTTTTTTTTTCTTGCGGCGTGAAGAGCGGCTTTGGTCGTCGTATCGTCTATAGGGACATCGTCATCTTCGAGGGAAGTCTTGGCTTGACACGGCGGTGGAATCCTGGAGTCAGTCTTCGAAAATGTAGATCACAGCACCCATGGCTTCAAGGTCTTCTCGGCGATCTTCAGTTTGTCTTCCCTAACTTACCCAGCATCTCCACCAAAATGCCACGTGGAAAATTAGGGAAGACAAAAACTTCAGGAGGAAACAAAATTTATTTCAGGGAAGGACAAACTAAGAAAGGTAAACAAAAGATAAGCCACGAGGGAAATTTACAGAGTCGCAAGATATAAAAATTAAAATGACCACTCTGTTAAATAAAAAATAATAAAATTAAGAAATACTATGTTACATAAATAAAATTAATAAATACTATGTTACAATATAATAAGCTGTTACTAAAGTCATACACTATTTATTTATTTGGATTAGGTTTTATTACTTTGTGTTTAGAAAGCTTTGGCAAAGTACCCTTCTTAAGTTTCCTATTCAAACTGAATGCTATCAATGATCCAACATGTGAATGCTGCTTAGATGTTGAATCAACAGAGCATCTTCTTTTAACTTGCCCTCTGACTAATCAAATTGTATGTAGATATTTTGAAACATTACCAAATTATCTTTGTGTATATACTCTATCTTATGAGAACTTTGTTAAGTTTAGAACTATTTGTACAATAATTTACAAAACAATACTAATCCATCGTGGTAAATATTTAATCATATATATGTAAATAATACTAGCACAGCACAATAGTCCTTTGGACTTCGTGCTTTTGTAACAATAAATAAAATAAATTTTAAAAAGCGTTGAATTTTCTGATTTCTTCCTTCAACATCAGTTGATGATAGGCACCTGTTAGATCAAAAGTTGAGAAAATGGTTGACCATTAAAATATCTTCAATCAAAGGTAATGAATGTGGATCCATAATCAAAACTCTATTGAGCTCTCTTACAACAACATATATCCTTATTTCATCCATGTTCTTTCTAGCTACCTCAATTGGTGACACTCATGGGGAATTGTCTCATGATGTCATTATCTAAGAGATTCTGTATTTCTCTAGATACATTATCTAGAATAGAGAGTGTGGTCTTATTAATTTATGAGGTACAGGTACTGCATCTGTATTGACATCAATATGACAAAGTCTTTGTTAGAGCCAATCTTTTTCTCTTGAACTGTAAAAGTATTATTGACAATTCCATTTTCAATTGTAATTTTTAATTGTTCCATCAAATTTTTGGTGAATCTGCTTTCACAACTAACATACTCTATGGAACTTTTGCATTTCCATATGATAATATTACAAAGAATATCATTTAGAAGGACCTATGGGATCCCGTGTACAACTCAACATGTTGGTAGATGATTGTAAATTGGTTCTATGAAAGTGGTCAATGTTGATTTTCCTGTATCAATCAATAAATTAACAGAGTACTTATTACAGGTCATTTGCATATCAGCTCTCTAATCTGGAACTTTATCATTCATGTTTGACATAATCCTAATTTGGTGTACCTTCTTATTTTGTAAATCAATATTTTTCTAAATGTCCAAATTTATATTTGGACATTTAGAAAAATATTTATTTATATTTAAATTTCTGCAATTTCTATCTTTAGCCTTATGTGTGGACCTCCACAACAAAGACAACTAAGTTTAGTGTTTGCATTGTTCTCAAGTACTCTTGGAATTTTATCAGATGCAGTACCTCTGTATCCTAACTGGTTCTGTATTGTATTATAATTAGATGTTTGCTTGAAATTAGATTTGGTCCTAATGCGACAAAATGTTATGTTGGCAAAGCAACGACACCAGCTTTGACAAACTGAGAAGTGTAAATATAGAGACCATGCAGAACCACTGCTTTCTTTTAAAGCTCTTTTCAGTTGCATGGCTTAATTTGTATATCAGTTATACTGTTGGTTCTTCAGTAGTCAACTAGGAATTTATCTCTCAAATGTTTGCTCTTTGAACCACAAATAAATCTGTCTATAATTAAATCTTGTTGTAAATTTTCAAAATTACATTTATGATAAGGCACAATTTGGATTATAGATTATAAACACAAGGTAATAAGACCAAATCCAAATAAATAGTGTATGGCATTCAGTAACAGCCGGTAACAATGACTCATTCAGTACTTTTGTCTGATGATGGTAACAGCATTGTTACCAAAACATCACACACTATTTATTTTTGGATTTGGTCTTATTACCTTGTGTTTAAAATTACATTTAGTTGCAAAGTGTCATAGAGAAAATTAAAAAAAAAAAAAAAGGGTCCTGCCGACTCCTATTCCCTGGTTTCTCTCATTGAAATGCAATCCAAGGTTTAGGTGGGACAATGGTATTGTTTTCCAAAGACTATTACTTCAGACAATTCATCATTAGAGTCCACACCTGGTAGTATATCCGTTGGCCTTCAAATCCAAGAAAGTAAAATACTTATTGGCCTCTTTTGTGTCGGAAAACCTGATTTATTCATGTATATGCACCAGAAAGAAAAATCCAAAATCGAATAAATATTGTGAGTTGAATAATTTCAATTCCCTTTTTTTCTTAGATTGCAGCAATGCCCGATGAGTAAAGCTATAAAGTGATGCTTCAAAGGCCACTTTCACTCTTTTTCTATTAAAACTATTAATCAAATATTAAATTCATTTGAAGGCAGTGCTTGAGGAAAGTTTTCAGAAACAAAGGATTAGAGATTTTTCAAGTAAACTTGTTGAAATTGTTTTAAATAACTATTATATATTTTTAAATAGATGGAAATTTTGCTGGGAGGATTTTAATCTATAAAATAAAAGGTCGCCTCTCCCGACAAAATAGACACTAAAACTAAGCGCCTATCTATTGATCATTTCCACAAACTAGAAAAACACAGGTTGGTGGCAAAGTCACGACAGCAGCTTTGGCAAATTGAGAAGTGTCCACCTAGAGACCATATGGTTTAGGGCTAAAGGCCCTTGTCAGTCCAGGGCGGACTTCTTTTCATGAGAGAGAGATCCACAATGGATCAAATGAAATCTTCACAACTGCCGGGAGAGGTGAAAGTTTATAGATTACTTTCCTCCTGGCAAAATTTCCATCTATATTTTGGCCATAGATTTGGCCTAGGCACTCTACCAGCTAAACACCTCTTTGGCAGATTGTGAAGATTCCATTAGAATCACTTGTGAATCTCAGGGAATAAAGTCTGCCCTAGACTGACGAGGGCCATTAGCCAGAAACTAAGGTCTCTAGGTGGCTGCTTCTCAGTTTGCCAAAGCTGGTGTCATGGCTTTGTCACTGACCTGAGTCACTAGTTTCTGAGAACTTCAATAGATAGGTGCTTAGTTTTAGCGTCTATTTTTCAGGAGAGGTGACCTTTATTTTATATATCTTTTCATATACAATTAATAAATCTTTGCCAGGACTTGTCTTCATTTTTTAAAATTAGACATAAAGGTACATTTATGATAATGATAAGAACCTATCTTTAAAGGACGTCTTTTCAAAAGATATTTTGTGGCATTTTGATACACAACATTAAGGTATAGAAATAGGTTAATTTAGGGATTTAAAACAAAGTGCGACTCTATTATTAAGCAGCCTTTTTCTGTGTGTGTGTGTGACTGTCCTTTAATTATATGATCTAAAAATTTTGAAAAGCCAAACCGTGGCCCAACCATGAACCAAAAGTTTCGGTTATATTAGGGGGTTCACTAAAGAGGTTTTACTGCATATAACAAAGTTGCAGTATTCATGTACAATTAGTGATTAATTAACAAAATTATACTGTAACTGAAATAAAAAAGGCCCAACAGTATTAATTCATATTATTGATTAATACAGTAGAACCTCCCTTTAGTGGACACCTCTCTACAAAGGACAGTTTCATTTGCAAAATTACCATTTTTACAATTAGAAACTCTCCGGTAAGAGGACACCTCTCTCTAAAGACACTTTGGCTCTGCAATTAGGTGGTGTCCTTTACAGGGAGGTTCTACTGTATTACAAAAATATTTTCCGAAAAATTATGAGTTGGATAATCATCTAATCAACTATAATTCAACATTGATTTAATTTGATCGAAATCTCTGATTTCTTGGGGTGCTGGATTAAAGGTTATCAAGAAACACTCAACTTTTTAGGCGAAAAGACGAAATAAAAGAAGAAGAGTTTCTTTTAACTCAACTTTTTTTTTCAAATCCCTATCTGGCTTTAAAGTCCTCTAAAGCAATGACAACAAAATACCCTAGAAAAATGTCCATTAGCAGCATCCATTACAATGAATTGATATCTTAACTGACTACACAATTCAACTAAAAAAATTCGGATTCTTTGGGGAGTTGAACTAAAGAAGTTGGGGATGGTAGTTAAGATTTAAAAAAAACACAGTTTGGCATGTTGTAGACTATTTTAGTTCTTATCTGGGAAAGAACTGTATAAACAGCTACAGTGGCAAACATCCTCTCTTTATCAAGTTTGAAAGTTTCCACCCAAGTTTTATAAACCTCCTCTATATGTCTGAAGATTGACTGAACCACAACTCTGTCAATAACCAATAATGATAAAAGAAAATAAGACCTAATACAAATAATTTATTAGTGTGCGATGTTTCGGCAACAACACACACTAATAAATTATTTGGATTAGGTCTTATTTTCTTTTATTATAATCTATAATCCAAATTGTGCTGTATCAACCAATAATAATAAGTTAGATAATCGCCCGAAGCAGTTTATTGTAAAAAGAACAAAATTGTGTGAGGTGAAGAATTTCTTGTAAGGTTTTTTTCATTTAGCGAGCTTTTGAGAACATTTCTGCCTTCTACTGAAGCTTCTTATTTCTACTTCTGTAGATGGGCAGAAATGTTCACTTGCTTTTCTTTGAGGTTAATTGGCCAGACGCAGAAATGTTTGAAAGCTCGGCTAAATAAATAACCTTATAAGAAATCTTCACTCAAAAAATTTTGTACTTTTTACAATAAACCAATAATGACCTAAGAAACTCCAAATGAAAGAGAGAGAGGGTAACTACACTTCTAGGTAGACTAAGCGTACCCTTATACAGCTTATTTTAGATGGCTTTCATATTTCTATAGTATCACACGGGAAAGAGATTCATGTTGAACTAGGACTTTTAGAATATAATGCTACAAACATGTTGATGTTAGAAAAAGGGCTTTTATAACAAAGATCCACTGTAAGTGCTCTAATTTTTTAAATGAATAATCATTTAATCTCTTCCAAGTACAGTACAGCCATACTTCTAATTGTAACATCCCTAAGAATAGGTACTCTCTGTTGATTTAAGTAAAAATTTTGTCAAATGGTGAATAAATGAAGTGATAAATTAGAGTCAGTTGAATTAAAGAGGCCATGATATGGTATACAGATGGTATCAAAATGTGTCAGCAGAACAGGTGCAATAGATATAATTATTACAAACAAACTGCACTAGTTGAAACCAGTTATAGGTGAAACAGTCTTCACTATATCTCAGATGGACAGTTATAAAGTCCACTATTTTTATACATGTTTCAATCGAATACCAATGTTCAACTCCAAAGATGGCATTGAGGTTTGTTATTTTCCTTATCATAGTTTAAGGTTTTATTACGGGGGGATTTTGAAATAAATTAGAGAAGAGAGAGAAAGAGCCTTTGCCTGATTATAAAAAAATGAAGGAAAAGGATGCAGGTACAGTACCTCCATGAGAGGGGACACTCCTGCTAGAAGACATCTCTCTACAGATCATCCATTTTATACCAATTAGCTGCTCTCTGGTATAGCCATCTTTGGCTCTGCAACTAGGTGTTCGAGGAAGGTTTGCTGTATTTCACTCTATTTAGATCTTCAAAGAGGTTTTCGTGACCTTAAACTAATAGAATATCATTTTCAAAGATAAAAAAAAACTTGTGAGACTGGCAATATTGACAGTTACCTACTTTAATTAAACTGACTAATTCAACCAGTTTACAAATCATCTCTAATCAAGTTACCTACTTTAATTAAACTGACTATAATTCAGCCAGTTACAAATCATCTCTAATCAAGTTACCTACTTTAATTAAACTGACTATAATTCAACCAGTTTACAAATCATCTCTAATCAAGTTACCTACTTTAATTAAACTGACTATAATTCAACCAGTTTACAAATCATCTCTAATCAAGTTACAGTGGACCTCGGTTTATGAGCACCTTGGAGTACGAGCTTTTCGCAGTACAAGCAAAATTTTTTGAAAAATTTTACCTACGGATTACGAGTGAAATTTCGCATTATTACGAGCAACTCGTGATGGTTGCCCGTAATCGTGATGGATGAAAATTCACTGGGATCCCTCCCTTCAGATCAGATTCGGGAAATATGTAAAATGTGGAAACTGTGGCAATTGTTCGTAGCAAGAAGAATTGCCAGAGTTTCAATATTAAAAATAAGAAATTAGTTCGCACTACGAGCGTTTTGGAGTACGAGCATGGCTCTGGAACGATTATGCTCGCAAACCGAGGGTCCACGGTATCTACTTTAATTAA
>CP092883.1:60293374-60330559 GCA_030710605.1 Cordylochernes scorpioides
CAAATTAATTAATAATTAAATCCAACTTTAATAGTTTTGGAGGGAGGATGCTTTGTCGCCTTCAGCCGCAGATGACTGCCTTCATTGTGTGCGGTGTTAGAAATTAATTTACACTGCAGTACAACAACTCACTCTCTCCTAGATTATCTTTAATTACTATTTTACCCCAACTCTCTCTAATTATTCGGAATTCCAATTACCTGTAGTTCCAATTAACCGCAGCTCCCAATTATACGAACTTCAATTAGTAGTAGTTCCAATTATCAGTAGTTCCAATTATCTGTAACTACAATTATCCGAACCTCAATTATCAGTAGTTCAAATCATCCATAATTCCAATTATCCAAACCTCAATTATCCAAATTGCACAACGAATCACAAGTTTTACGAAGGAGCTTCTTTATTTATACTTGAGCTAGCTTTCGAACCTTTCGGTTCTTCGACAGGCGTGGCTAGTATGACTATACTAACAGGGTATAAGCGCGCTTGAGCCATTATATACATCATATATATTTACATGCGAAGTGATATTTCAAATATAATTAAAATAGAAATAAGAATTATGACTATGAAATATAAAATAAAACTATGCAAATGAATTTAAAGATTTAAAATTTAGATAAAATTTTGGAAAATATACGCTAAAAGTTAAGTAAAATTATGATATTCACTGTATGCAAGTAGTGTGACACTTTGAAATTTGTAAAGTTTAAAACTAGTAAAATTTAAAACACCTCAACACAGAAAAGCCAAGCGGGGGTCCACTCCAACCCGACCACTCTCCAGAGCATATTGGGGGATAACTATTGAGATAATATATGATATATTTCCGGTAGATCTATTTTCCTATTGATGCTGTTTGTTTGTGATGATATGATGGACTCCAGTACCAATCTGTGCTGCTTATTGTTTATGTGTTGGTATAGTACTTTAGGATGATCTAAGTTAAAGCTATGGCCAGTGTTTGAAATATGTTGGTATATAAGTGACTTCGGGTCTCTATGGTTAATGTTTCTTTTGTGTTCGGTGATTCTGATATACGCGGTTCTGCCAGTCTCCCCCACATAGGAGGCCGGGCAATCATGGCAAGAAACCGCGTATACTGCTCCGGTGGAGTGGATGGGATTGCTGGGTATGTCTGCTTTGGTGATAGGATTCCTGAGAAGGGCAGCAAGATTGGGGGGGCTGTTAAAGTAAACTTGGATGCCATATGGGCGAAGGATTCTGGAAATGGTAACAGAGAACGAGGAATATGGAAGATAGCAAACGGCTCTATAAGTCGTGGAGGTCCTCGGAGCAGTGGGATCAAACGTGTGTTTATCTATGAATTTTTTCGGGTATCCTGCAGTGGTTAGAAGGGTGGTAATTCTGTTTTTTTCTATGGCTTTGAATATAGGTAATGAGCAATGCGTATGTATTCTTTTGGTTAAGGTCCTGACTGTATTTATTTTATAGGCTACCGGGCTATTGGAGGAGAAATGGGTGTATAGGGGCGGGATATTCTTTTTGTGATAAACTGCTGTGTGTAATCTGTGTGGAGTGCGAATAATGAGAATGTCCAGAAACGGTAATACTAGGTTTGTTTCTGTTTCATATGTAAATTTGATATCTGCGTGAAAGGAATGTAGAGTGTCAAGAATGGGTTGGAGTTTATTCGGTTTGAGTATACAGAAGATGTCGTCCACATACCTCCTCCAATAATGGATGTCGGAAGAATGCGTCTGATTGATCCACCGGTCCAAGGACCCCATCACGACTTCAGCCACTATGGATGAAAGAGGGCTGCCCATTGGGGTGCCTCTGATCTGCTTATAATGCTGGTGGTTAAATGTAAAGGTACTAATGGAAAGACATAAGGACGTTAGCTGGGTTATCAGGGTTATTGTTTGATCTTGAATACCTGCCGACTTGAGAAAGGACTGTAATTTGTTTAAAATGAGGGTGTGTGGAAGGGAGAGGTATAGCGCTGTAACATCAAATGAAACCATAGTGTGATGTGCGGGTGGCTGCATTTGTGTGATCTCTTGAATAAAACTGGGTGGGTGCGTGATGTTGTATTGGTTAGGATTGCTCTTCATGATGGGGGACAACAGCTGGGCCAGATATTTAGCTAAAGTGTGTGCCGGGGAGAGGTGGTATGCTATGATGGGTCGGAGTGGTACCCCAGACTTGTGTATTTTAGGAGCACCATATATGTATGCATCCCGTGTGAGGGAACCGGTGAACTGAGTGAATTGTTCCTTGGTGATCAGCTTCGCCTTCATCAAGTTCCTAAGTGATGACTTGTAGCCCTTGACCATGGCGTCTTTCGCAGATGTTGGGATGTTCGTAAAAGTGGATGTGTCAGCGAGTATGTTCATCATTTTTCCTTCGTAATCAGCATACCACCACATCACGCACCCACCCAGTTTTATTCAAGAGATCACACAAATGCAGCCACCCGCACATCACACTATGGTTTCATTTGATGTTACAGCGCTATACCTCTCCCTTCCACACACCCTCATTTTAAACAAATTACAGTCCTTTCTCAAGTCGGCAGGTATTCAAGATCAAACAATAACCCTGATAACCCAGCTAACGTCCTTATGTCTTTCCATTAGTACCTTTACATTTAACCACCAGCATTATAAGCAGATCAGAGGCACCCCAATGGGCAGCCCTCTTTCATCCATAGTGGCTGAAGTCGTGATGGGGTCCTTGGACCGGTGGATCAATCAGACGCATTCTTCCGACATCCATTATTGGAGGAGGTATGTGGACGACATCTTCTGTATACTCAAACCGAATAAACTCCAACCCATTCTTGACACTCTACATTCCTTTCACGCAGATATCAAATTTACATATGAAACAGAAACAAACCTAGTATTACCGTTTCTGGACATTCTCATTATTCGCACTCCACACAGATTACACACAGCAGTTTATCACAAAAAGAATATCCCGCCCCTATACACCCATTTCTCCTCCAATAGCCCGGTAGCCTATAAAATAAATACAGTCAGGACCTTAACCAAAAGAATACATACGCATTGCTCATTACCTATATTCAAAGCCATAGAAAAAAACAGAATTACCACCCTTCTAACCACTGCAGGATACCCGAAAAAATTCATAGATAAACACACGTTTGATCCCACTGCTCCGAGGACCTCCACGACTTATAGAGCCGTTTGCTATCTTCCATATTCCTCGTTCTCTGTTACCATTTCCAGAATCCTTCGCCCATATGGCATCCAAGTTTACTTTAACAGCCCCCCCAATCTTGCTGCCCTTCTCAGGAATCCTATCACCAAAGCAGACATACCCAGCAATCCCATCCACTCCACCGGAGCAGTATACGCGGTTTCTTGCCAGGATTGCCCGGCCTCCTATGTGGGGGAGACTGGCAGAACCGCGTATATCAGAATCACCGAACACAAAAGAAACATTAACAATAGAGACCCGAAGTCACTTATATACCAACATATTTCAAACACTGGCCATAGCTTTAACTTAGATCATCCTAAAGTACTATACCAACACATAAACAATAAGCAGCACAGATTGGTACTGGAGTCCATCATATCATCACAAACAAACAGCATCAATAGGAAAATAGATCTACCGGAAATATATCATATATTATCTCAATAGTTATCCCCCAATATGCTCTGGAGAGTGGTCGGGTTGGAGTGGACCCCCGCTTGGCTTTTCTGTGTTGAGGTGTTTTAAATTTTACTAGTTTTAAACTTTACAAATTTTAAAGTGTCACACTACTTGCATACAGTGAATATCATAATTTTACTTAACTTTTAGCGTATATTTTCCAAATTTTTATCTAAATTTTAAATCTTTAAATTCATTTGCATAGTTTTATTTTATATTTCATAGTCATAATTCTTATTTCTATTTTAATTATATTTGAAATATCACTTCGCATGTAAATATATATGATGTATATAATGGCTCAAGCGCGCTTATACCCTGTTAGTATAGTCATACTAGCCACGCCTGTCGAAGAACCGAAAGGTTCGAAAGCTAGCTCAAGTATAAATAAAGAAGCTCCTTCGTAAAACTTGTGATTCGTTGTGCAATTTGTATCAATTATACGGAGTTTACCTGTAGAAATTTATGCCTTAGTCGCTTTTACGGTCATGAGCCACCCAAATTCCGATTGTTCCTTTTACCTGCGCCAGCTCAGAAAGAAATCGGCACAGCTGTCAAGATGGAGGTGTCACCTGCGCTTCAACCGAATATGCAAGGACCACCAGTTCATCCCACCGTCCCTCCGAATCAAAGACCCGGTAAGGAACCCTTTCTCAGAAAAGATAACAAAGAAGTTCCAGTGGGACCTGTTAGAGTCCAGAATCCAGGGATGTCACTCCAATATCAGGATCATATCTAAGACAGTGAAGGGCATCATATTTCACATCCGCCAACACCTTCCCATGGCAGAGTTCACCGAAGTAATCATGTCCATCACTAGAGACATCCAACGCAAAGAAACGATCCTTACAGACAGGCAACAAACAAAGATGTCATATTGGGTAAAGAAATACCAGTTCCCGCAGTCCGCAGCCTTTCCAAGCAATTCATCTAACGGAATAGTTAATTTGTCCTCGATGCCCTTAACGGAAAAGGAGGAAAGGATGTTAGCGTTGGGGTTACATTACGTTCCTCCCGACAAGCCCGACATACCCAGGTTAATAGCAGGAGTGGAAGGTGCACTCAAAAACCTCAACCATATGGAAACCCTCAGGATTAGACACGCAGTTACCCAGGTCTTGCGCAGGCCCTATCACCCAGTGTCATATACCCGGGATCATCGCTCCCTTATCCTCAAGCTAAAAAAGACTAGTTCGCTGGTCATCACCAAGGCAGACAAGGGAAACCAGACGGTGTTGATGGATAGAGCTGATTACGAAGGAAAAATGATGAACATACTCGCTGACACATCCACTTTTACGAACATCCCAACATCTGCGAAAGACGCCATGGTCAAGGGCTACAAGTCATCACTTAGGAACTTGATGAAGGCGAAGCTGATCACCAAGGAACAATTCACTCAGTTCACCGGTTCCCTCACACGGGATGCATACATATATGGTGCTCCTAAAATACACAAGTCTGGGGTACCACTCCGACCCATCATAGCATACCACCTCTCCCCGGCACACACTTTAGCTAAATATCTGGCCCAGCTGTTGTCCCCCATCATGAAGAGCAATCCTAACCAATACAACATCACGCACCCACCCAGTTTTATTCAAGAGATCACACAAATGCAGCCACCCGCACATCACACTATGGTTTCATTTGATGTTACAGCGCTATACCTCTCCCTTCCACACACCCTCATTTTAAACAAATTACAGTCCTTTCTCAAGTCGGCAGGTATTCAAGATCAAACAATAACTCTGATAACCCAGCTAACGTCCTTATGTCTTTCCATTAGTACCTTTACATTTAACCACCAGCATTATAAGCAGATCAGAGGCACCCCAATGGGCAGCCCTCTTTCATCCATAGTGGCTGAAGTCGTGATGGGGTCCTTGGACCGGTGGATCAATCAGACGCATTCTTCCGACATCCATTATTGGAGGAGGTATGTGGACGACATCTTCTGTATACTCAAACCGAATAAACTCCAACCCATTCTTGACACTCTACATTCCTTTCACGCAGATATCAAATTTACATATGAAACAGAAACAAACCTAGTATTACCGTTTCTGGACATTCTCATTATTCGCACTCCACACAGATTACACACAGCAGTTTATCACAAAAAGAATATCCCGCCCCTATACACCCATTTCTCCTCCAATAGCCCGGTAGCCTATAAAATAAATACAGTCAGGACCTTAACCAAAAGAATACATACGCATTGCTCATTACCTATATTCAAAGCCATAGAAAAAAACAGAATTACCACCCTTCTAACCACTGCAGGATACCCGAAAAAATTCATAGATAAACACACGTTTGATCCCACTGCTCCGAGGACCTCCACGACTTATAGAGCCGTTTGCTATCTTCCATATTCCTCGTTCTCTGTTACCATTTCCAGAATCCTTCGCCCATATGGCATCCAAGTTTACTTTAACAGCCCCCCCAATCTTGCTGCCCTTCTCAGGAATCCTATCACCAAAGCAGACATACCCAGCAATCCCATCCACTCCACCGGAGCAGTATACGCGGTTTCTTGCCAGGATTGCCCGGCCTCCTATGTGGGGGAGACTGGCAGAACCGCGTATATCAGAATCACCGAACACAAAAGAAACATTAACAATAGAGACCCGAAGTCACTTATATACCAACATATTTCAAACACTGGCCATAGCTTTAACCTAGATCATCCTAAAGTACTATACCAACACATAAACAATAAGCAGCACAGATTGGTACTGGAGTCCATCATATCATCACAAACAAACAGCATCAATAGGAAAATAGATCTACCGGAAATATATCATATATTATCTCAATAGTTATCCCCCAATATGCTCTGGAGAGTGGTCGGGTTGGAGTGGACCCCCGCTTGGCTTTTCTGTGTTGAGGTGTTTTAAATTTTACTAGTTTTAAACTTTACAAAATTTTAAAGTGTCACACTACTTGCATACAGTGAATATCATAATTTTACTTAACTTTTAGCGTATATTTTCCAAAATTTTATCTAAATTTTAAATCTTTAAATTCATTTGCATAGTTTTATTTTATATTTCATAGTCATAATTCTTATTTCTATTTTAATTATATTTGAAATATCACTTCGCATGTAAATATATATGATGTATATAATGGCTCAAGCGCGCTTATACCCTGTTAGTATAGTCATACTAGCCACGCCTGTCGAAGAACCGAAAGGTTCGAAAGCTAGCTCAAGTATAAATAAAGAAGCTCCTTCGTAAAACTTGTGATTCGTTGTGCAATTTGTCTCAATTATCCGTAACTCCAATTATCCGAACCACTAGATGGCGTTCAGTCATTTAAAATGCTTATGTAAGTAGTCTATTTTGACGGGAGAGATGACCTTTATCTTTATAGATATATATCCTACCGGCAAAATTTCCACCTAAAAAAGTCGGTATAATCATTTTCAAACTGTAAATATGTAATTTTTTCAAAGATATATGTAAATATAGGTTCTATAAAGTTGCATATAAGCAGTCAGCCTCCTTAGTGTTACAAAACTGTGACCAGGCTTTTGATGCGCCATGTGCTCTGAAGCTCATCTATTATTTAGTGTATAATAAAAAGATCCATTATTGTGTGGTGATTATTCACCAAATTTCTGCGTAGTTTGGTAATTTTAAAAAAGCTATTGATTCGTATGGGATTCGATCCCGAGTCTTGATCGTCCAAAATGAGCTCTCCACTGCATCTTGAAGTTTATTGTCATATAGGACGACGTTCGGAGAAACAAGTGTCAACAAACAATCTGTCACACGAGGTGTCGCAATAACTGCTAGAATAACAAGATGTCTCCCACGTTGTCTGGGTGCAACAACTCCTCTTTGTTCTGTGGACTGGGTCGAGGTTTTGGAAAGTTCTGGGTAAAGTCTGACCGCCGTGTAGACATAGGTTCTTTGTCTAGCACGATATCGCTACTGGAATGTACCCCTAGGTTCTTTGCCTAGCACGATATCTCTACTGGAATGTAGCCCTAGGTTCTTTGCCTAGCACGATATCTCTACTGGAATGTAGCCCTAGGTTCTTTGTCTAGCACGATATCTCTACTGGAATGTAGCCCTAGGTTCTTTGTCTAGCACGATTTCGCTACTGGAATGTAGCCATAGGCTCTTTGTCTAGCACGATATCGCTACTGGAATGTAGCCCTAGGTTCTTTGTCTAGCACGATATCGCTACTGGAATGTAGCCCTAGGCTCTTTGTCTAGCACGATATCGCTACTGGAATGTAGCCCTAGGTTCTTTGTCTAGCACGATATCGCTACTGGAATGTAGCCCTAGGTTCTTTGTCTAGCACGATATCGCTACTGGTATGTAGCCCTAGGTTCTTTGTCTAGCACGATATCGCTACTGGAATGTAGCCCTAGGTTCATTGTCTTGCACGATTTGCTACTGGAATGTAGCCTGTGACCACCGTGTAGCCTTAAATCCTTTGCTTCGCACGAGCTCGCTACTGGAATGTAGCCTATGGCCAATGTGTAGCCTGTGACCACCGTGTAGTCCTAAATCCTTTGTTTCGCACGAGCTCGCTACTGGAATGTAGCCTGTGACCACCGTGTAGCCCTAAATCATTTGTTTCGCACGAGATCGCTGCTGGAATGTAGCCTGCGCCCACCGTGTACCCGAGACTGGAGTGCAGCCTGTGAGAACCATACAGCCAGACTGTGACTAAAGTATCCCCCAAGATCCCTCCTCCCAGCAGCCGTGGGACCCCTGGAGGTGTCGCGGCCATTGTTAGGGACACAATACCCCCACTTCCCGTGCGTGCGAGTGGGCCCCCGCCGAGGTATCAGACCGTGGCCAGACCTCCAAATTGAATCGTGGCGCCTTCTTACATCATTCGGATGTTTGCACAGACACAACTCTCTCAGAAACAGCAATTTTCAGTCAGAATAATAATTATTTATTTATAAAAAAAAAGACTAAAACTTCCATCAGAATAATAACCACAAAAATATAAAATACGACATAGGGCGCCATCTACTATTAAAAATTGAAACTATTCAGCGCGGAATTTTCTTTTTTCTTTTTACAAAATAAAATACTCTCCTACTGTACTTTCTTCAATGGATAAAAAAAATATTGAGAGGGCTTGGATCATCAGTGGTGAACACTACCAGTGGTTTCCACAGTTTACGATCTAAGCCCTCCCGATATTTTTTTTCCATTTCAGAAAGAACAGTAAGAAGTTGTTTCATATTGTAAAAAAAATGGTTTACAAGATTGTAAAATACAAATTTACTTTCTGTCAAACTCTGATGTAAATAAAAATAAACTCTTTTTTTTTTTTTTTTCAAATTCTGTCGCCAATTTTTAAATGAATATGAGTCACCCCCAGGTCATCTTTTATTTTTAAGTGTTTATGAATCACAACCTAAAGTGTCCTGTCCATTCTATTTATCTATATCTATATATAGAGAGGGCCAACAGCCCGAAACGCGTACGTGGTTGACTATCTTGATTTATCAAGAAATTGGGTTAGCCAAATATCTTTGGAACAAGCTAAATCAACGTTTAGTTCATTTTTGTTCCACTAGATGGCGCTCTGCCCTTCTAAAAGGCTCATGTAAGCGGTCAGGAAATGCCAATTTTATTTTAATATATATATTATGATACATTAGCGCGCCATCTGTTGTCAAAATACGAAACTATTATAGACGCGTATGATTCTTTTAAAAATAAAACCATTTCTACTGCCCTTATTGCAATGGAAAAATTAATGGGAGGGCCTGGCTCATCAGTGGTGAACCCTCCCAGTGGTTTCGCCAGTTTAATCTATCATACCGCTGTTATATGGAATTTTTCTATCTTCCTTTTATAGTGATACTGATACTAGACTCTTGGAATGGGTATTTTAAATGAACTATGGACATAAACTTTAATTATTCCATTGCAGGAAGGGCAGTAGAAATGGTTTTATTTTTAAAAGAATCATACGCCTCTATAATAGTTTCGTATTTTGATATATATATATATTTTTTTTTCTAATATGTAAATGAGTTTCTGCGTTTGTTTGTGTGAGGACAGTGGTATGACAATTGCACTAGTGTAGGAGGGCGATGGTCCCTATCTGCTATCAGCCCTCCCCGGAGGAAGCAGACGATAAGATAAGAAGTGCACCAGTACAAGGCAGAGAGAGTACAATATGCAAATACCTCCCATTGTTTGTTAGACCTCTTCTTTCTCTTATTTAGATAAGAGGATGGCTTCATGCTTAGCAATTTTGATAATTGCATATGTCGTTACGCCAAGTTGCATACTAGCGACCTCGGTATAAATGTCTCTCACACAGAATTTTTTTTTGTTTTTTTGTATAAAAATTTCATGGAGATAGAAATGTCTGGTCTTAAATTCACTCACTATCATCATTTTTAGCTGACATTTCATTTAAAAATGACGATCTATGCAAATAACTTACTTTGCATATTACTTAATACTTTGCATATTACTCACTATCATCATCATTATTAGCTGATATTTCATTTAAAATCGACGAGCTATGCAAATAACTTACTTTGCATATTATCTTTAGATAAAATTACAAATATTGTTATATTATTTCTCTCTCTCTCTCTTTCCCGCAGTGGGCTCCATCAATGAAGACTTTATATATATGTATATTTATCAATTATTTTTATCTATTTATTCGTATATTTATCATTATATAATCATATTTATTCATATTTATATTTATTCTGTATTTAGCCTTATATAATCTTATATGGACATTGAAATAAAGTAGTCTCAATCTCTCTATCTCTCTGTATTGACAAAATTTCAATCAAATTGTCTATTTCTCTTTATGCATATACAAATGATATTTATTTTATGCAAATCCGTCTTATAATGTTTACCAAATCTATTCTTGTTGAAGAACTTTGAAGAACTTGTCTTTCATAAATTATATTCTAATAAGGTAATTATTCAACTTTTAGTCCTTTCCCTATGTATTAGTTTTAATGTTAAAAGATCAATCGCAAGATTAGAAATCATGGGGAAGAAATCTCGCCTCTTACAGCCCTCGATGTAGCCCTAACTACATTTTTTTCTCCCCATTGAATATAAGCAAAAAATATATTTTTTTAACTTAATTCTATTGACGTTATGTGTCGCTGAGTTTGTTGTTTATACACATTAATATGTTATAATACCTTGATAAAGGTTGGCGTTCAGCCAACTAAAATATTGGTAAAATAAATTGCCAATATATGCCTTTTTAATTTAAAAATATATATATATGTGTATATGTAAATATATATATACAAACGTCAGCCAGTCTGGAACGCCATTTCATCCTGTTCTCTTCGTATCTTCAAATTCCAGACCATTCTTTACCTAGTCTACTTCTCCTTCCATTCTTTAAGGTATATCCCTCCCCTTTATAGTACGCTTGTTCGGCGGTATATATACTAAAATTGGAACGATACAGAGAAGATTAGCATGGCCCCTGCGCAAGGATGACACTCAAAAGCGTTCCCCTTTATAGTCAAAAGACAACCTTCTAATGATCCCAGGAGTATGTAGCTTACAAACTTCAATTTTCTATTGATTATTTCATTTAAAAAAAAGACGATACTTTCCATCAAATATTCTCTCCAAACTTCTAATTTTCAACATTATGTACTACAGCCCTTTCCAATACAAAGGTTGGCCATCATGGAACATCATTTCACCCTGTTCTAAACCATTCTCTTCGTCTCTTCATATCTGTTATGTACTCTTCTACCTAATATTCAATAAACTTAGGTAATGTAGTTTCTATTAAAAGATATTGTATGTTATATATTTGTATAATATTTTATTATTACAGAATTATCATAAGAACTAAAAACATGAATATCTCGCGCCATATATTGATTACATCACGCAAAAACAACCAAGTCCTTGGTCAAAACCATATAAACCTATTATATATTACAATATCTTCTAATCCTAGACTATTCTATTAAGTTATCAATACTCCTTGTTCTGTCTCTACATTTGTTCCTCAAGGACTCAATCACAAAATCTACTAAAGTACTATTAGGAAAATATACACATCCGAAATATCTCTATTCAATAAACTTACAAGATTTAAAACTAATTCGTACATTTAAAACAGAGATTTTCTCAAATACAATTCTCTTGTATGATAATCAAAGGCAGAAATATGCATATTTAAGACCAAATTTAAGGCCAAAAAAATTTTCAAATCACAAATTTACTTTTTTATTATTAGTTACATGCATCCCTGCAACATTTGGGTTTTCCCCAGAAATTTTCCATATACACACATCCTTTATTTCTCTATTTGTGCTTTTATGGTTAGACATCTTATGATAGCCAATTTTAGCTTAATAAAAATAATCTGTCTCAATATAATTCAACATCCAATAAACGCGACCATTATGAGTATATCTTCCTTTTTGCATATTGAAATAAAATTGACGCCACTACTTTAAATGTACCTCTGATATTTTCTAGAAATACTTAAGCCAAACCCTGGTATTTGGTTACATATGTAAATGCACCAAAAACCTGGGTTAATCTAATGATTTTATTATATATCATATATCATTATTGTTTTTATAATTTTGATAAATTTATTACTATAGCGAACGATGTTTTATATACTTATTTTTTAAAAAGGCATATTCGTGTAGATTTTAACAGTTTGAAATTTATTAAAACAACTATTTTTAAATTTATTTTCTTCAAATGTTTAATAAAATAATATCAGTGTTTTTATTTATGCAGGAATGTAAAAATATATCCTTATCAATAACACGTTTTTTAAATAATTATAAAATTAAAAATAAAATATTTAAAGATTTTTGGTAGCTTTAGAATATTTTATGCATATATTTTAAATCCTTTCATTTTATATATTCTATAGCTGCTATAGCAGACGAAATTTTATCGATAACTTTCAGCGATTTCGACATCAAACGACATATGTTATAAATAAAAATATTTCTAGAAAGATCCCCAGAATTTTCTTTTGAAACCCTTAATCACTTTCTTTTGCCCCAAGACTGTTTACAAGACTACTTGAAACTGCCCTAGATGAAAACTTTGATCAGTGTGTGTAGCGAGTGTTTTATTTTTTAAAATAATATTTCATTCGAAATTGATTTTTTTTTCTTTTTTGGTGGCAAAGGGGAAGTTAAGAGGAAAACATATAAGAGAAAAAGTGAAATTTTAGAATCCATTAAAATATTTTAAAAGATGCTTAATTAAAAGGTCTTTTAATTTATAAAATATTTCAAATCCTCTAGAATTTCCCTAAAGTAATATTCATTGAACACAGCGTCAAAGTAAAAAAAAAAAAAAGAAATATATATGCAGACGAAAAGAAAATAAACGCGTAGAAATTTGATCGTTTCATAATTTTCCTTGGTTCAAAACATCTTTTATAAGCTATTTTTCTCTGAAAATTTTCTCATCTCTCGAGAGACCATTTAATTAATTATTTAAGGAAAGTTTTTTTAAATATATATTTAGAGATTAATTTAAACATACAAATCCCAATTTGTTTTTAATTTCTGTAAAAATTAATGAGAGGGATTATTAGCTTAAAACAACTAACACGGTAAGAATTTATCAGAGAGAAAATAAATATTAATAGCTATTATATATTATTCAATATATAATTAATTAATGTATATAAAATGTCATAATTTTTATTTTAAGGGATTTAAAGCTTCTTTTTTTTAAGATCAATCAAACTAGTTGCCAATTTATTCATATTCATAGAGTTGCTTTTAAAAAATATTTTTTTACGTATAAAGAAGAGCAATATTTAGTGTGTAAATATATATGTATAAGAATTAAAGTAATTAATTTGTGTTCTAATATATAGGTTTTTAAATTTTAATTAGACAATTTTAATTTATATTTAGACATTTTTTCATTTTAATTTAGACACTTTCATTTTTATTTAGACACTTTCAATTTTAATTTAGACATTATAAATTTTAATTTAGACATTTTTCATTTTAATTTAGACATTTTTCATTTTAATTTAGACACATGGCCTTTTTATTGAAAAGTCGATGTGTCTAAATTAAAATGAAAAAGTTCTAAATTAAAATTGAAAATGTCTAAATAAAAATGAAAAGTGTCTAAATTAAAATGAAAAATGTCTAAATATAAATTAAAATTGTCTAAATAAAAGTTAAAACCTATAAATGAAATGATTTGTATTGAAAAAAAAAACGTTAACTTACAAATAACCATAACATTTTAAAACACACACAACAGCCTTAAAAAATGTTTGTGTTATCAAGAATATAATACATTTTTATGTCAGGATCAAAAAGAATATATTTAAACTTGGTTAAATTTTTATAAAGTATTAAAAATCATAAGTCTTTTTTCCTAAACATACCTGCTCAAAAGGCACTTGACATTTCCTCAGTTTCAATTAATATTCCTTTCTCTTTTTTTTTTTTTTTTTGAAAATGAAATCACGTTTATTAAAATAGTTTATATAAATTCTTAAAAGAAATCATAAGTCGAATTTTATTTGATAAAAAATATAAAAATACTATTAAATAACTTTTATTATATATTGTCTGTAAATATACTATAAATATATAATTTTTTTTTAATACGAATTAGAATATATAGATTTTAAAATATAAGGTAATAAAAATAAGGTAATTAAATATATATATAAGGTGTGCGTATTCATCCAAATAATTTGATTAGAAGCTATATTGAAATGCCAGGCAATGACAATTAACTGATTCTCTTGAGTCTTGACTAATGTTTACAAAGGGATATATCACTTAAATTTCCAAATAAGACAAAGAAAAAGGCAAATCTTGAATATTTTATTTAAACTGTCCCAACGATCCTTTCTAAATGAACTATAGATTGACGGTTTTAATATAAATGATAACAAATCATCTGAAGAAATGTCAAATTATCACCGCACAGCGATTTCACAGATATTACAAATTTCAGAGCAAGAAACATGAAATCGATGATGTTTAAGAAACTGAACAAGATAAATATATTCCAATCTGATTGCATCAATTCGCAGCATCTTTTGAATTGCATTGGGTTTGAAAGAAATATATAAGCATTTATGAAAAACATTAACTTTGAAAAAATTTCATTGAAAGCTGAAAACTTATATGAAATTGATTCAAGGACACCTAAACATGGAAAGGGCATCACTATGACCAACTGTAAATGACTACCTTGCGATTTCTTCTATCTGCTTATGATATTGCTTATTTGTTTAATGTATATGTTTATTCAATGCTCTTTTTCTTAATTGTTTGTTTTCTTTTTGATAATTATGTTACCTATTCTACTATAATATGAATTATTGTAAATAGTTTCACGCGCAATTATCCAAATCGGATATAGCGTGTCTTAACTGGTAATAAATAAATAAATGACCAACAGTATTTCACTGAATATATTAAATTGAATGTCACTTGAAGGGCTATATCATAGAAATTATAAATAAAATGTAAATAAAGAGTTTCTTCTGAATAAGTATCTTCGATTCAATTAACAATAATTTGTTAATACTTCTTTTTACATTAAAAGAATAATAATCTTTCTAAAACACTCTATTTTAATGACGTATAAAGTTAAGCTTATCTACTAAATTTATTAGCAGAGTATCTATAAATACATCATATTTTACTTTAGTATAAAACAAAACTTTCAGGAGAGCCTTGTTCAAATTTTAGTCCATCTAATATTTTGAAGTGTTGAATTAATGGTGAGAAGATATGCTTATTCTTTTTTTTTCTAGATTAATAAATTGACATATCCTGGGTTACTGAAATACCTAAAGACAACTACCAAGGCTGTCCATAAATCAAGTATAAAGTTCTGCCATATGTTCAATTTTGATTTAAAATATCAAACTTGGAAAATATCAATAGGATGAAATAGTTTATGATAGTTTTTAATCACGACTAGACATGGTACATACAAAGATAATCATGGTGAGTAGGGAGACTGCTTGTACAGTTAGTTTATCACATGTCTAGACATAGAAATTTTTCCGGGAGGAAATTTATCTATAAAAGCAAAGGTTTCCTATCTCGTCTAAATAAACGTCAAAACTAGACGCCGTCTATTGACCGTCGCCGCAAAATAGCGGCCTCGAATTGGTGGCAAAGCTACAACACCAGCTTTGGCAAACGGAGAAGCATCCACCTGGAGATCATGGCTTCGGGCTAATGGCCCTCCTCAGTCCAGGGCGGAATTTATTCCATGAGATCCACAAGGGATCCAATGGAATATTCACAATCTGCTAAAGAGTGTTGAGCTGGCAAAGTGTTTTAGGTCAAATCTATGGCTTTGTCACCGACCCGAGGCCGCTAGATGACGTCTAGTTTTGACGTTTATTTTGACGGAAGAGACGATTTCCATCTATATTTTGGCCATAAATTTGGCCCAGCCACTCTACCAGCTGAACACCTCTTTGGCAGATTGTGAAGATTCCATTTGATCCCTTGTGGATCTCATGTAATAAAGTCCGCCTTGGACTGACCTGTGCCATCGAAACCATGATCTCCAGGTGAACACTTCTCAGTTTGCTAAAGCTGGTGTTGTGGCTTTGTCACCGACCCGAGACCGATAGTTTGAGGCGACGGTCAATAGATGGCGTCTGGTTTTGACGTTTATTTTGGCGGGAAAGGCGACCTTTGCTTTATGTCTAGATATGTACAAATTATTTCGACATTATACTTTTAAGGTGAAGAATCCCGCTTAAGTTACTTGCATTCATTGGTGGGGTTGTACTTATGCTAAAAAAACGGTATTAAAGCAATTTTTTAACTGTCTAATGCTTGTTTCATTCTTGGGTTCTTGTGGAACTCAACATGCTCAGTTATATATAGGATTGTGCCTTAAGAGGGGCTTTCGATCAGAACTGGCGCAGCAAGAAGGCAGTAAAATATAAAATGATCATAACATTTCCAAAATATCAATTTAAAACTCCCTATTATAATATTGTATATGTGAGTCTTATTTATTTATTTAAACACACAAAACGTGAAATCCCTTCCAATGATAATTGCGTCAATTTAAAATTGTTTAAACGGAAACAATCATATAGATAACAATACAAGAAACAATAAGATAGATAAGGAACCTGATCAAGTGAGATAAATAGTCATAAATATATTCACAAAAGTGATAAAATCTCTGACAATTCTCTCTGCTCTTTATAAATACATACAGTTCTTTAACATTAGTAACCGTCTATTGTCTAACGACGCTGTAGAAAAGTAGGCATTCCAACAGTAGGTGTCTTGAGTTCTGAATAAATGTGTGTTGATAATCTTAAAAGATTATCTGCAAAATTTTTTAAGAAAAAAAAAAGGAGTAGGAGGAGAGGAAGCATGCGTAGGATGTGGGTGCCACAAGAAATCTCGCCTCAGGCGCATACAGCCCTTGGGACGACCCTGGAAATTGGAATATTATATGCTACATAATTAAATTTACTTATGCATTGCTTGATTTTATATATTCCATTTATTTAATTACTTTTTTTAACTTGATACAAAGATTCCATTTGAATAACATAAATTTAATAATATTCAATATTTATAGCTACGAAGCATAAAATTTATAATCTACTTAATATTTAATATTCTATAACATATTATATTTGATTCTATATAATAAAACAAATTCACATTTTTTATTTTTTTCTGGGAATGCATCTCTCCATCAGTGATTATAATAATTCACAGAATTATTTAAAATATCATCATCGGAGGTTTGGATTTATCCATTGCTTATGGAGGGCTGTTTGTAAATTTAAATTAGATTTGGACCCGTGTGTATTTTATTTGATACAATATTTATTGAGCCCCTCCGAGTCATATTTTTTATTTTCCAGCCCTTTTTTTTCTATTTTTAATTAATTCTACAAATGCGCTTATTTATAACAAATATATATTTTTCAAAAATATATATAATTAAATATATCCAACTAAAATGGAAATTCTAAAGAATTCATTAAAAAAAATAATAATATATATTTTTTATTGATTATCTGAATTAGAGATGTAGGATGATAAAAGAAGCGATATATAAAATATTTTATTTGAATTCTCTCTTTCTCATTTTAAAATAATCGCCTGATAATAATTTAGATTCTAAATTGACAACTGATAGCCTCCCCATAATTCCCGGTGCACATTAATTTTGATATTCGATACTCTACTGCATATGTTGAAATAAATTAGCCTCCATCTCGATCGATTTCAGCTAAATTTAAAACCTCAGAAACAAATTTGCATGAAACTTCAATGTATTATAAATATATGTAAATATACATATTGTGTTAGCCGAGTTTTGCATGCAGACGAAACGATTAAAGGTACAAATGAGAAAGTTGAATATTTTAATTTAAACGTCTTTTGCTAAGGAAAAAAAAAAGATAATTTTCATTGATTATATGATTTTATAAAAAATACGTGGTGAGATAAGAAGAAGGAAAATACAATTTTATTGAAAAATAAATAAATTGTATGAATAAACAAATTTTATATTAAAATGCTAAATTAACCAATATAAAAATATATTACCATGTATGCTAATGTTAGCTTGAAGAAAAGTAACAAAATGAGATAAAATAGAACAAATGAAGCATTCATTGGTTATTATTCTCTTTGAATATTTAGGTTTCAGAAGATAAAGCATAAATTATATATAATAATATTCACACAATAGAATAAGTCACCCTGAATATAAAAATGCTTTTCGAAATAAATATATATTAAAATTCCTTTAATTTTATATTTTCTTTTTTTTTTACTGGTAAGAATAACGAAATATATTCTCATCAACATTAATTAATTTTAAGTATACCTCTTGGTACAACATTTTTTATTTATTTTCATAAGTTGTTATTTTTCACAAAGTGTGTTATTTAATTATTAATTCACAGAAAAGTATTTTTCTTATAAGCGCGCTATATATTTATTTTTAATTATCGCAAAGTAATTTATTTTTAGTTGGATAGAAAAATATAAATTTTATATATTTTTCTATGAGATAATTTATCTACCTCAGGCATTATTTAATTACGTGTGTGGAGACATAAGGATGAGTCAAGTTCTATGACTGATAGGTTTACCAAGATGATCGATCCATAGTCTTAGCTTCCAAATAATACTAAGATGTTGTTTGTAGACATCAACTTTCGGTTACCATAACTATATTGTAAGATTATAAACTCAAAAGGATCTTCTTCTATAGAACATGTTTATTTCGCTAGCTTTCAAACGACATCCTTATTCAACGGGCGTAAAGACCTTAAAAGGAGCTTCTTCTTTATAGCATTTACGGTCTTTACGCCCGTTCAAGAACGATGTCGTTCGAAAGCTATCAAAATAAACATGTTCTATAGAAGAAACTCCTTTTGAATTTATAATATTATAAAATTCTAAGATGTTGTTTAGGTTTCGTTCTTAGTTGGCCATAAATGTAGCACGACGGTGTCCTCTTGATTTAGCGCTTTAAATGCGTATTTTAATGAGTCTCTTGGATCGGCTACCATATCTTGATACATAGCCTATCTAATCCAATCATTGTTTTCTAAGTATTTCAATGAGTATCTTAAGCGTCCAATCTCCTCAACCAGCCATAGGTTGGTGACTGACAGTATCCCTGTCTTTTCAGAGCTTCCTTTCTATGGCTAGTCTTTTGATGGTATCGTAGGATCTATCTATATCTCCTCAACCAGCCATATGTTGGTGGCTGGCAGTATTTCTGTCCTCTGATAGCTTCCTTTTTATGGCTAATCTTTTGATGGTATCGTAGGGTCCATCTATTTCTCCTCAACCAGCCATATGTTGGTGGCTGGCGGTATTTCTGTCCTCTGATAGCTTCCTTTTTATGGCTAGTCTTTTGATGGTATCGTAGGGTCTATCTATTTCTCCTCAACCAGCCATAGGTTAGTGGCTGGCAGTATTCCTGTCGTCTGATAGCTTCCTTTCTATGGCTAGTCTTTTGATGGTATCGTAGGGTCTATCTATTTCTCCTCAACCAGCCATAGGTTAGTGGCTGGCAGTATTCCTGTCCTCTCAGATCTTCCCATCTAAGTCTGATCTTATTTAACGATATAATAATATCTACTCCTGAAATTGCCCATGAATTCCATTCTCAACTTTCCTGTCTTCCATCCATAAATCCCTCAAGCAATACTTTCAACAATCTCATCATTACACTGCAGATAAAGACAACCAGTAAAGGATAAAGCCTCGATAAAAAAAAACTTCGGCGTTTATTTTTAAACCAATCACCAAACAGCCGCAGTAATGACGTAAACAGTTATCTTATTGACGTCATCCGTACAAAATAAGTATCTGATAGCCCACGCCGCCATCTCTCCAGCCAGATAACTTTTGAAGAACTGGGACACAAGAAACAACTCTCTCCTGTACATCTAAGCTTTCGTACCGTTTTAGAATTACATATCCTCTGTAAATAACATATTACAGCTTAAAGTATGGAGGTAGTCTCCCACGTAGTGTAGACAAGGTCAGACTTTACCCCCCAGACGACGTTCACGTGCCGTAGGCAAGGTCAAATTCTCCCCCATACGCCGACAATGTCAGTCGCCGAGCCCCGCGTTGAGTAGTCAAGGCCAAACCTTCCCCCAGACACTGACTGTCTGAAGTAGACGCTGAGATTCACGATGTTTAGATAAGGTCAGACTTTCCCCAGACACCGACAATGTCTGAAGTAGACGCTGTACTTAATGTTATGTAGACAAGGTCAAACTAGATACCGACAATGTCTGAAGTAGACGTTTTCAACGTGATATAGACAAGGTTAGACTTTCTCCCAGACACCGACAATGTCTGAAGTAGACGTTGTTCTCAACGTGATATAGACAAGGCCAAACCTTCCCCCACACACCCACAATGTATGAAGTAGACGCTGTGCTTATAACGTGATGTAGACAAGATCAGACTTTCCCCCAGACACCGACAATATCTGAAGTAGACGCTGTGATTAATGTTATGTAGACAAGGTCACACTTTCCCCCAGACATCGACAATGTTTGAAGTAGACGCTGAGATTCACGGTGTTTAGATAAGGTCAACTTTTCCTAAGACACCGACAATGTTTGAAGTAGACGCTGTGCTTATAACGTGATGTAGACAAGGTCAAACTTTCCCCCAGACACCGACAATGTCTGAAGTAGACGCTGTTTTTCAACGTGATGTAGACAAGGTCAAACTTTCCCCCAGACACCAACAATTTCGGAAGTAGACGCTGTTTTTCAACGTGATGTAGACAAGGTCAAACTTTCCCCCAGACACCGACAATATCTGAAGTAGACGCTGTGGTTATAACGTGATGTAGTCAAGATCAGACTTTCCCCCAGACACCGACAATGTCTGAAGTAGACGCTGTACTTGTGATGTAAACAAGGTCAGACTTGTCCGCATACATCGATAATACCTAAAGTAGACATTGTGATTATAATGTGATGTTGACAAGATCAGACTTTCCCCCAGACACCGACAATATCTGAAGTAGACGTTGTGATTAATGTGATGTAGAAAAGTCAGACTTTCCCCCAGACACCGACAATGTCTGAAGTAGACGTTGTGATTAATGTGATGTAGAAAGGTCAGACTTTCCCCCACACACCGCCAATGTCTAAAGTAGACGCTGTACTTAATATGATAGAGACAAGGTCAGACTTTCCCCCAGACACCAACAATGTCTGAAGTAGACGCTGTACTTAATATGATAGAGACAAGATCAGACTTTCCCCCAGACACCGACAATGTCTGAAGTAGACGCTGTACTTAATATGATAGAGACAAGATCAGACTTTCCCCCAGACACCGACAATATCTGAAGTAGACGTTGTGATTAATGTTATGTAGACAAGGTCCCACTTTCCCCCAGACATCGACAATGTCTGAAGTAGACGCTGTACTTAATATGATAGAGACAAGATCAGACTTTCCCCCAGACACCGACAATGTCTGAAGTAGACGCTGTGGTTATAACGTGATGTAGACAAGGTCAGACTTTCCCCAGACGCCGACAATGTCTGAATTAGACGCTGTACTTAATATGATAGAGACAAGATCAGACTTTCCCCCAGACACCGACAATATCTGAAGTAGGCGTTGTGATTAATGTTATGTAGACAAGGTCCCACTTTCCCCCAGACATCGACAATGTCTGAAGTAGACGCTGTACTTAATATGATAGAGACAAGATCAGACTTTCCCCCAGACACCGACAATGTCTGAAGTAGACGCTGTGGTTATAACGTGATGTAGACAAGGTCAGACTTTCCCCAGACGCCGACAATGTCTGAATTAGACGCTGTACTTAATATGATAGAGACAAGATCAGATTTTCCCCCAGACACCGACAATAACTGAAGTAGGCGTTGTGATTAATGTTATGTAGACAAGGTCAGACTTTCCCCCAGACATCGACAATGTTTGAAGTGGACGCTGTGCTTATAATGTTATGTAGATAAGGTCAGACTTGTCCCCATACATCGATAATACCTAAAGTAGACGCTGTGGTTATAACGTGATGTTGACAAGGTCAGACTTTCCCCAGACACCGCCAATGTCTAAAGTAGACGCTGTACTTAATATGATAGAGACAAGATCAGACTTTCCCCCAGACACCGACAATATCTGAAGTAGACGTTGTGATTAATGTTATGTAGACAAGGTCCCACTTTCCCCCAGACATCGACAATGTTTGAAGTGGACGCTGTGCTTATAATGTTATGTAGATAAGGTCAGACTTTCTCCCAGACACCGACAATGTCTGAAGTAGACGTTGTGATTAATGTGATGTAGAAAGGTCAGACTTTCCCCCAGACACCGACAATGTCTGAAGTAGACGTTGTAATTAATGTGATGTAGAAAGGTCAGACTTTCCCCCAGACACCGACAATGTCTGAAGTAGACGCTGTGGTTATAACGTGATGTAGACAAGGTCAGACTTTCCCCAGACACCGACAATGTCTGAAGTAGACGCTGTGGTTATAAAGTGATGTAGACAAGGTCAGACTTTCCCCCAGACACCGACAATGTCTGATGTAGACAACGAGATTCACGTGGTTTAGACAAGGTCAAACCCAACATAGTCTAAACTAGACGCTGTGCTGTAGACAAGGTCGGGACAGTGCCAAGTAGGCTTACAAAAGCCTGCAACCTGTCTGACAGAAGCCGTCAACTTTCTGGCAAAATGCCCGATGAGAAAAACCAACACGGTCGCCTTTGAGACTGTTCCCGCAAAGTTGGAAACAGGTAACCTAGTGTGAATTAGTAGTAGTTTCATAGGAACTAAATAACTTAACTAGAGGAATATATGATAACTTTTTTTTATTATTTCAACACACAAAACACGATATCCCAGCTAGGGATAATTGCGTCGATTTACATTTTTTTTTAACAGAAACAGTTATAAACATATTATACAAACAACAACAACAACAAAGCCTTTATTTAGGGCCTCTCACCCTATACAGGATTCGCCAGTTCACAAGGGATGGGGAGATAAACATATTATACAAGAAAAAGTAATCGAAATAAAAAGAGAAACAATAATATACAATAGGAACCTGAACCTTTCAGGGGTTAGAAAGAAAATCTTAATTATATTTACAAAAATAGTTAAATCTATGATAATTCTCTCTGATATTTACAAATTGATATAGATATACAACATTGTTTACTGTCTGTTGTATTTTGTATACCTAATTGATGGTATGTTATTTATCATTTCGTGTTTATAAGAAAGAAGTTTGATTTATTTGTGAAAAGAAACATTCGCGTCTTAATGTCTTTATTCCTTACATATAGTAATGTATATAACATTTAAATAGTATTGAAAATTAGAAACTATTTTACACGCGTAAGATTCTTTTTGAAATTAAACAATTTCTACTGCCCTTACTGCAATGGAAAAATTAATGGGAGGGCCTGGTTCATCAGTGGTGAACCCTCCCAGCGGTTTCCCCAGTTTAATCTACCATACCGCTGTTATATTGCATTTTTGGAACTTCCTTTTATAGTGATACTGTTGTTAGACTCTTGGAATGGGTATTTTAGTTTCTAATTTTCATAACAGATGGCGCGCTGGTGTATCGTAATATAAATAGTATTAAAAAAGAATACTGCTAAATCGATTCAATGGATTTTTTTTTTTCATTAAACACTAATATCAATTAAAATATTTAGTGAATGTATTAATGAATAAGATTTTTTATTTATATACAGTTAAATCTGTCTATAGCGCCCCCCTCTTGGGACTCACCAAAATAGGGTGCTATAGAGATGGGGTGCTATAGACAGGTCACTTTTTATGTAAATCGCATCGTACTACGTATTAAAATCGGGCGCTATAGAGAGAGAGAAAGAGAGAGGCGCTATTTAGAGGGGGCGCTATAGACAGGTTTAACTGTATATATAATTTTACCGAAGGGATTATAATAATAACACAAGAGACTTTTGTAGAACGAGATTTGAAAATTATCCCGCATGTGTTTCTTTTAAACGAAAAATCGAAATTTATTTTAAGGAGAAATAGCGATCATTTCTATCCTGAAGGATGAAGTATGATAGAATGAATTGTGAAGAGTAATGGTGAACGGAAAAATAAAAGTGTCCACTTTCGTTTATCATTACTCTTCACAATTCATCCTTTCATACTTCATCCTTAAGGATAGGAATGCTTGCTATTTCTCCTTAAAATAAATTTCGATTTTTCGTTCAAAAGAAACACATGCGGGATAATTTTCAAATGTCGTTCTACAATCATAAGCAACATTATATTGTATTACAAAAGACTTATTTTTATTATTAATAAGAAAAGATATCTCCTGATCTTTTAACTAGAAGTTTATATTTATTCTGACAGATAACGCAAGTCATTATCTGTCAGAATAAATATCCACTAATCGATTATTTATAATTATTCCAGAATTGGCTAAATACCCATTCTTGATTAAAATAGAAAATCTAACCACGTTTAGGGATGTTGACTCTCATTAGCTTAGTACAAGCTGTATCTCAACGACCAAAAAAAAAAACAAGCTGAACTTTGCGGTATCCTTAAAAATCATTAAAAAGATATTCAAGGCCGGAAAGGCATGAGAATGCCAAACTATATGAATATAATTTTGATTATAAGACCGATTCTCAATTAAAGACAAAGCTGCAACACCAAAAATGTCTTAAGTTCAATCTGGTGTTTTAAATCCATCATCAGGTATAAACGGCGACCAGTCGTCGTCAAATTTCCTGACAAGTTCTGAGGAGTCGATAAGTGACGTCGTATCTAATATTGAATTAGATAAAGGAGGCAATTGAATTTATGTTGACTTTACAAATAGAGAGAGAGAGATACACAATTTTCAAACAAACAACACAAATTTTCAAATTTCACAAACGGTCCCTTATAAAAATTTACTTTTTTTAAAGAATATATTCTTGTTATCTTTGATAGGCACTTTTTCTTTCAGTTTTCATATCCACGTTTGTATTTTGAATTATTTAGATTGGGTCGTGAGAATTTTTTTTTTTTATCTATAATACCGTTTTAATATGAGATGTGTGTGTTAAAAAGATATAATAGGTATATTTAAAAGATTTTTTTTTTGCTTATCCCTAGTACACGTGATGGTACAGGCCATAATAATCATAGTGGGTAGTTAGCGACTGCTTTTTCTGTAAGCGCACCACATGTGAAAAGCAGTTCAACTTTGCACTTACAAATGTGCCAGACCCCAATTTGGTTACTTGCACTCGCTGGTGGGGTTGGACTTTTGCAAGAATCGGGGGCCATTGGAGCATTTTTTTTTTTAACAGAAAAAAGTGTCCAAAGCGGGAATCGAACCCGGGTCGTAGTGGTCGGAAACCAAACGGTTTAACCAGCCTTCCACCAACCCCCATAAAAGATTAATTGCCCAAAAAACTTTTTTTTTTTTTGTAATTTTAAAAGCTATAACTACGCCCACCCCCATGTGTAACACAAGCATCAACATTGATGAACCCCAGTGTGACTAGATGTGTTACACTGCTATAACTACACCATTATGTAAACAAACGTCAATGATACTGACATACCAGTGTGACCAGATGTTGCGCTGATACACCACCATGTAAACAAACACCAGTGTGACCAGATGTTACACTGATACACCTCCATGTAAACAAATAACAATAATACCGACATACCAGTGTGACCAGATGTGTTACGCTGCTATAACTACACCACCATGTGAAAAAACATCAATAATACTGACATACCAGTGTGACCAGATATTACACTGATACACCACCATGTAAACAATAATCAATAATACTAATATACCAGTGTGACCAGATGTTGCGCTGATACACCACCATGTAAAAAAACACCAGTGTGACCAGATGTTATGCTGATGCACCACCATGTAAACAAACATCAATAATACTGACATACCAGTGTGACCAGATATTACACTGATACACCACCATGTAAACAATAATCAATAATACTAATATACCAGTGTGACCAGATATTACACTGATACACCACCATGTAAACAATAATCAATAATACTAATATACCAGTGTAACCAGATGTTGCGCTGATACACCACCATGTAAACAAACACCAGTGTGACCAGATGTTATGCTGATACATCACCAGGTAAACAAACATCTATGAAACTGACATACCAGTGTGACCAGATGTTGCGCTGATACACCACCATGTAAACAAACACCAGTGTGACCAGATGTTACTCTGATACACCTCCATGTAAACAAACATCAATGATACTGACATATCAGTGTGACCAGATGTTATTCTGATACACCACAATGTAAACAAACATCAATGATACTGACATACCAGTATGACCAGATGTTATGCTGATACACCACCATGTAAACAAACACCAGTATGACCAGATGTTATGCTGATACCATGTAAACAAACACCAGTGTGACCAGATGTTATGCTGATACACCACCATGTAAACAAACACCAGTGTGACCAGATGTTAGCTGATACACCACCATGTAAACAAACATCAATGATACTGACATACCAGTGTGACCAGATGTTATGCTGATACACCACCATGTAAACAATAACCAGTGTGACCAGATGTTATGCTGATACACAACCATGTAAACAAACATTAAAGATAATGACATACAGTGTGACCAGATATGTTACGCTGCTATAACTACACCACCATGTAAACAAACACCAGTGTGACCAGATGTTATGTTGATACACCACCATGTAAACAAACATCAATGATACTGACATATCAGTGTGACCAGATGTTAGCTGATACACCACCATGTAAACAAACATCAATGATACTGACATATCAGTGTGACCAGATGTTATGCTGATACACAACCATGTAAACAAACATTAAAGATACTGACATACCAGTGTGACCAGATGTATTACTCTGCTATAACTACACCACCATGTAAACAAATATCAATGATGCCCAGAGTGACCAGATGCACTATAGACTATACAACAGTATTTTAACTCAACTTGTGGTTCCAGGAGTAAGGGGAGAACGGTATGACGCAAGATTGGGACACGGGTGAGTACAGCAACCTCGGGGAGCAACAATACCTGGTATGCAAATTAAGCAAAATATACCTATTTCTATATTTCTTTTATAGAAACCTGACTTAAAACCTGGACCCTAATAATTTGATTAAAAATACCTTTATTTAAAAAATGAAGTTAGGGTGTAACATCATGAAAAACCATCTTATCAAGAGGTTTATTGGATACAGTGTGCAAATGCTCCAATATAGAGCCTATATTTATTAAGGTTTTACCCATTTATCACAGTCAAGATTACTGGTGTCACATTTTTAACCATTGAAAAAAAAAAGAATTCTTTATGAAGATTTCAAACTTTGTTAATTAATGACCTTAATAAAGGGATTTTATTCCAATAGATGGTAGCCAAAAGCAGCATTCTGCTCACTGATGTTTTTTCATGATTAAAAACACAGTTGAAAAAGCTCAATTTGGATTATAGCTACAAGAAATTAAGACCTAATTCAAATAATTAAATAGTGTATGACGTTTCGGTAACAGCGTTGTAACTGAAACGTCATACACTATTTATTTATTTGGATTAGTTCTTAATTTCTTGTAAAAATACAGTTGAATTATATTGCCAAACCAAACCAATTGGATATACCAATCTACTGACATTGTACACAACTGGAAGCCAAAATTAGCTATAAGTATAAAAAAGAGTAAATCTATCTCAATTCAAATTACTATTATCTTCTTCTTCTTTCTTATCTCCACACTGAGGGAAGTAGAATGCCTTTGTCATTAAGACTGGAGCACTACTCAGTGGCAGGCCGACTTAGCTCCAAAAGAAATGGCCACCTCTGACATGAGGAGCAGATGCCATGTGCAGTCGCTCCTAACATGGAGTACAAACGCTGCTCATCCTGTATCCCTGGATTAGGAGACCTTACAAGGTACTATCAGCCGGGCCAGCTGAACCCAGGTTTTTTAGTGAGCTTGTTACTGCTCCCCCTCCTCCTTTTTTATCCGGGCTTGGGACTGGCAAAGACGGATTTATATGTATTGCAGAGGATTTTACTCGTTATTATTGCTAAAGACACATTTTCATTTTACAGCACAACCCTTAGAGTTTAGCTATAGCAGAATAAAGAGGACATTGAACCTTGCAACTGGGGATATAGCGAACCTTCCTGTGAACTTCAAATAATCTCTCATATTAATGATACCCTATAAAGAACTATAAAGATCAGTTCTATCATGGTTTGCAATAGCGAGGTTTTACTTTGTAATATACACTCATGGGTAAACCTTTAGGAAGTTTAATTTTAATGTTGCCGGTCGTCTATTCTTTTTAAGAAGAGACAGAGACAATTTTTGTTTACATTTGGTTATCTCGTGTCTTCAATAAAGGTCAATGTTTATCAAATATCTTTCAGAGTTATTGTCTGAATCCCGATATACATGTTAAAAGGCACAACTTCCTTAAGTTTTGTTCATGAGTGTATCTTTCAGAGTTATTGTCTGAATCCCGATATACATGTTAAAAGGTACAACTTCCTTAAGTTTTGTTCATGAGTGTAGATACCAATGATGAAATTGTTTGACTACGATATTTTTGCATTGATATTTATTTTTTTGTAAGCTTTTGAAAGAATTAAAATCAAGGTTTAAGTTAGGTAGTGTGGGGCTGATGATTTTACAAGAGTGTCTTCTGGGTCCTTAAGTTTTATATGGGATGGTATGTACCATTCAAACAAACTTAAAATATGGGGTATCTTTCATCATATGTGGATAGTTGAATGACCAATCCACACACTATCTAAATACTTGCCTGATGGCAGAACTTTTGCCAGAGAAATTGTATCATTGAAAATAAACTTCATACATATAAAAAAAAACTCATTGTGAGAAAATGTAATTTTGAAACTTCATACATGGTCACTCTACAGAAGAACCCATATAAAAATTAATGTCTTTATCAGGGAAAGCCATATCAAACGGGCAATATCTGGAGAAGCCATATCATATATATCACCTCTGCCGGAGAAGCCATATTATACACACCGCCTCTACCGGAGAAGCCATATTATACACACCGCCTCTACCAGAGAAGCCATATTATACACACCGCCTCTACCGGAGAAGCCATATTATACACACTGCCTCTACCGGAGAAGCCATATTATACACACCGCCTCCACCGGAGAAGCCATATTATACACACCGCCTCTACCGGAGAAGCCATATCATACATACCGCCTCTACCAGAGAAGCCATATTATACACACCGCCTCTACCAGAGAAGCCATATTATACACACCGCCACTACCCGGATAAGCCATATTATACACACCGCCTCTACCGGAGAAGCCATATTATACACACCGCCTCTATCGGAGAAGCCATATCATACACACCGCCTCTACCGGAGAAGCCATATCATACACACCGCCTCTACCGGAGAAGCCATATCATACACACCGCCTCTACCGGAGAAGCCATATCATACACACCGCCTCTACCGGAGAAGCCATATCATACACACCGCCTCTACCGGAGAAGCCATATTATACACACCGCCTCCACCGGAGAAGCCATATTATACACACCGCCTCTACCGGAGAAGCCATATCATACACACCGCCTCTACCGGAGAAGCCATATCATACACACCGCCTCTACCGGAGAAGCCATATCATACACACCGCCTCTACCGGAGAAGCCATATCATACACACCGCCTCTACCGGAGAAGCCATATCATACACACCGCCTCTACCGGAGAAGCCATATCATACACACCACCTCTACCGGAGAAGCCATATCATACACACCGCCTCTACCGGAGAAGCCATATAAAACCTACAATATCTTGAGAAGCAATATCATACATACCACCTTTACAGGAGAAGCTATATCAAAAATATCACCTCTTCCGAAGAAGCCTTATCAATCAATCTCCCTCTGATGGAAAAATCAGGGTAAACAAAATTTGACTGCACAAGAATACCAAGGAAATAATGCCAAAATAAGTTTGAATTCAACATCAGCAGTCTAAATATTTTTTCATTGCCATATTGGTAAGGACAAATGGATAAGAAAAACTAAGCAACTAAGTGAAAATGACTCGGAACTCAAACTGATAAAAGCTCCAACTCTCAACTATGGGATGAGAGATTATGGTATTATTAAAGCACATAATGCCTATAGACAACATATTAGTTTCAAGGTCCATTAAAATGTATTCTCTTAGTATTTTAAGTGATCCATTATTTCTAAAAAAGTGACCACTCAAATTTAATCAAGTGTCAATTTATCATTATGGATAAAATTTTTTTATTCCATATTTTCACTATTGTGAAATATTTTTATATAGTGAAATTTAAAATTAATATCATATGCGATATATATATATTTACCCGCAAAATACACATATAAAGACCTTTTTTGTTTTTTTTCTTATATTGCAGACGACTGTCATAAATCCCAAATTCGATTTATTTAACCTGAAAATTTAATAATCAAAATTGATAATTAATCTACGTTAATAGTGATGTATTTTTATTTTACATTTAAAAAACACACACACACATAGCAAAATCTTGGTATACGTATTTTATGTCGAAAATAAATATTAGAAACGAGAAAAAAAAAACACCTTGTGTTGACTCTATCTGCCATCTAGTGTTCGTTATATAAACTAATCTACGACTCGAGTTCTCCAATTTTCGAAATTGTATTTAAAATATATTTTATTGAAAATTTTCATATATAAAATCTTATAAAATAGTTTATTTAAAAAAAATCCGCAAAATTTTATTTTTAGAGAAATTTTTATTCATTTTTTTTCCGCTTTTAACTTTGGTTACAATATTTTAATGCTCAAAAATATATATCCATGATTGGCGCCTTAATTAGTTTTATAAATTTATATTAGCCACCGCATTTTTCGCATAAAGACTTAATTTCATTATTCTTGTCGCCCCAGATATTCACAATTTAATCCTCTGCTGAACTTTTAAAATATCTGCTCTCTTAGCATTTCTAAATATGATAATATTTCGTGTTCATAAGCATCTTTAGTTTCACCAGCATTTGGTTAGAAGGCAGGTTCTTCTTCAGCAGATCACGTTGCACAATGATAATATGCAGACTATAAATCTTATAATTTTACACAAATAAATTTACTGGCAATGCGCTTCTTTTAAATGTCATCAAATATTATCTCTATAACTAATATAAATCGTATGCTATTCTAGCGCTCAGAATGAGGTACCTTATAAGAGTATAATCATTAAGGAGAAAATATTTCACGCACATTTTAAAACACTTGATTTAAAAATATATATTACAATTTTTTTTTTTTAACTACAAATGGGGGGAACTTTGATATTCACAAAGGGTAGAGTTTAAATCCATATTTTTGTATGTAATGGTAAACTCTATTTTAAATCAATATATTTTGGAGTTGGTCAAAATTATTGTAATTCGATTTTATGATATTAAGAAGCGTATATTTTACTCTTAAAATAAAATGCTAAAATCAACATTTACACTTCAAATTAATCAACACTTAAAAATGAAGTAATTTGATTATTTATACTTATATTTCCATTTTTTCCACATATAAAATTAATAAAATATATTATTTTATAGCCATATAAATAGCTAATAAATAATTACGGATAGGTTTATATAAATGTTAAATTAAATAATTTTTTTCATATTTTATAAAATAACGAATAGTTTTTGGTAAAGTATTTATAAATAAGAATTAAAATAAAAATGGGTCATATCTAAAAGCATTTAATGTTTGCGAGGTTTAGTTGCGAGTGTGTGGACGGCTCAAGGTCACAAGCTGCTAGAAAGGAGCTAGACGAACGAACTGTCCAGACATAGGTATTGATTGGCTAGAGCTAAGTTGGCCTACTTTTTCAGCTGCCGCCTACATGGCAACTGGCTCTCGCCATTTAATGTTAGGCTTAGCGTTGTGGCCAATAGTTTTCTTCCTCTCAACCAGGACCATTTGGCTATAACGTTGGATATTTTTGCCTAAATCTAGTAATTAGTTGTTTTAAATCTTTTTAAATATATAGATTTTTAATAATATAATATATAAGAGTTGTGTGTGTTACTATGATGTGTTCACCTCATCGTCTGCCTAGCCTTTAAAAATGGGCGACTACCATAATGAACGGTACGTAAAGTTCCAATATGTTTTATATAAATATATATATTAAATAGTGTTATTTTTTATAAATATTGATATGTTGAGTTTGACAAATTTTAGTTTTTTGAATTGCTTGTCTAGTTGACCTTTTAAACGTTGTTATGTTAGGGACTATTTTTTCTCGTCTTCGTTTAAATTTTGACTTCTTAGGGCATTTAAATGTATTTAAAGCAACTTAAAACAATATTGCTAACATAAATTGACCCTTATTAATATAAAATAATATAATGGCTTGCAGTAAAATTTATATTTCAATTATGTCTTTTTCGAACTATTTATATAAAAATGGGTATATAAGATTAACAAAATGAAAATTCCATCAGTTAATAAATGCATTTTAAAATAATTGTAATTTAAAAAGATAAATCGAAAATCGATTATTTTTGTAGCAGTTTTGGTTACTATAAATGAATGCTAAATTTTATTAAATGTTTTTTTAAATATGAAATGAATAACCTATAAACAATAGAATTTGTACCTAATATATTTGGAAAAGTATATTTATACAAAGCAAATATATAACTGCATAACTGACAAGAATTGGCAAAGTATATAAATGCATTTGTATAACCATCTCCATTTCAAATGAAAATATTTTAAATATTACACATTATTTTTCTTCTCAAAAGCACCTATATTTGAGATTTTAAAAATGCATTACATTTATATATGCATTATGTTTTTAAGTTAATCTTTAGGTAACTCTCCTCCATTAGATATTTGAAATATCAAATATTTTCAGATGCAAGTAATAACAAATCCTAATTTGATAATGCAGACACACTACAGCATAGGTGGATGAGAACATATATAAAAAAATGATTACATTTTGATTTACATATTACCATTTAACTACATATTTCAAAAACGTTTTTATTATTTTAAAAAATGCTATGGTTTTCCATGCCCTTTATAGCAGATTCAAAAAAATCATATTTCTAATTTGGCTGATAGTACATTACAACAGTGTGACAAAGCATCTCCTTATATTTCCCAAATATATTTATTGAATGAATAACATTTTACAAACCTTATATATAGCCTCTATATTTTGGCAATTTGAAATAGATGAAATATAAATGAAAACACCAAAACGCGAATGTTTCTTTTCACAAATAAATCGAACTTCTACCATCAAGATTCCACCCTTCAGTTTTGCATATATAAGCAGAATGATCCAATACAGTATTAGAGCTTTAAAGAAAGCAGTCTGGTAGATTAAATTGTCAAAACCTCTGGGAGGGTTCACCACTGATGAGTCAAGCCCTCCTAATATTTTTTCATCGCAGTAAGGACAGTAGAAGTTTGATTTATTTGTGAAAAGAAACATTCGCGTTTTGGTGTTTTCATTTGTATTATATAGATGGCGTGTTATTGCTATGTATTCATCTATCAAATATATGGAGTTTGAATTATAAATTTTCTATAAACATCTAGTTTTTAAAAATTTATTTCCAAGTATACATAGTACATGCTATGAGTATCATGATGGCTAGTTAGTGAATGCATTTACAATAACAACACAGGTAGAAAACAGTTCAACGTTGCAATTCCAAGGTGCCAGAGTCTTGTTGGATAATTGCTATTACTGATGGGATTGGAATTTTGAAAGTACACCTATCCCCCGATTTACACGGTAGATACGTTCCAGAGAAAAACGTGTAAATCGAAAATTAGAAATACAGACACAGTGTCCGTGTGCAGCAAGTCAGCACATAAGCTCGGGATTCCTCGTGAGATGTGTACACAGCGCATGTCTTCAATCACAGTAGCATTTAGTATAGTGCGATAAAAATAAAAACTTATTTGGAAAACCGTGTAAGAAGCGAAAACGTGTAAAACAAGTACCGTGTAAATCGGGGGATAGGTCTATTGAAGAAGTTATTTTTAAAAGAGAAAAACTGTACAATACAAGGTTTGATCCCCTTGGCAGAACTGTCTGCTACAGAGTGCATCTCCAGTTGGCGGATAGGGGAACAACCTTCAGATATGAAGGCCAGCTGCGAAACAAGCAGAATAACTCTGATGAATAAGCAGTTGTGGACCAAAAGCAGCATTGTTAAAGAGAGAGAGAGAGAGAGACTGGCTCGACGCCGGGTGCCCCGGATGAGGCAGGGCGTGCAGGGCTAGCCGCAGAGCGATGTCCGCTGCATGGCCCCCGAAGGAGCAGCGACGGAGAGAGAGAGGAGGAGAAAACCATTTTAAAAATGCTGAGTTCAACTGACCAGGTTGATAGACCTCAACAAAGGCCTCCTTCAGAGATAGAGGAGCTGTGTCTGTACTCATGATAGTCGGCAGCAAAGGCTTCCATGTTAGGACCAGCCTCAAATTACAGTCAAAGTCAGACTTTCACCAAAGTGTGCCTGGATAATGGTGGCATGATCAACAAAAGCTTCACCCTTACACCCCATTCCATGAGATCACAGCTCAAGGAGCATGAATTCATGGAATTCGTGTAATCTTTACACAAGGGGATAAGAAACAACAATAAAGTTTGATTCATGGGCTGATTGTCAAAAATCACCAACTTACACAAGCCTCTGCCTTTTATTATATGCAAATTTCTTTAAAATTTAGACCCTTTACCAAAAATCCCTCCTCCCTTAAAAAAAAAAGCTTATAGTTAATAATGTGAATTCTTGGCAAAGATATCTCATATTATCTCCCTGCAAATTCAATGATAGATATTTATGGTTAGAGAGGTAAAGAGATTACATATTTTAAAATGTATAAACCATAATGACTGGGATCTTCTTCTTCCTTATCTCCACTCAATCATATTAGGTATCAAGTTGTAACCCTTGATGGTGTCTGTTTGACAACCATCATGACTGGGTGAAGTAGAATGCATCTGCCTTTGTCATTAAGACTGGGAGCACTACTCAGTGGCAGGCCAACTTAGCTCCAAAAGAAATGGCCACCTCTGACATGAGGAACAGATGCAATGTGCAGCTGCTCCTAACATGGAGTATAAACGCTGCTCATCCTGTATCTCAGGATTAGAAGCTCTTACAGGGTACTATCAATTGGGCCAGCTGAGCCCAGGTTTTTTAGTGAGCTTGTTACTGCTCCCCCTCCTCCTTTTTCATCCGGGCTTGGGACCGGCAAAGGTGGAGTTATAACTGGGATAAATTGAGATAAGAAAGAAGAAGTATAAACTCTATATGCTGTGTGATATACTGAGCACAAAGAATACTTTCAATCATATCATACACAGTAAAACCTTTCTGTAAAGAACAACACCTAGTTGCAGATACAAAGTGTCCTTTACAGAGAGGTCTCCTCTTACCAGAGAGTTGATATTTTTATATATTAAAACTAAAAATATATATATATACAAAGCATATTAAATTATTTATTATTATAGCATCTTATATCCTTGTTAACACTTATAGTAAATGAACACAAGGTAATAAGACCAAATCCAAATAAATAAATAGTGTGTGACATTTTGGTAACAGCGTTGTTACCATCTTCAAATTTAAAATATGCTGTGGTAAAATTTCTCGTTCAGTACTTTTGTCTGAAGATGACGCCGTTACCGAAATGTCACACACTATTTATTTATTTGGATTTAGTCTTATTACCTTGTGTTTAGTTTTAAAAATGTCATTAAACATTAAGAGAATGGATTTTATTATATTAAAATAATATATTCGTTATTCAACTAAGATTTTCAGAATTCCACCAGTGCAAATGTATTTTCAATTGGAGGGTAATTATGGCCATAAAAACTGTCCATTGTTTAGAAGTTCTACTGTATGTGGCTTTTATATTTACATATAGGATTTTAAAAATTGAGTCACACCACATGAAAACATCCTATTGGGTAACACAATAGAGTATTCTCCATTTACTTCCCTCAAAAACATCAAATCAACCAGTAAAATGATCATTAAATAAAGTAACATAATACAATTAGACTTTGGAATTTCATTATTTTTAAATTGTTATCTGTTTCAACTCAAGAGCAGCCATTTACACCCATCAAAACTGTATTTTCAATCTATTGTTAACAACAAATCAATAAACAGACTCCCAGCAGCCAACAGTTCTGTCATAGTACAATGATCTGATGTTGGAATTTCTGTAAATGAACTGGCATGCTATCTAGTCAAACCTTGACCATCCTGAGGCCAGACACTTTACTGGATGAAAGATGTCTCCATCAAGGCCCAATGTCAACAAGAATGGATATAAGCCGCAAAACTCAACTGGTACAGAGCTTAGGGCATCATTAGTCATCTCCCAAGAGAACAGCAGTCCTTGATTTCCAGACTTAAATCTGGTTGTCAATGGACAATGACCTTTCAGAATAGGCCCAATACCAACAATAATAGATATAAGCTGATCAACTCAACTGAGAGTATTTTCCATATACTTCCCTCAAAAACATCAAATCACCCAGTAAAATAATCATTAAATAAAGTAACATAATGCTATTAGACAGACAATGACCTTTCAGAATAGGCCCAATACCAACAATAATAGATATAAGCTGATCAACTCAACTGAGAGTATTCTCCATATACTTCCCTCAAAAACATCAAATCACCCAGTAAAATAATCATTAAATAAAGTAACATAATTCTATTAGACTTTGGAATTTCATTATTTTCAAATTGTCATCTGTTTCAACTCAAGAGCAGCCATTTACACCCATCAAAGCTGTATTTTCAACCTATTGTTAACAAGCTTAGAACTTAGAGAGCTTAGATCATCATCTGTCATCTCCCAAGAGAA
>CP092883.1:60330659-60447948 GCA_030710605.1 Cordylochernes scorpioides
TTCAACTATTTTCATACTAATACTGTGTGTGTTTTTAAGTACTTAAAGTGTAAGATATATTTAAATGCTTAGCACCAATAGTGTTTTAAAAGTGGAATGGGATATTACAAAGTTATTCATCACTAAAGTTTTATTCTCAACAGAATCTATTATAAGAAGTAAAGGATAGGAGGGCCTGGCTCATCAGTAATGAACCCTCCCGGCACCAACCACTCTATTTACTATTGTATTCAGCTGTTTGGTTCACATACATCTCATTTTTAAAGAATTTTTTAGTGAAGGCATTCATGTTACATGATAGGATGGCTAATTGTATATCAGTTGTTACAAGGTTTGTATTGGCAAAGAGGTCCTAAATTTTCAGAAAGCCTGAAATTTGCATATACATAGGAATATTTGCAATTAGATGCCCTAACAATTTGTAAAGAGTGGTAAATGAGGGACTCATAGGATGAGCAACCATGCACTTTATCTCTGCAGAATATCATAAACTGATTCATTCCTACCTCCAATGAGTGACCAAATACTTCCAGAAGGGTACAGTTTGGATTTTTTTACTGGAAAGTTTGAAAATACAGAACAATTGAGTGCTGAAATTAAGAAAATTCTATCAAAGATTAGCTATTTCCCTGCATTAACTGGCGTTGTTTCTTATCCCCTTGTGTAAATATTACACGAATTCCATGAGTTCATGCTTCTCGAGTTATTTTATGATAAGCAATGGCCTCTCCCAAAGGTCCTATTAACTGGTGTAATTGCAGCAATGCCATAATAATAAACAGCTTTGTTAATTAAAAGGATGCTGTATTAATTTCATCATACTGTATAAATACACACAACTATTTCCAAACTTTTCTTTTTTTAAATCATGAAATATTTCTACACTTTTTTGAATAACACTTATAACAACTTTTTGTTGAGCTCAAGCTGATATTTTTTTTTATATTGAGCAGTACTACAACCTAAATGCAGTAGGGTGTGTGTGCAGGAAATTTTTTTTTTTAAATTGCTAAAAAGTTTAAACACAACAAAAAAAAAAAATGAGGCGTAATACTTTTTTTTTTCTCTCTAACAGTGGCAGATAGCTCTCAAGTTGAGAGAATATAAGCTCTGTCCTAACATTGGCATTATATATTTTACATTTAAAAAGAAAAATCATTTAATAAGGATGGGGAAAGGGGGGGGCAAAACACATATCTAGCAATGAATATTAGAATGTTTTTATTTATCATTTTTTATGTTGTATATATATATATATAGACATTTTAAATATTTTCATACACTGAAAAAAGGGATGATTAAGTTTGTAATGATAAAGCCTATAGTTAGATGAAACAAAAAGAAAGAAACATTTATAGTTGAAGCTCTCCCAAAGAAGGTAAATGTTGTTAGCAGGGTCCTTCTTTTTTTTCATAACTACCCCCCAAGTTGAAATAATAAACCAACAACAATCACTTTTCGCCCCGAGGTTGTCATGGTAAGGATGGTATATATATATCAAAGGATTCCAAAGACAAAGTAAAGGGGGTTGTGGTGTGCTGGGGAAAGAAAAAAAAGAAGATTATATCACAGAGAGTCATCCGTCCCGGGTACCTATGCTGGGAGACTTGATGACTAGCGGCGTGGCGGGCGGGGAAGTCCGTGCCTGTTTGGTGGGTGTGATGCAGTGTACTGTCCGGTTTGGAGGTGGCCTGATGAAGGGTCTCTGCATGTCCGGATGGTAGGACCTGGTTGAGGGTGGCAGGTGGCCCTCCCCATCAGGCATCCGCACTGTGGCAGGCAGATCCAGGGCAAAATCCTGTTGCACCGAGTGCAGCCGGATTTCTCGGTCCACCGCCGCAGCCACACTGGTACCCACCGCTGTTGGAGAGTACAGAACCTGCAACAACACAAATAGTAGATACTGCCGGTGATAATAGCACAGATTTGGACCATAGTTCTGCTATCTAAAGGAAGAGAAATACATTTTAAAAACAGGAATTTATGATGAAAAGAATAAAAGTACAGTAGAACCTCTCCTGTAAAAGACATCTAGTTTCAGAGAAAAGTGTCCTCTTACAAGAGAGTTGTTAATAAAAATGGTCATTTTGGTGATTAAAACTGCCCTTTGTAGAGATGTATTCTCGCATGGAGGTTCTACTGTATTTTAAAAATACATATTTGCACTGATAATTGGAACAGATTTTGGCTTCACTAGCTAGTCATACCCTATCAAAAAGAGTTACTAGATAACATGAATAATTTTGGGGAGTAAAAAAAAAATCAATAAAATCTCTCATGGACAACTACCCTTCTGAGGGTTCACTTTTATAAAATCAAAAAAGTGACAAACTGAACACACTATCCCAACCTCCAATAAAAGAACACATCTAGACCAGGCCATGTTCTTGGAGCTTCTTCAGTTTCTCTGCTCTAGCCCTGGTCTCCAGGGGTGGCATGCTTCTCTGTATTGAGCTCTATATAACTTCTTACCTGGCATTTTTATGCATAACACATCATAATTCTATAAAGTTTTTAAGCCACTATTATATATAGATGCATAAAAGGCATTTTTAAAAAATGTAACTTTTGATCTTGGGAGCAGAATGCTCATCTTTAGATCAATGTACAAGCCACAACAAGAATGTCAAATTTGAACAAAAGCCGGTAACAACAACCTGTATACCATGGCCCTCCCTCATCAGTACATGGGGCTTATTGGCTGATCTGAGCATTCAGCTCAATGGGAAGATGCCTTGTTTTAATATTAAATGAACAAATGCTTAGTGGACACACTAGGGTGATATATTTACTGAAGCTAAAAAGACCAAAATTAGTAAATATATGCAAAATTATCTGATAAATTCATCCATTACAAAATTGGTTTATTGAACTTTTGGAAATGCAGTAATGCACCTCTTTGATATGTACCTTAATAATGTGGATTTTCTAATTGTTATGTCTTTCATTTAAATTAATGACGAGTTTAATTTAACCTAACAATAAAATGCAACGATCTTTATTCTACGGCATATTCTTTTTATACAAAATGATTTTTGTACTTTTTTAACAAAAATTAATTTGTTTTAACCCTTAGTTACTGGCGCCTATTTTCCTTACACAATTACTGGCGTTCGGCCTCTCAGGCCGTCTTTTAAAATCAATAATAAACCATGTTATTTATAAAATAAAAAGAAATTAAACGTATACACATAATTTCCAAAGAATAAATATTTTGTCTTTTTCGAATAAACAGAGCTCTAAACAAAATTAAATGAAAATGTACAAGAAACTCTTTCAATCTAAAATATTCTATATATATTCTAAAAAATTATATCTAAAATATTTTATTCAAGATTAGGTGCACAATTCAAGCATATTTCAATAGAATGATCTTTACAGATTGGTTCTTTGCATTTTTTGAATTGCATTTGAGTTCGACGATCTTTTTTACATAGGTAGCATCTTTTGCGTTTTTTGGACCAAGGACTGCCGCTTGTGGATTCCTAGATAACACATATTATTGATATTTCGTTTGAATATCAAATAAATATTTGCCTACCTCAAGTGATGAAGTTTCAGCATGCTTCTGAATTAATACTTGCAGATCTCTTGACAAATATTTGGCTTGATTTCTCATATTCAAGGCATCTCTCATTAGTTGTAGAGCAAGCTGCTTTATAAAATCTTTTCGAGCCATTCCACCGTCTTGCTTGACAGCCTTATAAATTACTGCTGAATTTATTGCAACCACATCCAAAAAGTTGAAAAATAAACACAGGGGCCATCTTTTGGTTCTTCTTCCAACTGAATACATGTCTGATCAACTACATCTACACCACCTTTGGTCATATTAAAAAATGTGATTATCTCGGGCTTTTATTGTTCAGCAGTTTCTTGATCAATTGTTGTGGTCGAATGCATTGTGGAGACTAATATAACAGATTTTCCAATTTTAGGGACATAGGATACCAAATTTTTATTTTTTGAAAAACCAAAAGTGGAACCGAACTTCTATTATATTATACAAAATTACAATCACAAAACACAATTTAGAATGCATATAATTGAAGCAAGAGTAATAAAAAAACGAATGCTCAACTTATTTGTTGCGTTTGAACGTCTATAAAACCAAAAGTGAAACGGCCAATAATAGGGGCGCTAAAATTCCCAGTGACGTAATTACTGGCGCTCGGCTTTAAAGGCCGTTTGATTTAATAACTCGGGATATACAAACTAGATTTCTCTTAAAATTAAAAGTTCTTCAAATAAATGCATTTTATTAAGCTACCTAAAATTTTGATGAAAAATATTGCATTTTGAAAATTTCGCAAACATTTTTAATTTTCACACGGCCTTTCAAGCCGAACGCCAGTAATTATGGGTTAATGCAAACACACACACACACAGAAATAAATGGGGTTTTTACAAAATGTTGAGCGTATTACTCTAAAGATAAAAATTACTGAATATTTTATCTTACCAGTATATGTTATATCATCAGAAATAATAAAAAATAAGCTAGTCATATTTTAAACTCTATATAAATTCCTGTGTGACTATCTCATTTAAATCTTTATTATACTATAACATCAAGTTATCCTCAAAAAAAGTGAAATGAGCGTATTATATTCATTTATTATTATATCCTTGCTTAACACTTAGTAAAATGGTTATAGTAAACTAGTTAAATACCATTAAATATTGAAAAAAGGCTTTTAATAAAATGATATACAGTAAAACCGCCCTGTAAAGGACAACACCTAATTGCAGAGCTAAAGTGTTCTTTAGGGAGAGGTGTCCTCTTACCGGAGAGTTGCTAAATTGTAAAAATGGTAATTTTGCAAATTAAAACTGTCCTTTGTAGAGAGGTGTCCGCTAAAGGGAGGTTCTACTGTATAAATATTTGCTGTTCACAACTTCAATTTTCCGAATGAAACATATTTTGCAAAGCTTCCAAACCTTGTTTTGGCTTCTATAAACGAAGTTGGCTTCACTTTCTTCTTGCACCCCATTATGTAACTCCTTAATCAATAGGGGAGGGGGCCAATAGGAAGATCCAAATTCTATTTTTTAGAATCTCTTTACAAGTTTTTGGTAGCGTCAAAAGAACAATACTAATCAGCAATTTCTTTACATGTGCATTGCAAAACCATTTGCACATTAGTTATTCAATTGAGCATTTTCCATTACAATTTAAGACTTTTTGTACTGTTTTGATATTTTTGGAATATTTAAGCTAGCAATAATCCTGTAAGATTATCTCTGAAAAATGTAAGGTGCTGAAGCTAGACTGAAAAACCAGTCTATTGCATTGAAAAAGTCATCATGTATGAAAAGAAAGCGTTGATAAGGCACAATTTGGATTTTAGATTATAAACACAACAAGGTAATAAGACCTAATCCAAATAAATAAATATAACAAGCTGTTACCAAAATGTCACACACTATTTATTTATTTGGATTAGGTTTTATTACTTTGTGTTTAGAAAGTGTTGCATTTTTCTTGATTTCTTCCTTCAACATCAGTTGATGATAGGCACCTGTCAGATCAAAAGTTGAGAAAATGGTTGACCCATAGAATGTAGATAAAATATCTTCAATCAAAGGTAATGAATGTGGATCCATAATCAAAACACTATTGAGCTCTCTTACAACAACATATATCCTTATTTCACCCAGTTTCTTTCTAGCTACCTCAATTGGTGACACCCATGGGGAATTGTCTCAATGATGTCATTATCTAAGAGACTAGCCGAGTGACCCGGGCAACGCCCCGGGTTTACCCGAAGGACCCGCAGGTGAGAAACTATAGAAGAAAAATTTTAACAAATCCGAAAATGAAATTGCAAACAACAGAACTACACTTCTTTAAGGACATGAGAGCACATGCACTGTATCACCATACGTGTACCATTTTCAAAGACCCTGCTTAGGATTAAAACTTCTCAGAAGCATAACAATAGTACCAACCTAGAGGTTAACTGGTGTGGATGCATTCCTCTCGGAGTAAGACTATTGAGAAATTCAGTAGGGAGTTATTTTGCTTCTCCGCATTCTAACACTCCAACTGTTAACACTGTGGAAACACTGACTCATGTTTGGTAAGCAATTTCAGGGAAGAAACTATAGACATTGGATTAAATAAATTATTAATCAAATTGCATTAAATAAAAATTATTAGATTTAAATAAATATTATTAGAGTGAAAAAAAAAGAAAAAATTAACAAATTAGAAAATAAAATTTCGAAAAATACAACTATATTGCAGATAAGATAAGAGGACCTTATTAAAAAATAAATAAACAAACTGTAATTCGACACTATCGATAATTCGACACTTTCGATAATTCGACCATTTTAAAAATCAAATTTACAAGGTTGATTGTTGTTTAAATACAACTTTGATTTTGCATGCATAAACACAGGCTCTTGTAACAAGAACCCAAATATTATTTATAGTCATAGCAAAAGCCAACTTTAGTGAAAACTGATGCCTCTTCAGAATGAATGGAAGACTGAAATCTGAAGGAGCAGAAGATACGGGTCATCTTTACATGTATGCTATCCAATGTTCGCACACTTGAAAAAGCCACATATAAAGTTGTCCGTGCGTAAACACAGGCTCTTGTAGCCAAGGTTTGGCCTTGAGCCTTATTTATAGTAATAGCAAAAGCCAACCTTAGTGAAAACTAACGCCTCTCTAGAATGAAGCGAAGGTTGGTATCCGAAGGGGCCAAAGATATTTCAGACACTATACAGTGTGTTCAACTTTGGGCACTGTCAGTATATGTGCTTCAAGGACATGAGAGCACATGCGCTGAAACACCATACGTGTGCCATCGCAAAGATCCTAAAGGCATTGGTGAAAGTATAAATAAATATTTTGGAAATGAAAAAAAAATACATATATATATAATAAAATAAATTGGAATAAAAATTTACAAACTATATTTCAGAGTGGATACATATTTGAAAGGAAAAAAAAGAAAATTGCAAACAACAAAACTATATTACAAATATGACATGAAAACTAACGCCTCTCTAGAATGAAGCGAAGGTTGGTATCCGAAGGAGCCAAAGATATTTCAGACACTATACAGTGTGTTCAACTTTTGGCACTGTCAGTATATGTGCTTCAAGGACATGAGAGCACATGCGCTGAAACACCATACGCGTTCCATCGCAAAGATCCTAAAGGCATTGGTGAAAGTATAAATGACCCATATCTTCTGCTCCTTCAGATTTCAGTCTTCCATTCATTCTGAAGAGGCATCAGTTTTCACTTAGTTGGCTTTTGCTATGACTATAAATAATATTTGGGTTCTTGCTACAAGAGCCTGTGTTTATGCATGCAAAAGCAAAGTTGTATTTAAACAACAATCAACCTTGTAAATTTGATTTTTAAAATGGTCGAATTATCGAAAGTGTCGAATTATCGAGTGTCGAATTACAGTTTGTTTATGTATTTTTTAATAAGGTCCTCTTATCTTATCTGCAATATAGTTGCATTTTTCGAAATTTTATTTTCTAATTTGTTAATTTCTGTCTTTTTTTTTCACTCTAATAATATTTATTTAAATCTAATAATTTTTATTTAATGCAATTTAATTAATAATTTATTTAATCCAATGTCTATAGTTTCTTCCCTGAAATTGCTTACCAAACATGAGTCAGTGTTTCCACAGTGTTAACAGTTGGAGTGTTAGAATGCGGAGAAGCAAAATAACTCCCTACTGAATTTCTCAATAGTCTCACTCCCAGAGGAATGCATCCACACCAGTTAACCTCTAGGTTGGTACTATTGTTATTGTCTGAGAAGTTTTAATCCTAAGCAGGGTCTTTGAAAATGGTACACGTATGGTGATACAGTGCATGTGCTCTCATGTCCTTAAAGTAGTGTAGTTCTGTTGTTAGTATGTATATAAAAAAGCAAAGCCCAATTCTAAACCCAAATATTTTTTTTTATGAGAAGAACATCAACATATTGCATGATTACGGCAGTCCATAGCTTCCCTCACAAAAATTCACCAAGAAAGTTAAATATTCCAAAACTTTTCTGTGTGTAAATTGCTAAATATGTAAAAAACATGTATACAAAAAAGCAAAGCCCAATTCCAAACCCAAATATTTTTTTTATGAGAAGAACATCAACATAATGCATGATTACGGCAGTTCATAGCTTCCCTGACAAAAATTCACCAAAAAAGTTAAATATTCCAAAAATATTTCTGTGTATATATTGCTAAATGTGTAAATAACATGTATATAAAAAAGCAAAGCTTAATTTTAAATTTCATTATCCTTTCCACAGGAAAAGCATCAAAATACTGCATAAGTACGGCACTTTTGCAGCCGCATGATTACGGCAGTCCATAGCTTCCCTGACAAAAATTCACCAAGAAAGTTAAATATTCCAAAATTTTTCTGTGTGTAAATTGCTAAATATGTAAAAAACATGTATACAAAAAAGCAAAGCCCAATTCCAAACCCAAATATTTTTTTTATGAGAAGAACATCAACATAATGCATGATTACGGCAGTCCATAGCTTCCCTGACAAAAATTCACCAAAAAAGTTAAATATTCCAAAAATATTTCTGTGTATATATTGCTAAATGTGTAAATAACATGTATATAAAAAAGCAAAGCTTAATTTTAAATTTCATTATCCTTTCCACAGGAAAAGCATCAAAATACTGCATGAGTACGGCACTTTTGCAGCCGCATGATTACGGCAGTCCATAGCTTCCCTGACAAAAATTCACCAAGAAAGTTAAATATTCCAAAATTTTTCTGTGTGTAAATTGCTAAATATGTAAAAAACATGTATACAAAAAAGCAAAGCCCAATTCCAAACCCAAATATTTTTTTTATGAGAAGAACATCAACATAATGCATGATTACGGCAGTCCATAGCTTCCCTGACAAAAATTCACCAAAAAAGTTAAATATTCCAAAAATATTTCTGTGTATATATTGCTAAATGTGTAAATAACATGTATATAAAAAAGCAAAGCTTAATTTTAAATTTCATTATCCTTTCCACAGGAAAAGCATCAAAATACTGCATAAGTACGGCACTTTTGCAGCCGCATGATTACGGCAGTCCATAGCTTCCCTGACAAAAATTCACCAAGAAAGTTAAATATTCCAAAATTTTTCTGTGTGTAAATTGCTAAATATGTAAAAAACATGTATACAAAAAAGCAAAGCCCAATTCCAAACCCAAATATTTTTTTTATGAGAAGAACATCAACATAATGCATGATTACGGCAGTCCATAGCTTCCCTGACAAAAATTCACCAAAAAAGTTAAATATTCCAAAAATATTTCTGTGTATATATTGCTAAATGTGTAAATAACATGTATATAAAAAAGCAAAGCTTAATTTTAAATTTCATTATCCTTTCCACAGGAAAAGCATCAAAATACTGCATAAGTACGGCACTTTTGTAGCCCCCCTGACAAAAATTCACTAAAAGAGGTAAGTATTCAAAAAAATATTTTGGTATATATATTGCTAAATGTGTAACAAACATGTATATAAAAAAGCAAAGCTTAATTCTAAGTTCTAATATTTTTTTTATAAGAAAAGCTACAAAAGCAAATAGGGAGAAGTGAAGCCATTTAGCCATTTTCAAAATCTGATTGTGAAAGAGTAAAAAAATGAGTAAATAAGAGCAAATATAAAGAAAAAGTATTGCTAAATGTGTAATAAACATGTATATAAAAAAGCAAAGCTTAATTCTAAGTTTTAATATAAAGAAGAAATAAGACACAAAAATGGAGCTAAATTCAAATGAAAAACTATAACAAATTAATAAAAAAAAATAAGACCTAATTCAAATGCCACCATCATCAGACAAAAGAAAAAATGAGATTTTATTCTTTAGTTCATTTATTCTTCTGTCTGATGCTGTTGCTGAAACGTCACACACTATTGAAGACACTATAAAAGATAGATTAAAAGTAATAATTCAATCTACAATTCGAAAAATAATATAACCTGGTGAGTTCCCAGAAAAGGTTAACTTTGGTAGGCGGCGCTGTACGTTGACACCGCCGTACCTTCGAGCCGTTTTACACGAGTTAAAGCGAAGATTTTGGACATAGTGATTTTTACATTTCGATCTTTTATATTAATATATATACTTACTATTTCGAATTATTTTTCTAAAAACGAACATTATTTTTTTTAATTATCTGAAACTAACCTAATTCAACTTATCTAAAACTAACCTTATTTAGCGATTAAACTAACATAATTTAACCTATTTGAATCTAACCTCATATACACTTTTACACTACCTTTTCATTTCAAAATTAAATTAAAATAAGTTTATATTAAATAATAACATTTGTAAAAATCGACTTTCTGGTTCACACTTTTGTATCTAATCAATTATGTATTTCTTTATTTTTCTCTATAAAAGTTACGCAATTGTAAACAAAAGAATTGATGATGATAAATGCAAAAAATCTACGATTGTAAAATAGATTAAATTAAAAAATAAAAATAACTGTTAACATTAGGAAAATAAAAACAGGCCTATGACACGAAGAAAAAAATAACGAAAATTTTGGTATATAGATTGTTATGTGTAGTTCAGAATCTTCGGAGGAGATAGCTCAGGACTTTACAATGGAAAACTCTGTTACGGTATTATCTATATAGATTCTGTATTTCTCTAGATACATTATCTAGAATAGAGAGTGTGGTCTTATTAATTTATGACGTACATGCATCTGTATTGACATCAATATGACAAAGTCTTTGTTAGAGCCAATCTTTTTCACTTGAACTGTAAAAGTATTATTGACAATTCCATTTTCAATTGTAATTTTTAATTGTTCCATCAAATTTTTGGTGCATCTACTTTCACAACTAACGGACTCTATGTTACTTTTACATTTCCATATGATAATATTACAAAGAATATCATTTAGAAGGACTATGGGATCCCGTGTACAACTCAACATGTAGGTAGATGATTGTAAATTGGTTCTATGAAAGTGGTCAATGTATATTTTCCTGTATCAATCAATAAATTAACAGAGTACTTATTACAGGTCATTTGCATATCAGCTCTCTAATCTGGAACTTTATCATTCATGTTTGACATAATCCTAATTTGGTGTACCTTCTTATTTTGTAAATCAATATTTTTCTAAATGTCCAAATTTATATTTGGACATTTAGAAAAATATTGACTTATATTTAAATTTCTGCAATTTCTATCTTTAGCCTTATGTGTGGACCTCCACAACAAAGACAACTAAGTTTAGTGTTTGCATTGTTCTCAAATACTCTTGGAATTTTATCAGATGCAGTACCTCTGTATCCTAACTGGTTCTGTATTGTATTATAATTAGATGTTTGCTTGAAATTAGATTTGGCCCTAATAGGACAAATGTTATGTTGGCAAAGCAACGACACCAGCTTTGACAAACTGAGAAGTGTAAATATAGAGACCATGCAGAACCAGTGCTTCTTTTAAAGCTCTTTCCAGTTGCATGGCTTAATTTGTATATCGGTTATACTGTTGGTTCTTCAGTAGTCAACTAGGAATTTATCTCTCAAATGTTTGCTCTTTGAACCACAAATAAATCTGTCTATAATTAAATCTTGTTGTAAATTTTCAAAAAATTACATTTATGATAAGGCACAATTTGGATTATATAGATTATAAACACAAGGTAATAAGACCAAATCCAAATAAATAGTGTATGACATTCAGTAACAGCCGGTAACAATGACTCATTCAGTACTTTTGTCTGATGATGGTAACATCATTGTTACCAAAACATCACACACTATTTATTTATTTATTTGGATTTGGTCTTATTACCTTGTGTTTAACCCTTAACTGGACGGGTGGATTTTTCTTACGTAACTGGACGGGTTGGGTAGATTCAACCCACCTATGTAACTTTATGAAATAAGCGTTAAATAATGATTGAAATCAATATTTAAAAAAATATTTAATTAATATATAGTTAATATACAGATTTTGACTTAAAAATTCTGAATATAATCTATTTACAGTTTTCAAAAATTATAAATAAATGTTATTGCAAACGCTTAGTTGACATACAGAGCAAAGGGTTTTTATTTTTTACTGCGCTTTTGGATGGACATTTGTAGCACCTTTTTGGAGTATCAGATTGTTGTGGCATCGTAGATTCACTTGGTTTACTTGAACCATCATTGTTCTTGAATTGTTGTCTGTAAGTGCAGTGGGAGAGAATTGAGATTACGTGTGGCCAGGTGTTCATCAGTCAATGCTCTCCCAAGATCAACAATAAAATGACTCCTTTCTTTTTTTACCTTTTTCAATAATCTGATTACCGATTTTCTTTTTTCTTTTTTTGAACATAGGAGACTAAAGTGGTTGTTCCAGAGAAACCGAAAATAGAGGTCCCTGATTCTCCATCAGGGTGCGGTTGAAATTGTGGTGAATCTAAGGTTTGTTCTTTCTCATCGTTCCTAAATATGTAAGGCCATGTTCTTTCAACTTATCAACTAATTCTACTGAATTGAATCAATTGTCTGCTGGAATATTTTTTCCAAAGTGTGGTCGACTAATCTCTAAGACATATATTTTGGGTTGGCAGGGATAGTTTTCTCTGTTGACTTGATAGATTTTTCTACTTATCCAAAGAAAGAAGTGTCATTTTATAAAAAGGAAGCTAAAAATAGCATAAGATAGAGACTCAAGTATGAGCCACGAGCTAACACTGACACGAAAAATTCTCACGCTTCTGGACGGGCTGGGCGGAATCCGCCCACACATGCAAATTTAACCCCCCTCCCAAAACTGAAATTTATAAACGATGGATGGAAAATGTTTGTATCACTGTAAAATTAGAATACATGAAAGCTGGTAGCTCTAGGTAAACGAAAAATATATATTTTTCCTATATTAAATTTATGCATGGGCAGAATCTACCCAACCCCGTCCAGTTAAGGGTTAAAATTGCATTTAGTTGCAAAGTGTCATAGAGAAAATTAAAAAAAAAAAAAAAAAAAAAAAAAGGGTCCTGCCGACTCCTATTCCCTGATTTCTCTCATTGAAATGCAATCCAAGGTTTAGGTGGGACAATGGTATTGTTTTCCAAAGACTATTACTTCAGACAATTCATCATTAGAGTCCACACCTGGTAGTATATCCGTTGGCCTTCAAATCCAAGAAAGTAAAATACTTATTGGCCTCTTTTGTGTCGGAAAACCTTCTGATTTATTCATGTATATGCACCAGAAAGAAAAATCCAAAATCGAATAAATATTGTGAGTTGAATTAATTTCAATTCCCTTTTTTTCTTAGATTGCAGCAATGCCCGATGAGTAAAGCTATAAAGTGATGCTTCAAAGGCCACTTTCACTCTTTTTTTTTTTTCTATTAAAACTATTAATCAAATATTAAATTCATTTGAAAGGCAGTGCTTGAGAAGAGCTTTCAGGCAACAAAGGATTAGAGATTTTTCAAGTAAACTTGTTGAAATTATTTTTTAAATAACTTTATATATCTTTTTAATATAGATGGAAATTTTGCTGGGAGGATTTTAATCTATAAAATAAAAGGTCGCCTCTCCCGACAAAATAGACACTAAAACTAAGCGCCTATCTATTGATCATTTACACAAACTAGAAAACACAGGTTGGTGGCAAAGTCACGACAGCAGCTTTGGCAAATAGAGAAGTGTCCACCTAGAGACCATATGGTTTAGGGCTAAAGGCCCTTGTCAGTCCAGGGCGGACTTCTTTTCATGAGAGAGAGATCCACAATGGATCAAATGAAATCTTCACAATCTGCCGGGAGAGGTGAAAGTCTTATAGATTACTTTCCTCCTGGCAAAATTTCCATCTATATTTTGGCCATAGATAGGCCTAGGCACTCTACCAGCTAAACACCTCTTTGGCAGATTGTGAAGATTCCATTAGAATCACTTGTGAATCTCAGGGAATAAAGTCTGCCCTAGACTGACGAGGGCCATTAGCCCGAAACCATGGTCTCTAGGTGGCTGCTTCTCAGTTTGCCAAAGCTGGTGTCCTGGCTTTGTCACTGACCTGAGTCCACTAGTTTCCTGAGAACTTCAATAGATAGGTGCTTAGTTTTAGTGTCTATTTTTGTCAGGAGAGGTGACCTTTATTTTATATATCTTTTCATATACAATTAATAAATCTTTGCCAGGACTTGTCTTCATTTTTTAAAAATTAGACATAAAGGTACATTTATGATAATGATAAGAACCTATCTTTAAAGGACGTCTTTTCAAAAGATATTTTGTGGCCATTTTGATACACAACATTAAGGTAAAGAAATAGGTTAATTTAGGGATTTAAAACAAAGTGCGACTCTATTATTAAGCAGCCTTTTTCTGTGTGTGTGTGACTGTCCTTTAATTATATGATCTAAAAATTTTGAAAAGCCAAACCGTGGCCCAACTGTGAACCAAAAGTTTCGGTTATATTAGGGGGTTCACTATAGAGAGGTTTTACTGCATATAACAAAGTTGCAGTATTCATGTACAATTAGTGATTAATTAACAAAATTATACTGTAACTGAAATAAAAAAGGCCCAACAGTATTAATTCATATTATTGATTAATACAGTAGAACCTCCCTTTAGTGGACACCTCTCTACAAAGGACAGTTTCATTTGCAAAATTACCATTTTTACAATTAAGAAACTCTCCGGTAAGAGGACACCTCTCTCTAAAAGACACTTTGGCTCTGCAATTAAATGGTGTCCTTTACAGGGAGCTTCTACTGTATTACAAAAATATTTTCCGAAAAATTATGAGTTGGATAATCATCTAATCAACTATAATTCAACATTGATTTTAATTTGATCGAAATCTCTGATTTCTTGGGGTGCTGGATTAAAGAAGTTATCAAGAAACACTCAACTTTTTAGGCGAAAAGACGAAATAAAAGAAGAAGAGTTTCTTTTAACTCAACTTTTTTTTCAAACCCCTATCTGGCTTTAAAGTCCTCTAAAGCAATGACAACAAAATACCCTAGAAAAATGTCCATTAGCAGCATCCATTACAATGAATTGATATCTTAACTGACAACACAATTCAACTAAAAAAATTCGGATTCTTTGGGGAGTTGAACTAAAGAAGTTGGGGATGGTAGTTAAGATTTAAAAACAAACACAGTTTGGCATGTTGTAGACTATTTTAGTTCTTATCTGGGAAAGAACTGTATAAACAGCTACAGTGGCAAACATCCTCTCTTTATCAAGTTTAAAAGTTTCCACCCAAGTTTTATAAACCTCCTCTATATGTCTGAAGATTGACTGACCACACAACTCTGTCAATAACCAATAATATTAAAAGAAAATAAGACCTAATACAAATAATTTATTAGTGTGCGATGTTTCGGCAACAACACACACTAATAAATTATTTGGATTAGGTCTTATTTTCTTTTATTATAATCTATAATCCAAATTGTGCTGTATCAACCAATAATAATATAAGTTAGATAATCGCCCGAAGCAGTTTATTGTAAAAAGAACAAAATTGTGTGAGGTGAAGAATTTCTTGTAAGGTTTTTTTCATTTAGCTGAGCTTTTGAAAACATTTCTGCCCTTCTACAGAAGGTTCTTATTTCTACTTCTGTAGATGGGCAGAAATGTTCACTTGCTTTTCTTTGAGGTTAATTGGCCAGACGCAGAAATGTTCGAAAGCTCGGCTAAATAAATAACCTTACAATAAACTCTTCAGCTCAAAAAATTTTGTACTTTTTACAATAAACCAATAATGACCTAAGAAACTCCAAATGAAAGAGAGAGAGGGTAACTACACTTCTAGGTAAGACTAAGCGTACCCTTATACGGCTTATTTTTATGTGGCTCTTTCATATTTCTATAGTATCACATGGGAAAGAGATTCATGTTGAACTAGGGACTTTAGAAATATAATGCTACAAACATGTTGATGTTAGAAAAAGGGCTTTTATAACAAAGATCCACTGTAAGTGCTCTAATTTTTTAAATGAGTAATCATTTCATCTCTTCCAAGTACAGTACAGCCATACTTCTAATTGTAACATCCCTAAGAATAGGTACTCTCTGTTGATATAAGTAGGAAATTTTGTCAAATAGTTGAATGAAGTGATGAATTAGAGTCAGTTGAATTAAAGAGGCCATGATATGGTATACAGATGGTATCAAAATGTGTCAGCAGAACAGGTGCAGTAGATATAATTATTACAAACAAACTGCACTAGTTGAAACCAGTTATAGGTGAAACAGTCTTCACTATATCTCAGATGGACAGTTATAAAGCCTCACTATTTTTATAAACATTTCAATGGAATACCAATGCTTCAACTCCAACAGATGGCATTTCTGTTTGTTATTTTCCTTATCATATGAGTTTAAGGTTTTATTACGGGGGGGATTTTGAAATAAATTAGAGAAGAGAGAGAAAGAGCCTGAAAATAATAAAAAAATGAAGGAAAAGGATGCAGGTACAGTACCTCCATGAGAGGGGACACTCCTGCTAGAAGACAGCTCTCTACAGATCATCCATCCATTTATACCAATTAGCTGCTCTCTGGTATAAGAAGCCATCTTTGGCTCTGCAACTAGGTGTTCAAGGAAGGTTTGCTGTATTTCACTCTATTTAGATCTTCAAAGAGGTTTTCGTGACCTTAAGAAGCTAATATGAATATAAATTTTCAAGGGATAAAAAAAAAAAAACTTGTAAGACTGGCCATATTGACAGTTACCTACTTTAATTAAACTGACCCATAATTCAACCAGTTTACAAATCATCTCTAATCAAGTTACCTACTTTAATTAAACTGACTATAATTCAGCCAGTCTACAAATCATCTCTAATCAAGTTACCTACTTTAATTAAACTGACTATAATTCAACCAGTTTACAATCATCTCTAATCAAGTTACCTACTTTAATTAAACTGACTATAATTCAACCAGTTTACAAATCATCTCTAATCAATTTACCTACTTTAATTAAACTGACTATAATTCAACCAGTTTACAAATCATCTCTAATCAAGTTACCTACTTTAATTAAACTGACTATAATTCAACCAGTTTACAAATCATCTCTAATCAAGTTACCTACTTTAATTAAACTGACTATAATTCAACCAGTCTACAAATCATCTCTAATCAAGTTACCTACTTTAATTAAACTGACTATAATTCAACCAGTTTACAAATCATCTCTAATCAAGTTACCTACTTTAATTAAACTGACTATAATTCAACCAGTTTACAAATCATCTCTAATCAAGTAACCTACTTTAATTAAACTGACTATAATTCAACCAGTTTACAAATCATCTCTAATCAAGTTACCTACTTTAATTAAACTGACTATAATTCAACCAGTCTACAAATCATCTCTAATCAAGTTACCTACTTTAATTAAACTGACTATATAATTCAACAAGTCTACAAATCATCTCTAATCAAGTTACCTACTTTAATTAAACTGACTATAATTCAACCAGTTTACAAATCATCTCTAATCAAGTAACCTACTTTAATTAAACTGACTATAATTCAACAAGTCTACAAATCATCTCTAATCAAGTTACCTACTTTAATTAAACTGACTATAATTCAACCAGTCTACAAATCATCTCTAATCAAGTTACCTACTTTAATTAAACTGACTATATAATTCAAAAAGTCTACAAATCATCTCTAATCAAGTTACCTACTTTAATTAAACTGACTATGATAAAGCACAATTTGAATTATAGATTATAATAAAAGAAAATGAGACCTAATTCAAATAATATATTAGTGTGTGACGTTTCGGCAACAACATTGTCACATCATCAGACAAAAGAATAAATAAGAAAAGATATCACAGCGAAAAAACTTGCTGATGGTGACAATGTTGTTGCCGAAACGTCCCACACTAATAAATTATTTGGATTAGGTCTTATCTTCTTTTATTAAACTGACTATATAATATTCAATACCTACTTTATTTATACAGGAAGCAACATTTCCTTTGGGGTGTTGAATTAAAAAGGTTTGACTATATATACTCATACAAAATATTATTCTAAAATGTTTACTGTCCAAATATCCAAACAGATATTAATCTCTTTTGGAAGAACCTTAGTATAATCCTAAGAGGTTTGCATGAACTCTTGCTATGTGTGTAGATATTGCTCCAGTATAAAACACGCTGTATTTTGACCAGGGACCAAATGTGACAAGTTATTGTTGACTTTCAGAAAAATTTTTTCAACCCTTCAAGGTATTTTGGCATAGAAACATGAAGATGGCACACTAAGGGGGAAAAAATGTCCATAATAACTTTACAAACTCAAGACTAGACGTCACCAGAAAACCTTTTCAATATCTTTTCTTTCCTCTCCACAAAGTATACCAGGGTATTTCCCGTTTGGCCACAGCTTCTTGTTCCAATTATCTATCTGTTCACTGAGAACGTAGAGATTTTGGCTTCTCCCCCAGGGTAAGATTCTATTATAAGACTACTTTTACAGATTGACAACTTTTGGTATACATATTGACCTGAAGCACTGCTCATACATCGGCAGAAAAACAGTTATGAATGCTTTTCATTTCTATATAAATTTTCCATTTTGGTGGGCCATTGAAGAAGATCAGTACCAATCACAAGGAAGGTTGTTGAATCATCTCACTTTAAAGTATTCTCAGCTTCAATTATATCAGAACATTTCCTTACTGCCCTGTAGTTCAAAGAAATAAATTTAAGTTTTTTTTTTTTTAAATCCACGTTTTATTTTTGCCACATGTTTTATAGATTTTTACATTTACAAATGGTGAGATTCTAGTGACAGTTGAAGAGAGTTTCAGTAAGATGTTCTTTCCCGAGTGCTGCTAGGGTCTGGGGCTTTATCAAGAGAGGACCTTCTTCACAACTGAAGAAATGGTCAACAGGAAACTCAATTCCATTCCTAAGAACCTTGTTGAGACCCTTATTCTGCAAGCATTGAGCCATGACTGAATATTACAGGCTTACTATGACATCCTGGAACCAATTACAGTAAAATCCCGCTAAAACAAACCTGGGATATAGCGAACCTTCCCTTATAACAAAAACCTAAGGTAATCAAATCCCCAGTTCTATTCTATTGAAAATATATCATTGTCAGGACAATCTTTATAATCAAAAGATTTTAAACACATTATTGACTGTATTAACTCAGCCATTGATGAGCTCTACTCTTCCCCGGCAGACACCATCTAAAGTCTCAAGCTTGATACCTTAATATGATTGAGTGGAGATAAGAAAGAAGAAGAAGAGATTTTAATATATGAACTACTCCTATAACGAACCTAAACTCTAATCTGGAAATCTTAAAGGGAGACTCAACTGTAATGATGAGAGAGTTTGTGAAACCAAGAAGAGATGAAAATAAATATTGTTGGCTGAAGTGTCATATTACAAAGTGGCCAGGTAACACAATACACACACACTCTCTGGTGAACCTTCCATTCTGAATGATACAACAATTCTACATGATAAGTTACCCATTGGTCTGTAGTAAGGGGGAAAGTAAAATAATTACAGTGAGCTTTGTGGTGGTGGGGGGGGTGGCGTGGGGCGGGGGCTGGTTGTTCCGCCACGGCCTCGCCCCCATGTTGGCGCTAACCACACACGTGATGGGACCAAGTAGGAACACTACGAGGATAATCACACCAGACACTGGAACACACACAGCTCTGTATCAGCCATCTAGTCTATCTCTCAATAGCACATTACATGAAGGATTATTATTATTTTATTATACAAGGTCATGGAGACTAAATTCATAGATAAAATTCACAATCTTGGTAGGGTTGGAATACAGGTCCTGTCTAGAGGCTATGGGGGATTATAACCCTCACAGTGTGGGGGGGTTCCTAACCTCCTTTTCCAGTCACACCCTCAGAAGTTACAGCTTTGGCAGGCAGGGACCAATTTAAAAACTATTCCACAGATTCACAAAGATAATAAGACCAAATTAATAAATAGTGTATGATAAGAGACAATTTAGATTATAAACACAAGGTAATAAAACCAAATCCAAATAAATAAATAGTGTGTTTATTTATTTGGATTTGGTTTTATTACCTTGGGTCTTTTTACCATGTGAAAATAGTGTGTGATGTTCCGGGTAACAGGATTGTTACTATCACAGACAAAAGTACTGAATGGAAAACTCAAATATTAAGTACTCTTGTCTGATGATGGTAACAAGGCTGTTACCAAAACGTCACACACTATTTATTTGGATTTGGTCTTATCACCTTGTGTTTCTAATACATGATCCAAATTGTACCTTATCATGATAAATCACAATTTGGATTATAGATTATAATACAAGAAAATAAGACCTAATCCAAATAATTTGATAGTGTGTGACGTTTCTGCAACAACATTGTCACCACCATCAGACAAAAAAATAAATGAACCCCATTTTTATTCTTTTGTCTGATGATGGTGACAATGTTGTTGCCGAAACGTCACACACTAATAAATTATTTGGACTAGGTCTTATTTTCTTGTATTGTACCTTATCATGTTCAAAGATTTTGTTACACAGCATCTTTCTCTCGTTGCCGCTGTTATGTTATGTAAGGTAATTATTTTGATCAAAAATAAAGAGTGCATTTGAATAGAGCTTTTTTTTCAGCATTAGTTGAGGATTACATCAATATTTTAATGTAAATTTGAGAAACTTTTGCGACATACCATTTGGGGAAACAATGAATGGAAAGAGAGTTAATCCTCTTCCCTCTTACGGTCTCTTAGACCGTATAATTAAAAAACAGCCATACACACAAGAAGAGGCTGCCTCTTAATAGTGGTCACTTTATTTTAATTCCCTTAATTGACTAATTTCCTTATATTAATACTGAATAATAATAGAAATCATTAGATAATAGGTTCTTCTTATGATTAACATACATGTACCTCTATGTCTAAGTTAAAAATTAAGACAAATCCTAGGCAAAGTTTTATTAAATATATATTCAAAGATATGAAATGATTTTAAAACATCATTATCACATTATATAATACAATTTTTACTTGAAAAAAATGGCTCTAATACCTTGTTGTTTCAAAGCATTCTTCCAAGCATTGCACCATTCAAATAAAGTTAGTGTTTTTCTTCCATTTCATGTTTCCCCATATTCTTCTAGGTCTAGATTTCGTTTTTTTTAACCTGCCATGCAAAACATTTCTGACTTTAAAATCACCATAGTTAATGGCATAAAAATAATTTTTGTTTCATCACGGGACCGTTTATTTGGACTTTTTTTTTTTTAAGTTCTAAAACGTACGATCGCGATCGCGGCAAAAGTTGAAGTTGATTCCTCTTTGTAACAATTTTTAATAACTTTATATTTTATCTTTTATAATAGAAAAGTTATATTCTCTTATTTTAATATGTTCTTAACATTTTGCCTATGTTGTTTCACTTTGAAAAGTTCTGAAAATGGCCTTTTTTTTTAAATGAAATAATGCTTTTGTTTTTAAAATGCCTTTGTTTTCTTCATTTTGGAAGCCATTTGCATTTTTTATATTTCAAATTTAATGGATGCAAAGATATTCTAATTAATAAAAAGTATAATGTGTAAAATTTATACAACATACAGCAAAAATAAAGTGCAAAAATCAAACTAACAATGCCGCTAAATTTATTGTTTTGAAATCGCAATCCGCGAGCTTTAAACATGCTCAAAATTTTGTTTTTTAATTTTTTTTTTAAATTACAATTCTAAGTTCGTTATAAGCATAGTATTTTAAATAGATTTTATCATTTTGGGACCCGAAATAGGTTCGTTATAGGGGTAGTTCGTTATTCTAAAAATCGCAAAGTTCGTTATAACGATGGTATTTTCAATGGAATGGAATTGGGAATCGGCGTGGGTTCGTTATAAGGGAAGGTTCGTTATATCCAGGGTTCGTTATAGCGGGGTTTTACTGTAATTAGGTTCCAATGTATTGAATTGATAATGCACAATTTGTGTTAAGCTAAAACTCATGGAATAGAGAAGTATTTTATACTAGACATTTCAAAAATAAAAGCAAATGATTGTACAAATGAACATTGCTACTGGCTTACACCCTTTACCTGAATCTTTCATTTTCATTATTCCAGAATATTTGGCCATAAATACCCTTTCTTGATGAAACAAGAAAAAACAATCATGCATGCATTTCAGGGTTTTGGCCCTTGACAGCAAGCTGTACCTCAACAAAGCTGGTCTGTGAGGTTTCCTGAAAAATCAAGGAATGGGTATTTAAGTACATAGTGGGAATGTTAACCACTATATATGAACATGGAGAGAGAATGTTCAAGGTCAGGCTGTGTAACTGATGACTTGTGCCATCTATCAGAGAAAGTTGTTTCAATAATTGTATTACTATTGTTATAATATTCTAACAAAGTACAGTAAAACCCCGCTAATACGAACCCTGGATATAACGAACCTTCCCTTATAACGAACCCACGCCGATTCCCAATTCCATTCCATTGAAAATACCATCGTTATAACGAACTATGCGATTTTTAGAATAACGAACTACCCCTATAACGAACCTATTTTCGGTCCCAAAATAATAAAATCTATTTAAAATACTATGCTTATAACGAACTTAGAAATGTAATTTAGAAAAAAATTAAAACAACAAAAGTTTGAGCATGTTTCATCTCGCGGATCGCGATTTCAAAACAATAAATTTAGCGGCATTGTTTGTTTTGATTTTTGCACTTGATTTTTGCTGTATGTTGTATAAATTTTAACACAAATTACTTTTTATTAAATAGAATATATTTGCATCCATTAAATTTGATATATAAAAAATGCAAATGGCTTCCAAAATGAAGAAAACAAAGGCATTTTAAAAACAAAAGCGTTATTTCTTTAAAAAAAAAGAAGGCCATTTTCAGAACTTTTCAAAGTGAAACAGCATAGGCAAAATGTTAAGAACATATTAAAATAAGAGAATATAAATTTTATATTATAAAAGATAAAATATAAAACTATTAAAAATTGTTACAAAGAGGAATCAACCTCAACTTTTGCCGCGATCGCGATCGTACGTTTTAGGGCTTTAAAAAAAAAAAAAAAAAAGTCCAAATAAACGGTCCCGTGATGAAACAAAAATTATTTTTATGCCATTAACTATGGTGATTTTAAAGTCATCAATGTTTTGCATGACAGGTTAAAAAAAAAACGAAATCTAGACCTAGAAGAATATGTGGAAAAATGAAATTGGAAGTAAAACACTAACTTTATTTGAATGGGTTCAAATTCTTGAAGAATGCTTTGAAGCAACAAGGTGGTAGAGCCATTTTTCCAAGTAAACATTGTATTATATAATGTGATAATGATGTTTTAAAATCATTTTATATCTTTGAATATATATTTAATAAAACTTTGCCTAGGATTTGTCTTGATTTTTAAATTAGACATAGAGGTACATGTATGTTAATGATAAGAAGAACCTATCATTTATAATGATTTTTATTATTCAGTAATAATATAAGGAAATTGGTCAATTAAGGGAATTAAAACAAAGTGACCACTATTAAGAGGCAGCCTCTTCCAGTGTGTATGGCTGTCCTTTAATTATACGGTCTAAAAATTTTGAAAAGTAAAAAAAAATGGCCAAACCGTGGCTATAGTGAACCGTGGCTATAGTGAACCAAAAGCTCTGTCCCATTGGGGTTCACTATAGAGGGGTTTTACTGTATTATTTTATTAACAGATTATCAATTTTGATATTTTTATATTCTGCTACTCTGTAAAATTCTCTCAATGCTTCTCTTTTTTCTTAGAAATTTTAATTTACAAGGTAATAAGGCCAAATCCAATTGTAATTATAAACTATAGTTCAAATTGTTACCTTAAAAAAAAAATTAATTTGTTCCTGCCTTGAATAAAATTGGTGTGTCATCCTGAAGTTTGTCTAATTTCCTAAATTTCTCAATCATTATAATTGTTAAAGAAATTGTTATAATAGCATTAAGATATCATAGCTACAAACAACATTGTTACAATCATCTTGAAACTACAGGTGGCTTGACTGGCATTGATTTAAAAAGAAGACACTTCTGCCAGAGAAAGTTTCTAAATCCCCACAAAATATTTTTTTTTATCCAAGTTTTCTGATCAAAGTGTCCACATTTTAAAGAAATTGTAATGATTCTCATTGTTATAACCATTGTTATATATAATTCCCAGAACAGCAGCTTTACAGACCCCAAGATAGAGATAATTGCAACTACTGTAATAGAGATGCATGTGGAAACATCTGAGGTTCTTCATTGGACAGGACAAAATTGTTATAATTTAAACACAATACAATACTGTATTTTAAATTATAAACTATTTATAATGCAACTCTTTCTTTTTTAAATAACTTTCTACTGCACTTGCTGCAATAATATTTTTCAATATCTATCATCACACAGTAAGGACAGTGAGAGAACATTTTAAATTTTATTTTAAAAAGATACAGTCATGTCATCAGACTTGAGCATTAAACGACAATGACTTCCTGGACTGAGGCTGTTACAGAAATGTTACCACATAGAGAATAACCATCTTCTTCTTGATTATCAGCATCAGTGGATCTTTGATGGTGTCAAGTAGAGCTCTTTGATGGATTTGTTCAGAGATTGCATGTTGGAAATTGCATTTGGGATATAGGTTGGAAAACCTTCCACCTATTCTGGACATTCATTGACAACCAGATTTAAGTCTGGAAATCAAGTTTTCTTGGGAGATGACTGATGGTGTTCTAAGCTCTCTAAGTTCTAAGCTTGTTAACAATAGGTTGAAAATACAGCTTTGATGGGTGTAAATAGCTGCTCTTGAGTTGAAACAGATGACAATTTGAAAATAATGAAATTCCAAAGTCTAATTGTATTAGGTTACTTTATTTAATGATTATTTTACTGGGTGATTTGATGTTTTTGAGGGAAGTATATGGAGAATACTCTCAGTTGAGTTGATCAGCTTAAATCTATTCTTGTTGGTATTGGGCCTATTCTGGAAGGTCATTGTCCATTGACAACCAGATTTAAGTCTGGAAATCAAGTTCTCTTGGGAGATGACTGATGATGTTCTAAGCTCTGTACCAGTTGAGTTTTGCGGCTTATATCCATTCTTGTTGACATTGGGCCTTGATGGAGGCATCTTTCATCCAGTAAAGTGTCTGGCCTCAGGATGGCCAAGGTTTGAATAGATAGTATGCCAGTTTATTTACAGAAATTCCAACATCAGCTCATTGTACTATGACAGAACTGTTGGTTGGGAGTCTGTTTATTGATTTGTTGTTAACAATAGGTTGAAAATGCAGTTTTGATGGGTGTAAATAGCTCATCTTGAGTTGAAACAGATGGCATTTTTAAAATAATGAAATTCCAAAGTCTAATTGTATTATGTTACTTTATTTAATGATCATTTTACTGGGTGATTTGATGTTTTTGAGGGAAGTATATGGAGAATACTCTATTGTTACCCAATAGGATGTTTTCATGTGGTGTGACTAGATTTTTAAAATCCTATATGTAAATATAAAAGCCACATACAGTAGAACTTCTAAACAATGGACAGTTTTTATGGCCATAATTACCCTCCAATTGAAAATACATTTGCACTGGTGGACAATTCTGAAAATCTTAGTTGAATAACGAATATATTATTTTAATAATAAAATCCATTCTCTTAATGTTTATTGACATTTTAAAAACTAAACACAAGGTAATAAGACCAAATCCAAATAAATAAATAGTGTGACATTTTGCTAACAGCATTGTTACCATCTTCAGACAAAAGTACTGAATGAGAAATTTTACCACAGCATGTTTTAAATTTGAAGATGGTAACAAAGCTGTTACCAAAATGTCACACACTATTTATTTATTTGGATTTGGTCTTATTACCTTGTGTTAATTTACTATCAAGTGTTAACAAGGATATAAGAGGCTATAATAATAAATAAATTTAATATGCTTTGTATATATTTATATTTTTAGTTTTAATATATAAAAAAATATCAACTCTCTGATAAGAGGAGACCTCTCTGTAAAGGACACTTTGTATCTGCAACTAGGTGTTGGTCTTTACAGAAAGGTTTTACTGTGTATGATTTGATTAAAAGTATTCTTTATGCTCAGTATATCACACTGCATATAGAGTTTATACTTCTTCTTTCTTATCTCAATTTATCCCAGTCATAACTCCGCCTTTCCCGGTCCCAAGCCCGGATGAAAAAGGAGGAGGGGGAGCATTAACAAGCTCACTAAAAAACCTGGGTTCAGCTGGCCCGGCTGATAGTACCCTGTAAGGGCTTCTAATCCAGGGATACAGGATGAGCAGTGTTTGTACTCCATGTTAGGAGCAGCTGCACATTGCATCTGTTCCTCATGTCAGAGGCGGCCATTTCTTTTGGAGCTAAGTTGGCCTGCCACTGAGTAGTGCTCCCAGTCTTAATGACAAAGGCATTCTACTTCACCCAGTCATGATGGTTGTCAAACAGACACCATCAAGGGTCACAACTTGACACCCTAATATGTTTGAGTGGAGATAAGGAAGAAGAAGATCCCAGTTATTATGGTTTATACATTTTAAAATATGTAATCTCCTTACCTCTCTAACCATAAAAATCTATCATTGAATTTGCAGGGAGATAATGAGATATCTTTCCCAAGAATTCACATCATTAACTATATTTTTTTTTTTTTTTTAAGGGAGAAGGGATTTTTGACAATCAGCCCATGGATCATACCTTGTTGTTGTTTGTTATCCCCTTGTGTAAAGATTACACAAATTCCATGAGTTCATGCTCCTTAAGTTGTCTGATCTCATGGAATGGGGTGTAAGGGTGAAGCTTTTGTTGATCATGGCACCATGATCCAGGCACACTTTGGTAAAAGTCTGACTTTGCCTGTAATTTGAGGCTGTTCCTAACATGGAAGCCTTTGCTGCCGACTCTAACATGAGTACAGACACAGCTCCTCTATCTCTGAAGGAGGCCTTTGTTGAGGTCTATCAACCTGGTCAGTTGAACTCAGCATTTTTAAAAAGGTTTTCTCCTCCTCTCTCTCTCTCTCTCTTTAACAATACTGCTTTTGGTCCACAACTGCTTATTCATCAGAGTTATTCTGCTTGTTTCGCAGCTGGCCTTCATATCTGAAGGTTGTTCCCTATCCGCCAACTGGGGATGCACTCTGTAGCAGACAGCTCTGCCAAGGGGATCAAACCTTGTATTGAGCAGTTTTTCTCTTTTAAAAATAACTTCTTCAATAGACCTATCCCCCGATTTACACGGTACTTGTTTTACACGTTTTCGCTTCTTACACGGTTTTCCAAATAAGTTTTTATTTTTATTGCACTATACTAAATGCTACTGTGATTGAAGACATGCGCTGTGTACACATCTCACGAGGAATCCCGAGCTTATGTGCTGACTTGCTGCACACGCACACTGTGTCTGTATTTCTAATTTTCGATTTACACGTTTTTCTCTGGAACGTATCTACCGTGTAAATCGGGGGATAGGTGTACTTTCAAGATTCCAATCCCATCAGTAATAGCAATTATCCAACAAGACTCTGGCATCTTGGAATTGCAACGTTGAACTGTTTTCTACCTGTGTTGTTATTGTAAATGCAATCACTAACTAACCACCATGATACTCATAGCCTGTACTATGTATACTTGGAAATAAATTTTTAAAAAACTAGATGTTTATAGAAAATTTATAATTCAAACTCCATATATTTGATAGATGAATACATAACAATAACACACCATCTATATAATACAAATGAAAACACTAAAACGCAAATGTTTCTTTTCACAAATAAATCAAACTTCTACTGTCCTAACTGTGATGAAAAAATATTAGGAGGGCTTGACTCATCAGTGGTGAACCCTCCCAGAGGTTTTGACAATTTAATCTACCAGACTGATTTCTTTAAAGCTCTAATACTGTATTGGATCATTCTGCTTTTATATGCAAAACTGAAGGGTGGAATCTTGATGGTAGAAGTTTGATTTATTTGTGAAAAGAAACATTCGCGTTTTGGTGTTTTCATTTATATTTCATCTATTTCAAATTGTCAAAATAAAGAGGCTATATATAAGGTTTGTAAAATGTTATTCATTCAATAAATATATTTGGCAAATATAAGGAGATGCTTTGCTACACTGTTGTAATGTACTATCAGCCAAATTAGAAATATGATTTTTTTTTAAATCTGCTATAATGGGCATGGAAAACCATAGCATTTTGTAAATATTAAAAATGTTTTTCAAATATGTCGTTAAATGATAATATGTATATCAAAATGTGTGTGTGTGTAATATTTTTTTTATATAAGTGCTCATCTACCTATGCTGTAGTGTGTCTGCATTATCAAATAAGGATTGTTATTACTTGCATCTGAAAATATTTGATATTTCAAATATCTAATGGAGGAGAGTTACCTAAAGATTAACTTAAAAACATAATGCATATATAAATGTAATGCATTTTTAAAATCTAAAATATGGATGCTTTTTGAGAAGAAAAATAATGTGTAATATTTAAAATATTTTTATTTGAAATGGAGATGGTTATACAAATGCATTTATATACTTTGCCAATCTTGTCAGTTATGCAGTTATATATTTGCTTTGTATAAATATACTTTTCCAAATATATTAGGTACAAATTCTATTGGTTATAGACTGTTCATTTCATATTTAAAAAAACATTTAATAAAATTTAGAATTCATTTATAGTAACCAAAACTGCTACAAAAATAATCGATTTTCGATTTATCTTTTTAAATTACAATTATTTTAAAATGCATTTATTAACTGATGGAATTTTCATTTTGTTAATCTTATATACCCATTTTTATATAAATAGTTCGAAAAAGACATAATTGAAATATAAATTTTACTGCAAGCCATTATATTATTTTATATTAATAAGGGTCAATTTATGTTAGCAATATTGTTTTAAGTTGCTTTAAATACATTTAAATGCCCTAAGAAGTCAAAATTTAAACGAAGACGAGAAAAAATAGTCCCTAACATAACAACGTTTAAAAGGTCAACTAGACAAGCAATTCAAAAAACTAAAATTTGTCAAACTCAACATATCAATATTTATAAAAAATAACACTATTTAATATATATATTTATATAAAACATATTGGAACTTTACGTACCGTTCATTATGGTAGTCGCCCATTTTTAAAGGCTAGGCAGACGATGAGGTGAACACATCATAGTAACACACACAACTCTTATATATTATATTATTAAAAATCTATATATTTAAAAAGATTAAAACAACTAATTACTAGATTTAGGCAAAAATATCCAACGTTATAGCCAAATGGTCCTGGTTGAGAGGAAGAAAACTATTGGCCACAACGCTAAGCCTAACATTAAATGGCGAGAGCCAGTTGCCATGTAGGCGGCAGCTGAAAAAGTAGGCCAACTTAGCTCTAGCCAATCAATACCTATGTCTGGACAGTTCGTTCGTCTAGCTCCTTTCTAGCAGCTTGTGACCTTGAGCCGTCCACACACTCGCAACTAAACCTCGCAAACATTAAATGCTTTTAGATATGACCCATTTTTATTTTAATTCTTATTTATAAATACTTTACCAAAAACTATTCGTTATTTTATAAAATATGAAAAAAAATATTTAATTTAACATTTATATAAACCTATCCGTAATTATTTATTAGCTATTTATATGGCTATAAAATAATATATTTTATTAATTTTATATGTGGAAAAAATGGAAATATAAGTATAAATAATCAAATTACTTCATTTTTAAGTGTTGATTAATTTGAAGGGTAAATGTTGATTTTAGCATTTTATTTTAAGAGTAAAATATACGCTTCTTAATATCATATAATCGAATTACAATAATTTTGACCAACTCCAAAATATATTGATTTAAAATAGAGTTTACCATTACATACAAAAATATGGATTTAAACTCTACCCTTTGTGAATATCAAAGTTCCCCCCATTTGTAGTTTAAAAAAAAAAATTGTAATATATATTTTTAAATCAAGTGTTTAAAATGTGCGTGAAATATTTTCTCCTTAATGATTATACTCTTATAAGGTACCTCATTCTGAGCGCTAGAATAGCATACGATTTATATTAGTTATAGAGATAATATTTGATGATATTTAAAAGAAGCGCATTGCCAGTAAATTTATTTGTGTAAAATTATAAGATTTATAGTCTGCATATTATCATTGTGCAACGTGATCTGCTGAAGAAGAACCTGCCTTCTAACCAAATGCTGGTGAAACTAAAGATGCTTATGAACGCGAAATATTATCATATTTAGAAATGCTAAGAGAGCAGATATTTTAAAAGTTCAGCAGAGGATTAAATTGTGAATATCTGGGGCGACAAGAATAATGAAATTAAGTCTTTATGCGAAAAATGCGGTGGCTAATATAAATTTATAAAACTAATTAAGGCGCCAATCATGGATATATATTTTTGAGCATTAAAATATTGTAACCAAAGTTAAAAGCGGAAAAAAAAAATGAATAGAAATTTCTCTAAAAATAAAATTTTGCGGATTTTTTTTTAAATAAACTAATTTTATAAGATTTTATATATGAAATTTTTCAATAAAATATATTTTAAATACAATTTCGAAAATTTGAGAACTCGAGTCGTAGATTAGTTTATATAACGAACACTAGATGGCAGATAGAGTCAACACAATGTGTTTTTTTTTTCTCGTTTCTAATATTTATTTTCGACATAAAATACGTATACCAAGATTTTGCTATGTGTGTGTGTGTTTTTTAAATGTAAAATAAAAATACATCACTATTAACCTAGATTAATTATCAATTTTGATTATTAAATTTTCAGGTTAAATAAATCGAATTTGGGATTTATGACAGTCGTCTGCAATATAAGAAAAAAACAAAAAAGGTCTTTATATGTGTATTTTGCGGGTATATATATCGCATATGATATTAATTTTAAATTTCACTATATAAAAATATTTCACAATAGTGAAAATATGGAATAAAAAAAATTTATCCATAATGATAAATTGACACTTGATTAAATTTGAGTGGTCACTTTTTTAGAAATAATGGATCACTTAAAATACTAAGAGAATACATTTTAATGGACCTTGAAACTAATATGTTGTCTATAGGCATTATGTGCTTTAATAATACATCCCATGGTTGAGAGTTGGAGCTTTTATCAGTAAGTTTGAGTGCCGAGTCAATTTCACTTAGTAGCTTAGTTTTTCTTATCCATTTGTCCTTACCAATATGTCAATGAAAAAATATTTAGACTGCTGATGTTGAATTCAAACTTATTTTGGCATTATTTCCTTGGTATTCTTGTGCAGTCAAATTTTGTTTACCCTGATTTTTTCATCAGAGGGGGTATGATTGATAAGGCTTCTTCGGTAGAGGTGATATGTTTGAAATTGCTTCTCCTGTGGTATGTATGATATTCTTCTCAAGATATTGTAGGTTTTATATGGCTTCTCCAGTAGAAGCGGTGTGTATGATATGGCTTCTCTGGTAGAGGTGATATGTATGCTATGGCTTCTCCGGTAGAGGTGATATGTATGCTATGGCTTCTCTGGCAAAGGTCATATGTATGCTATGGCTTCTCCGGTAGAGGTGATATGTATGCTATGGCTTCTCCGGTAGAGGTGATATGTATGCTATGACTTCTCTGGCAACGGTGGTGTGTATGCTATGGCTTCTCTAGCAGAGGTGATATGTATGATATCGCTTCTCTGGAAGAGGTGATATGTATGCTATGGCCTCTCCGGCAACGGTGATATGTATGCTATGGCTTCTCCAGAAGCGGTGGTGTGTATGCTATGGCTTCTCCGGCAACGGTGATATGTATGCTATGGCTTCTCCGGAATCGGTGGTGTGTATGCTATGGTTTCAGATATTGTCAGTTTGAAAATGGCTTCCCGGATAAAAAGACAATAATTTTTATATAGGTTCTCCAGTAGAGTGACTATTTATGAAGTTTATTCAATGTACAATTCCTCTGGGATAAGTTCTGCCATCAGGCATGTATTTGGATAGTGTGTGGATTAGTCATTCAACTATCCACATATGATGAAATATACTCCATATTTTAAGTTTTTTTGAATGGTATATATGTGGATACCATCCCATATAAGACTTAAGGACAATGACCCAACAGATACTCTTGTAAAATCAGCCCACACTACCTAACTTAAACCTTGATTTTAACTCCTTCAAAAGCTTACAAAAAAAAATCAATGCAAAAGTACAGTAGTCAAACATTCCATCATTGGTATCTACACTCATGAACAAATCTTAAAGCAAGTTATACCTTTTAACATGTATATCGGGATTCAGACAATAACTCTGAAAGATACACTCATGAACAATACTTAAAGGAAGTTGTACCTTTTACCATGTATATCGGGATTCAGACAATAACTCTGAAAGATATTTGATACACATTGACCTTTATTGAAGACACGAGATAACCAAATGTAAACAAAAATTGTCTCTGTCTCTTCTTAAAAAGAATAGACGACCGGCAACATTAAAAATTGAACTTCCTAAAGGTTTATCAATGAGTGTATATTACAAAGTAAAACCTCGCTATTGCAAACCACGATAGAACTGATCTTCATAGTTCTTTATAGGGTATCATTAATATGAGAGATTATTTGAAGTTCACAGGAAGGTTCGCTATATCCCCAGTAGCAAGGTTCAATGTCCTCTTTATTCTGCCATAGCTAAACTCTAAGGGTTGTGCTATGAAATGAAAATGTGTCTTTGGCAATAATAACAGGTAAAATACTCTGCAATACACAAGGTAATAAGACCAAATCCAAATAAATAAATATTATATTATATAAATATTATATAAATATATATAATAATTTATTTATTTGGATTTGGTCTTATTACATTGTGTTTATAATCTATAATTCAAATTGTGCCTTATCTACTCTGCAATACATATAAATAATAAACAAGATAGCTTCCAAAAAGATGAGTTTTTTTATTTTATCTTTTCGTCTCTCAAGTTTTCACCGGTATCACAACCCCTTCTACAGTAATATAGGATCCTATACTTCTGTTAAAAAGGTTTGTGATACCCGAAAACTTGAGAAGAATATAAAAGAAACTCATCCTTGGAAGCCCATCTGTTTATTATTTATAATAAACATAAGGTAATAAGACCAAATCTCCAAATAAATATATTGTGCCTTATCAAATTTATAATAATAATTTAACTCCACCTTTGCCGGTTCCAAGCCCGGATGAAAAAGGAGGAGGGGGAGCAGTAACAAGCTCACTAAAAACCTGGGCTCAGCTGGCCTGGCAGATAGTACCCTAAAGGGCTCCTGATCCAGGAATACAGGATAAGCAGCGTTTGTACTCCATGTTAGGAGCAGCTGCACATGGCATCTGTTCCTCATGTCAGAGGCGGCCATTTCTTTTGGAGCTAAGTCGGCCTGCCACTGAGTAGTCCTCCCAGTCTTAATAACAAAAGCATTCTACTTCACTCAGTGTGGAGATAAGAAAGAAGAAGAAGATATTAATAATTTGAATTGAGATAGATTTACCCTTTTTTATACTTATAGCTAATTTTGGCTTCCAGTTGTGTACAATGTCATTAGATTGGTATATCCAATTGGTTTGGTTTGGCAATATCATTCAACTGTATTTTTACAAGAATTAAGAACTAATCCATATAAATTAATAGTGTATGACATTTCGGTTACAACGCTGTTACAAAAACGTCATAAACTATTTATTTATTTGTATTAAGTCTTAATTTCTTGTAGCTATAACCCAAATTGAGCTTTATTAACTGTGTTTTTAATCATGAAAAAACATCAGTGAGCAGAATGCTGCTTTTGGCTGCCACATATTGGAATAAAATCCCTTTATTAAGGTCATTAATTAACACAAGGTTAGAAACCTTAATAAAGAATTCATTTTTTCAATGGTTAAAAATGTGACACCAGCAATCTTGACTGTGATAAATGAGTAAAACCTTAATAAATATAGGCTCTATATTGGAACATTTACACAATGTTTCAAATAAACCTCTTGATCAGATGGTTTTTCATGATGTTACACCCTAACATTATTTTTTTTCAGATATCATTTAAAAGGACAGGGCATTTTGAATCAAATTATTAGGGTCCAGGTTTTAAGTCAGGTTTCTATAAAAGAAATATAGAAATAGGTATATTTTGCTTAATTTGCATACCAGGTATTGTTGCTCCCCGAGGTTGCTGTACTCACCCGTGTCCCAATCTTGCGTCATACCGTTCTCCCCTTACTCCTGGAACCACAAGTTGAGTTAAAATACTGTTGTATAGTCTATAGTGCATCTGGTCACTCTGGGCATCACTGATATTTGTTTACATGGTGGTGTAGTTATAGCAGAGTAATACATCTGGTCACACTGGTATGTCAGTATTTTAATGTTTGTTTACATGGTTGTGTATCAGCATAACATCTGGTCACACTGATATGTCAGTATCATTGATGTTTGTTTACATGGTGGTGTATCAGCTAACATCTGGTCACACTGATATGTCAGTATCATTGATGTTTGTTTACATGGTGGTGTATCAGCTAACATCTGGTCACACTGATATGTCAGTATCATTGATGTTTGTTTACATTGTGGTGTATCAGCATAACATCTGGTCACACTGGTGTTTGTTTACATGGTGGTGTATCAGCATAACATCTGGTCACACTGATATGTCAGTATCATTGATGTTTGTTTACATGGTGGTGTATCAACATAAGAACTGGTCACACTGGTGTTTGTTTACATTGTGGTGTAGTTATAGCAGCGTAACACATCTGGTCACACTGTATGTCATTATCTTTAATGTTTGTTTACATGGTTGTGTATCAGCATAACATCTGGTCACACTGATATGTCAGTATCATTGATGTTTGTTTACATGGTGGTGTATCAGCTAACATCTGGTCACACTGATACGTCAGTATCATTGATGTTTGTTTACATGGTGGTGTATCAGCTAACATCTGGTCACACTGATATGTCAGTATCATTGATGTTTGTTTACATTGTGGTGTATCAGCATAACATCTGGTCACACTGGTGTTTGTTTACATGGTGGTGTATCAGCATAACATCTGGTCACACTGATATGTCAGTATCATTGATGTTTGTTTACATGGTGGTGCATCAGCATAACATCTGGTCACACTGGTTATTGTTTACATGGTGGTGTATCAGCATAACATCCGGTCACACTGGTATGTCAGTATCATTGATGTTTGTTTACATGGTGGTGTATCAGCTAACATCTGGTCACACTGGTATTTGTTTACATGGTGGTGTATCAACATAACATCTAGTCACACTGGTGTTTGTTTACATGATGAGTATCAGCATAACATCTGGTCATACTGGTGTTTGTTTACATGGTGGTGTATCAGCATAACATCTGGTCATACTGGTATGTCAGTATCATTGATGTTTGTTTACATGGTGGTGTATCAGAATAACATCTGGTCACACTGATATATCAGTATTATTGATGTTTGTTTACATGGAGGTGTATCAGAGTAGCATCTGGTCACACTGGTTATTGTTTACATGGTGGTGTATCAGCATAACATCTGGTCACACTGGTATGTCAGTATCATTGATGTTTGTTTACATTGTGGTGTATCAGAATAACATCTGGTCACACTGATATGTCAGTATCATTGATGTTTGTTTACATGGAGGTGTATCAGAGTAACATCTGGTCACACTGGTGTTTGTTTACATGGTGGTGTATCAGCATAACATCTGGTCACACTGGTGTTTGTTTACATGGTGGTGTATCAGCGCAACATCTGGTTACACTGGTATATTAGTATTATTGATTATTGTTTACATGGTGGTGTATCAGTGTAATATCTGGTCACACTGGTATGTCAGTATTATTGATGTTTGTTTACATGGTGGTGCATCAGCATAACATCTGGTCACACTGGTGTTTTTTTACATGGTGGTGTATCAGCGCAACATCTGGTCACACTGGTATATTAGTATTATTGATTATTGTTTACATGGTGGTGTATCAGTGTAATATCTGGTCACACTGGTATGTCAGTATTATTGATGTTTGTTCACATGGTGGTGTAGTTATAGCAGCGTAACACATCTGGTCACACTGGTATGTCAGTATCATTGACGTTTGTTTACATAATGGTGTAGTTATAGCAGTGTAACACATCTAGTCACACTGGGGTTCATCAATGTTGATGCTTGTGTTACACATGGGGGTGGGAATAGTTATAGCTTTTAAAAATACAAAAAAAAGTTTTTAGGGCAATTAATCTTTTAAATATACCTATACCTATTATCTTTTTAACACACACATCTCATATTTAAATTAAAACGGTATTATAGATTTAAAAAAAAAAAAATTCTCACGACCCAATCTAAATAATTCAAAATACAAACGTGGGTATGAAAACTGTGTGAAAGAAAAAGTGCCTATCAAAGATAACAAGAATATATTCTTTAAAAAAGTAAATTTTTATAAGGGACCGTTTGTGAAATTTGAAAATTTGTGTTTTTTGTTTGAAAATTGTGTATCTCTCTATTTGTAAAGTCAACATAAATTCAATTGCCTCCTTTATCTAATTCAATATTAGATACGACGTCACTTATCGACTCCTCAGAACTTGTCAGTAAATTTGACGACGACTGGTCGCCGTTTATACCTGATGACAATTGGATTTAAAACACCAAATTGAACTTAAGTTCAGACATTTCTGGTCTTATAGCTTTGTCTTTAATTGAGAATCGGTCTTATAATCAAAATTATATTTACATAGTTTGGCATTCTCATGCCTTTCCGGCCTTAAATATCCGTTTAATGATTTTTCAGGATATCGCAAAGTTCAGCTTTTTTTTTTTTGGTCGTTGAGATACAGCTTGCACCAAGCTAATGAGAGCCAACAGCCCTAAACGTGGTTAGATTTTCTATTTTAATCAAGAATGGGTATTTAGCCAATTCTGGAATAATTATAAATAAACGATTAGTGGATATTTAATCTGACAGATAACGCAAGCCATTATCAACTTCTAGTTAAAAGATCAGGAGATATCTTTTCTTGACAATATCTATATATATATATATAAATGAATGTATGTGTGTCTGTCTGTCCTTTATGCCTGACCAAACCACTCATTGGAACGCCATGAAACTTTGGGAAGTTATTTAGTATAGTACTGGGAAGGTTTCTAGCAAATAAAATTTTTGAAATAACTTTTCGCCTAAAAATAATCAAGATAAATATTCTAATTTATCTGTTATAATTCAACAATCTGCTCTAAATATTATCATGATTACGATAATTTTGTAATGTAGAAAATTAGCAAAGACAAAATTCAGAATGTCACGGCAATTTATTTGAGACAAGAATAATGATACAATTCCAAGGAAAGATACTATTCCTTTAACTTCCAATTACCGAGGGAACCAATTAATATTGATTTTATTCAACTTATCGAGTATTTTTCAAGGGACCGGGAAAAAATGTTCACTTTATCGAGAGATTCAAATTTACGAGTTTCAAATTATCAAAATATATCTATTATTTTTTAAAATAAGTTTATAGAGAATTGTTTTAACAAATGTTCGTTAGACAAACCTTTACTCGGGTAAAACCCGGGCGAAGCCGGGTACATCCGCTAGTTAATAATAAAAGTCTCTTGTAATACAATATAATGTTGCTTATGATTGTAGAACGACATTGGAAAATTATTCCGCATGTGTTTTTTTTTTTGAACGAAAAATCGAAATTTATTTTAAGGAGAAATAGCAATCATTTCTATCCTTAGGGATGAAGTATGAATTGTGAAGAGTAATGATAAACGGAAGTGGACACTTTTATTTTCCGTTATCATTACTCTTCACAATTCATCCTTTCATACTTGATCCCTAAGGTTAGAAATGATCGCAATTTCTCCTTAAAATAAATTTCGATTTATCGTTCAAAAGAAACACATGCGGAATAATTTTCAAATCGCGTTCTACAAAAGTCTCTTGTGTTAATATTATAATCCCTTTGGTAAAATTATATAGAGTTAAACCTGTCTATAGCGCTCCCTCTAAATAGCGACCCTCTCTCTCTATAGCTCCTGATTTTAAATACGTAGTACGATGCGATTTACATTAAAAGTGACCTGTCTATAGCACCCCATCTCTATAGCACCCTATTTTGGTGAGTCCCAAGAGGGGGCGCTATAGACAGATTTAACTGCATATAAATATAAAAAGTCTTATTCATTCATATATTCACTAAATATTTTAATTGATATTAGTGTTTAATGAAAAAAAAATTCCATTGAATCGATTTAACAGTATTCTTTTTTAATACTATTTATATTACGATGCACTAGCGCGCCATCTGTTATGAAAATTATAAACTAAAATACCCATTCCAAGAGTCTAACAACAGTATCACTATAAAAGGAAGTTCCAAAAATACAATATAACAGCGGTATGGTAGATTAAACTGGCGAAAACGCTGGGAGGGTTCACCACTGATGAACCAGGCCCTCCCATTAATTTTTCCATTGCAGTAAGGGCAGTAGAAATTGTTTAATTTCAAAAAGACGCGTCTAAAATAGTTTCTAATTTTCAATACTATTTATATGCGTTACTATATGTAAGGAATGAAGACATTAAGACGCGAATGTTTCTTTTCACAAATAAATCAATATTCTTTCTTATAAACACGAAATAATAAATAACATATCATCAATTAGGTATACAAAATACAACAGACAGTAAATAATGTTGTAGATCTATATCAATTTGTAAATATCAGAGAGAATTATCATAGATTTAACCATTTTTGTAAATATATTTATGATTATCTTTCTAACCTGAAAGGTTCAGGTTCCTAATATATATTATTGTTTCTCTTTTTATTTCGATTACTTTTTCTTGTATAATATGTTTATCTCCCCATCCCTTGTGAACTGGCGAATCCTGTATAGGGCGAGAGGCCCTAAATAAAGGCTTTGTTGTTGTTATTGTTTGTATAATATGTTTATAACTGTTTCTGTTTAAAAAAAAAATGTAAATCGACGCAATTATCCCTAGCTGGGATATCGTGTTTTGTGTGTTGAAATAAAAAAAAGTAAGTTATCATATATTCCTCTAGTTAAGTTATTTAGTTTCTATAAAACCACTGCTAATTCACACTAGGTTACCTGTTTCCAACTTTGCGGGAACAGTCTCAAAGGCGACCGTGTTGGTTTTTCTCATCGGGCATTTTGCCAGAAAGTTGACGGCTTCTGTCAGACAGGTTGCAGGCTTTTGTAAGCCTACTTGGCACTGTCCCGACCTTGTCTACAGCACAGCGTCTAGTTTAGACTATGTTGGGTTTGACCTTGTCTAAACCACGTGAATCTCGTTGTCTACATCAGACATTGTCGGTGTCTGGGGGAAAGTCTGACCTTGTCTACATCACGTTATAACCACAGCGTCTACTTTAGGTATTATCGATGTATGGGGACAAGTCTGACCTTATCTACATAACATTATAAGCACAGCGTCCACTTCAAACATTGTCGATGTCTGGGGGAATGTGGGACCTTGTCTACATAACATTAATCACAACGTCTACTTCAGATATTGTCGGTGTCTGGGGGAAATTCTGATCTTGTCTCTATCATATTAAGTACAGCGTCTAATTCAGACATTGTCGGTGTCTGGGGAAAGTCTGACCCTGTCTACATCACGTTATAACCACAGCGTATACTTTAGGTATTATCGATGTATGGGGACAAGTCTGACCTTATCTACATAACATTATAAGCACAGCGTCCACTTCAAACATTGTCGATGTCTGGGGGAATGTGGGACCTTGTCTACATAACATTAATCACAACGTCTACTTCAGATATTGTCGGTGTCTGGGGGAAATTCTGATCTTGTCTCTATCATATTAAGTACAGCGTCTAATTCAGACATTGTCGGTGTCTGGGGAAAGTCTGACCCTGTCTACATCACGTTATAACCACAGCGTATACTTTAGGTATTATCGATGTATGGGGACAAGTCTGACCTTATCTACATAACATTATAAGCACAGCGTCCACTTCAAACATTGTCGATGTCTGGGGGAATGTGGGACCTTGTCTACATAACATTAATCACAACGTCTACTTCAGATATTGTCGGTGTCTGGGGGAAATTCTGATCTTGTCTCTATCATATTAAGTACAGCGTCTAATTCAGACATTGTCGGTGTCTGGGGAAAGTCTGACCCTGTCTACATCACGTTATAACCACAGCGTATACTTTAGGTATTATCGATGTATGGGGACAAGTCTGACCTTATCTACATAACATTATAAGCACAGCGTCCACTTCAAACATTGTCGATGTCTGGGGGAAAGTGGGACCTTGTCTACATAACATTAATCACAACGTCTACTTCAGATATTGTCGGTGTCTGGGGGAAAGTCTGATCTTGTCTCTATCATATTAAGTACAGCGTCTACTTCAGACATTGTCGATGTCTGGGGGAAAGTGGGACCTTGTCTACATAATATTAATCACAACGTCTACTTCAGATATTGTCGGTGTCTGGGGGAAAGTCTGATCTTGTCTCTATCATATTAAGTACAGCGTCTACTTCAGACATTGTCGGTGTCTGGGGAAAGTCTGACCTTTCTACATCACATTAATCACAACGTCTACTTCAGACATTGTCGGTGTCTGGGGGAAAGTCTGACCTTTCTACATCACATTAATCACAACGTCTACTTCAGATATTGTCGGTGTCTGGGGGAAAGTCTGACCTTGTCTACATCACGTTATAACCACAGCGTCTACTTCAGACATTGTCGGTGTCTGGGGGAAAGTCTGACCTTTCTACATCACATTAATCACAACGTCTACTTCAGATATTGTCGGTGTCTGGGGGAAAGTCTGATCTTGTCTCTATCATATTAAGTACAGCGTCTACTTCAGACATTGTCGGTGTCTGGGGGATAGTGGGACCTTGTCTACACCACATTAATCACAACGTCTACTTCAGACATTGTCGGTGTCTGGGGGAAAGTTTGAACGTGTCTACATCACATTAAGCACAGCGTCTACTTCAGAAATTGTCGGTGTCAGGGGGAAAGTCTGATCTTGTCTACATCACGTTATAATCACAGCGTCTACTTCAGACATTGTTGTTGTCTGGGGGAAAGTCTGACCTTGTCTACATCACATTATAATCACAATGTCTACTTTAGGTATTATCGATGTATGCGGACAAGTCTGACCTTGTTTACATCACAAGTACAGCGTCTACTTCAGACATTGTCGGTGTCTGGGGGAAAGTCTGATCTTGTCTACATCACGTTATAACCACAGCGTCTACTTCAGATATTGTCGGTGTCTGGGGGAAAGTTTGACCTTGTCTACATCACGTTGAAAAACAGCGTCTACTTCAGACATTGTCGGTGTCTGGGGGAAGTTTGACCTTGTCTACATCACGTTATAAGCACAGCGTCTACTTCAAACATTGTCGGTGTCTTGGGAAAAGTTGACCTTATCTAAACACCGTGAATCTCAGCGTCTACTTCAAACATTGTCGATGTCTGGGGGAAAGTCTGACCTTATCTAAACATCGTGAATCTCAGCGTCTACTTCAGACAGTCAGTGTCTGGGGGAAGGTTTGGCCTTGACTACTCAACGCGGGGCTCGGCGACTGACATTGTCGGCGTATGGGGGAGAATTTGACCTTGTCTACGGCACGTGAACGTCGTCTGGGGGGTAAAGTCTGACCTTGTCTACACTACGTGGGAGACTACCTCCATACATTAAGCTGTAATATGTTATTTACAGAGGATATGTAATTCGAAAACGGTACGAAAGCTTAGATTACAGGAGAGAGTTGTTTCTTGTGTCCCAGTTCTCCAAAAGTTATCTGGCTGGAGAGATGGCGGCGTAGGCTATCAGATACTTATTTTGTACGGATGACGTCAATAAGATAACTGTTTACGTCATTACTGCGGCTGTTTGGTGATTGGTTTAAAAATAAACGCCGAAGTTTTTTTTTATCGAAGCTTTATCCTTTACTGGTTGTGATTATCTGCAGTGTAATGATGAGATTGTTGAAAGTATTGCTTGAGAGATTTATGGATGGAAGACAGGAAAGCCGAGAATGGAATTCATGGGCAATTTCAGGAGTAGATATTATTATATCGTTAAATAAGATCAGACTTAGATGGGAAGATCTGAGAGGACAGGAATACTGCCAGCCACCAACCTATGGCTGGTTGAGAAAAAATAGATAGACCCTACGATACCATCAAAAGGCTAGCCATAGAAAGGAAGCTATCAGACGACAGGAATACTGCCAGCCACTAACCTATGGCTGGTTGAGGAGAAATAGATAGACCCTACGATACCATCAAGAGACTAACCATAAAAAGGAAGCTATCAGAGGACAGAAATACCGCCAGCCACCAACATATGGCTGGTTGAGGAGAAATAGATGGACCCTACGATACCATCAAAAGACTAGCCATAAAAAGGAAGCTATCAGAGGACAGAAATACTGCCAGCCACCAACATATGGCTGGTTGAGGAGATATAGATAGACCCTACGATTCCATCAAAAGGCTAGCCATAGAAAGGAAGCTATCAGACGACAGAATACTGCCAGCTACCAACCTATGGCTGGTTGAGGAGATTGGACGCTTAAGATACTCATTGAAATACTTAGAAAACAATGATTGGATTAGATAGGCTATGTATCAAGATATGGTAGCCGATCCAAGAGACTCATTAAAATACGCATTTAAAGCACTAAATCAAGAGGACACCGTCGTGTTACATTTATGGGCCAACTAAGAACGAAACCTAAACAACATCTTAGAATTTTATAAGATTATAAACTCAAAAGGAGCTTCTTCTATAGAACATGTTTATTTCGATAGCTTTCGAACGACATCGTTCTTGAACGGGCGTAAAGACAGTAAATGCTATTTAGAAGAAGCTCCTTTTAAGGTCTTTACGCCCGTTGAATAAGGATGTCGTTTGAAAGCTAGCGAAATAAACATGTTCTATAGAAGAAGATCCTTTTGAGTTTATAATCCTACAATATAGTTATGGTAACCGAAAGTTGATGTCTACAAACAACATCTTAGTATTATTTGGAAGCTAAGACTATGGATCGATCATCTTGGTAAACCTATCAGTCATAGGACTTGACTCATCCTTATGTCTCCACACACGTAATTAAATAATGCCTGAGGTAGATAAATTATCTCATAGAAAAATATATAAAATTTATATTTTCTATCCAACTAAAAATAAATTACTTTGCGATAATTAAAAATAAATATATAGCGAGCTTATAAGAAAAACACTTTTCTGTGAATTAATAATTAAATAACACACTTTGTGAAAAATAACAACTTATGAAAATAAATAAAAAATGTTGTACCAAGAGGTATACTTAAAATTAATTAATGTTGATGAGAATATATTTCGTTATTCTTACCAGTAAAAAAAAAAAAAGAAAATATAAAATTAAAGGAATTTTAATATATATTTATTTCGAAAAGCATTTTTATATTCAGGGTGACTTATTCTATTGTGTGAATATTATTATATATAATTTATGCTTTATCTTCTGAAACCTAAATATTCAAAGAGAATAATAACCAATGAATGCTTCATTTGTTCTATTTTATCTCATTTTGTTACTTTTCTTCAAGCTAACATTAGCATACATGGTAATATATTTTTATATTGGTTAATTTAGCATTTTAATATAAAATTTGTTTATTCATACAATTTATTTATTTTTCAATAAAATTGTATTTTCCTTCTTCTTCACCACGTATTTTTTTATAAAATCATATAATCAATGAAAATTATCTTTTTTTTTTTCCTTAGCAAAAGACGTTTAAATTAAAATATTCAACTTTCTCATTTGTACCTTTAATCGTTTCGTCTGCATGCAAAACTCGGCTAATACAATATGTATATTTACATATATTTATAATACATTGAAGTTTCATGCAAATTTGTTTCTGAGGTTTTAAATTTAGCTGAAATCGATCGAGATGGAGGCTAATTTATTTCAACATATGCAGTAGAGTATCGAATATCAAAATTAATGTGCACCGGGAATTATGGGGAGGCTATCAGTTGTCAATTTAGGATCTAAATTATTATCAGGCGATTATTTTAAAATGAGAAAGAAAGAATTCAAATAAAAATATTTTATATATCGCTTCTTTTTTTCATCCTACATCTCTAATTCATATAATCTATAAAAAATATATATTATTATTTTTTTTATGAATTCTTTAGAATTTCCATTTTAGTTGGATATATTTAATTATATATATTTTTGCAAATATATATTTGTTATAAATAAGCGCATTTGTAGAATTAATTAAAAATAGAGAAAAAAGAGATGGAAAAATAAAAATATGACTCGGAGGGGCTCAATAAATATTGTATCAAATAAAATACACACGGGTCCAAATCTAATTTAAATTTACAAACAGCCCTCCATAAGCAATGGATAAATACAAACCTCCGATGATGATATTTTAAATAATTCTGTGAATTATTATAATCACTGATGGAGAGATGCATTCCCAGAAAAAAATAAAAAATGTGAATTTGTTTTATTATATAGAATCAAATATAATATGTTATAGAATATTAAATATTAAGTAGATTATAAATTTTATGCTTCGTAGCTATAAATATTGAATATTATTAAATTTATGTTATTCAAATGGAATCTTTGTATCAAGTTAAAAAAAAGTAATTAAATAAATGGAATATATAAAATCAAGCAATGCATAAGTAAATTTAATTATGTAGCATATAATATTCCAATTTCCAGGGTCGTCCCAAGGGCTGTATGCGCCTGAGGCGAGATTTCTTGTGGCACCCACATCCTACGCATGCTTCCTCTCCTCCTACTCCTTTTTTTTCTTAAAAAATCTTGCAGATAATCTTTTAAGATTATCAACTCACATTTATTCAGAACTCAAGACACCTACTGTTGGAATGCCTACTTTTCTACAGCGTCGTTAGACAATAGACAGTTACTAATGTTAAAGAACTGTATGTATTTGTAAATAGCTGAGAGAATTGTCAGAGATTTTATCACTTTTGTGAATATATTTATGGCTATTTATCTCACTTGATCAGGTTCCTAATCTATCTTATTGTTTCTTGTATTGTTATCTATATGATTGTTTCCGTTTAACAATTATAAATTGACGCAATTATCATTGGAAGGGATATCACGTTTTGTGTGTTTAAATAAATAAATAACTCACATATACAATATTATAATAGGGAGTTTTAATTTGATATTTTGGAAATGTTATGATCATTTTATATTTTACTGCCTTCTTGCTGCGCCAGTTCTGATCGAAAGCCCCTCTTAAGGCACAATCCTATATATAACTGAGCATGTTGAGTTCCACAAGAACCCAGGAATGAAACAAGCATTAGACAGTTAAAAAATTGCTTTAATACCGTTTTTTTTAGCATAAGTACAACCCCACCAATGAATGCAAGTAACTTAAGCGGGATTATTCACCTTAAAAGTATAATGTCGAAATAATTTATACATATCTAGACATAAAGCAAAGGTCGCCTTTCCCGTCAAAATAAACGTCAAAACCAGACGCCATCTATTGACCGTCGCCTTAAACTATCGGTCTCGGGTCGGTGACAAAGCCACAACACCAGCTTTAGCAAACTGAGAAGTGTTCACCTGGAGATCATGGTTTCGATGGCACAGGTCAGTCCAAGGCGGACTTTATTCCATGAGATCCACAAGGGATCAAATGGAATCTTCACAATCTGCCAAAGAGGTGTTCAGCTGGTAGAGTGGCTGGGCCAAATTTATGGCCAAAATATAGATGGAAATCGTCTCTTCCGTCAAAATAAACGTCAAAACTAGACGTCATCTAGCGGCCTCGGGTCGGTGACAAAGCCATAGATTTGACCTAAAAAACTTTGCCAGCTCAACACTCTTTAGAAGATTGTGAATATTCCATTGGATCCCTTGTGGATCTCATGGAATAAATTCCGCCCTGGACTGAGGAGGGCCATTAGCCCGAAGCCATGATCTCCAGGTGGATGCTTCTCCGTTTGCCAAAGCTGGTGTTGTGGAATTGTCACCAACCCTAGGCCGCTAGTTTGCGGCGACGGTCAATAGACGGCGTCTAGTTTTGACGTTTATTTAGACGAGATAGGAAACCTTTGCTTTTATAGATAAATTTCCTCCCGGAAAAATTTCTATGTCTAGACATGCGATAAACTAACTGTACAAGCAGTCTCCCTACTCACCATGATTATCTTTGTATGTACCATGTCTAGTCGTGATTAAAAACTATCATAAACTCTATTTTCATCATATTGATATTTTACAAGTTTGATATTTTTAATCAAAATTGAACATATAGCAGAACTTTATACTTGATATATGGACAGCCTTGGTAGTTGTCTTTAGGTATTTCAGTAACCCAGGATATGTCAATTTATTAATCTAGAAAAAAAAAAAAGAATAAGCATATCTCACCATTAATTCAACACTACAAAATATTAGATGGACTAAAATTTGAACAAGGCTCTCCTGAAAGTTTTGTTTTATATACTAAAGTAAAATATGATGTATTTATAGATACTCTGCTAATAAATTTAGTAGATAAGCTTAACTTTATACGTCATTAAAATAGAGTGTTTTAGAAAGATTATTATTCTTTTAATGTAAAAAGAAGTATTAACAAATTATTGTTAATTGAATCGAAGATACTTATTCAAAAGAAACTCGTTATTTATACTTTATTTATAATTTCTATGATATAGCCCTTCAAGTAACATTAAATTTAATATATTCAGTGAAATACTGTTGGTCATTTATTTATTTATTACCAGTTAAGACACGCTATATCCGATCTTGATAATTGCACGTTAAACTATTTGCAATAATTCATATTATAGTAGAATAGGTAACAGAATTATCAAAAAGAAAACAAAGAATTAAGAAAAAGAGCATTAAATAAACATATACATTAAACAAATAAGCAACATCATAAGCAGATAGAAGAAATCGCAAGGTAGTTATTTACAGTTGGTCATAGTGATGCCCTTTCCATGTTTAGGTGTCCTTGAATCAATTTCATAGAAGTTTTCAGCTTTCAATGAAAATTTTTCAAAGTTAATGTTTTCCATGATATCTTATATATTTCTTTCAAACCCAATGCAATTCAAAAGATGCTGCGAATTAATGCAATCAGATTGGAATAGATATATATCTTGTTTATAGTTTCTTAAACATCATCGATTTCATGTTTCTTGCTCTGAAATTTGTAATATCTGTGAAATCGCTGTGCGGTGATAATTTGACATTTCTTCAGATGATTTGTCATCATTTATATTATTACCGTCAATCTATAGTTCATTTAGAAAGGATCGTTGGGACAGTTTAAATAAAATATTCAATATTTGCCTTTTTTCTTTGTCTTAATTGGAAATTTAAGTGATATATCCCTTTGTAAACATTGGTCAAGACTCGAGACTAAAGAGAATCAGTTAATTTTCATTACCTGGCATTCCAACATAGCTTCTAATCAAATGATTTGGATGAAATACGCACACCTTATATATTTTTAAAATCTATATATTCTATAATTCGTATAAAAAATTCTATATTTATAGTATATTTACAGACAATATACACTGCGTGACATTGAAAATGGAACACCAAGAAATAGTGGCCAGAAAATTATGCAAATTTCAGGGTAGACGCGCCTAACCGAGTTATGCAAATGATGTAAAATGCGCAGCTCTCGTGCGCACATGGAGTAAGATATAAGGGAAGGAACTTGCAGAAAGGACAGTATTCGTGTCGTTATTTCTTCAAGGAAAATCATTGTAGAAGTTTTGTTCTTGTGTCAAAAGACACGTGTAATAACAGAGAATGCCAGGTCATCGTAAACGGAGGCAGTTCAAGCAGACAGACGCTTTTACGAGGGGCATGGTGATCGGACTGAAAAGGGCAGGTTGGTCCATACGTCAAATCGCAGCTGATACACACCTTGGTGCGTCCACGGTGCACTGACTGTGGAGAAGATGGTTGGAACAAGGAAATGTGGCAATTTATAGGAATGTCGGTGCAACCAGAGTGACGTCAGCACGTGTGGATCGGCGTATCCTTCGACAAGCAGTGGCGGCCCCACAAGCCACTTGTACCGCCATCCTGCAACATGTGAAAGACACCCTAGATCATTCCATCTCGACCAGAACCATTTCCCGTCGATTGGTTGCTAATGGCTTGCACTCATGCCGTCCGCTAAGAAGACTGCCATTGACCCCACCGAATAGGCGCCAACGTTTGGAATGGTGCCGGGCTAGATCGACGTGGATGACGGAATGGCACAGGGTCGTGTTCTCAGATGAGTCGCGTTTCTGCTTGTCCAGTGATAGTCGCCGTGTACGCGTGTGGCGTCGACGTGGAGAAAGGTCCAATCCGGCAGCAATTGTGGAACGCCTCACCGTGCGACAACGTGGAATCATGGTTTGGGGTGCAATCGCGTATGATTCCAGGTCACCTTTACTTCGTATTCAGGGCACTATGACGGCCCAACGATACGTTGATGATGTGCTGCGACCGGTGACACTCCCCTACCTTCAGGGGGTACCCAATGCCCTTTATCAGCAGGATAACGCCCGACCGCACACTGCTCGCATTAGCCAACAAGCTCTGCAAGATGTACAGATGCTTCCCTGGCCACCGTACTCTCCTGATCTCTCACCAATCGAGCACGTCTGGGACATCATTGGACGCCGTTTGCATGCCTTGCCACAGCCGCGTTCAGAAGACGAACTGTGGCAAATGGTTGAGAGGGAATGGAGAGCCATCCCTCAGGACGCCATCCGTACTCTGATTGACTCTCTACCTAGACGTGTTGCTGCGTGCATCGCCGTCCGCGGTGGTCCTACTTGCTACTAAGCCGACGCCGTTCTCGCTCTGTATTATGACTATCATTTTGAAATAAAGATCACTTATTGTTCGTCCCTGTCTCTCTCTGTCTGCCGAGTTTCATCACTTTCTGGCCACTATTTCTTGGTGTTCCATTTTCAATGTCACGCTGTGTATAATAGAAGTTATTTTTAATAGTATTTTTATATTTTTTATCAAATAAAAATCGACTTATGATTTCTTTTGAGACTCTTATATAAACTATTTAAAAAAAAACGTGATTTCATTTTCAAAAAAGATAAAGGAATATTAATTAAAACTGAAGGAAATGTCAAGTGCCTTTTGAGCAGGTATGTTTAGGAAAAAAGACATGATTTTTAATACTTTATAAAAAATTAACCAAGTTTAAATAAATTCTTTTTAATCCTGACATAAACATGTATTATATTATTAATAACACAAACATTTTTTAAGGCTGTTGTGTGTGTTTTAAAATGTTATGGTTATTTGTAAGTTAACGTTTTTTTTTTCAATACAAATCATTTCATATATAGGTTTTTAACTTTTATTTAGACAATTTTTATTTATATTTCGACATTTTTCATTTTAATTTAGACACTTTTCTTTTTTATTTAGACATTTTCAATTTTAATTTAGAACTTTTTCATTTTAATTTAGACACATCGACTTTTCAATAAAAAGGTCATGTGTCTAAATTAAAATGAAAAATGTCTAAATTAAAATTAAAAATGTCTAAATTAAAATTGAAAGTGTCTAAATAAAAATGAAAGTGTCTAAATTAAAATGAAAAATGTCTAAATATAAATAAAAGTTGTCTAATTAAAAGTTAAAACCTATATATTAGAACACAAATTAATTACTTTAATTCTTATACATATATATTTACACACTAAATATTGCTCTTCTTTATACGTAAAAAAATTTTTTTTTAAAAGCAACTCTATGAATATGAATAAATTGGCAACTAGTTTGATTGATCTTTAAAAAAAAGAAGCTTTAAATCCCTTAAAATAAAAATTATGACATTTATATACATTAATTAATTATATATTGAATAATATATAATAGCTATTAATATTTATTTTCTCTCTGATAAATTCTTACCGTGTTAGTTGTTTTAAGCTAATAATCCCTCTCATTAATTTTTACAGAAATTAAAAACAAATTGGGATTTGTATGTTTGAATTAATCTCTAAATATATATTAAAAAAACTTTCCTTAAATAATTAATTAAATGGTCTCTCGAGAGATGAGAAATTTTTCAGAGAAAAATAGCTTATAAAAGATGTTTTGAACCAAGGAAAATTATGAAACGATCAAATTTCTACGCGTTTATTTTCTTTTCGTCTGCATATATATTTCTTTTTTTTTTTTCTTTGACGCTGTGTTCAATGAATATTACTTTAGGGAAATTCTAGAGGATTTGAAATATTTTATAAATTAAAAGACCTTTTAATTGAGCATCTTTTAAAATATTTTAATGGATTCTAAAATTTCACTTTTTCTTTTATATGTTTTCCTCTTAACTTCCCCTTTGCCACCAAAAAAGAAAAAAAATCAATTTCGAATGAAATATTATTTTAAAAAATAAAACACTCGCTACACACACTGATCAAAGTTTTCATCTAGGGCAGTTTCAAGTAGTCTTGTAAACAGTCTTGGGGCAAAAGAAAGTGATTAAGGGTTTCAAAAGAAAATTCTGGGGATCTTTCTAGAAATATTTTTATTTATAACATATGTCGTTTGATGTCGAAATCGCTGAAAGTTATCGATAAAATTTCGTCTGCTATAGCAGCTATAGAATATATAAAATGAAAGGATTTAAAATATATGCATAAAATATTCTAAAGCTACCAAAATTATTTAAATATTTTATTTTTAATTTTATAATTATTTAAAAAACGTGTTATTGATAAGGATATATTTTTACATTCCTGCATAAATAAAAACACTGATATTATTTTATTAAACATTTGAAGAAAATAAATTTTAAAATAGTTGTTTTAATAAATTTCAAACTGTTAAAATCTACACGAATATGCCTTTTTAAAAAATAAGTATATTATACATTGTTCGCTATAGTAATAAATTTATCAAAATTATAAAAACAATAATGATATATGATATATAATAAAATCATTAGATTAACCCAGGTTTTTGGTGCATTTACGTATGTAACCAAATACCAGGGTTTGGCTTAAGTATTTTTAGAAAATATCAGAGGTACATTTAAAGTAGTGACGTCAATTTTATTTCAATATGCAAAAAGGAAGATATACTCATAATGGTCGCGTTTATTGGATGTTGAATTATATTGAGACAGATTATTTTTATTAAGCTAAAATTGCTATCATAAGATGTCTAACCATAAAAGCACAAATAGAGAAATAAAGGATGTGTATATATGGAAAATTTCTGGGGAAAAACCAAATGTTGCAGGGATGCATGTAACTAATAATAAAAAAGTAAATTTGTGATTTGAAAAATTTTTTGGCCTTAAATTTGGTCTTAAATATGCATATTTCTGCCTTTGATTATCATACAAGAGAATTGTATTTGAGAAAATCTCTGTTTTAAATGTACGAATTGGTTTTAAATCTCAGGTTTATTGAATAAAGATATTTTCGGCATGTATATTTTCCTAATAGTACTTTATTGTATTTTGTGATAGAGCCCTTGAAGAAAAAAGTAGAGATAGAACAAGGAGTATTGATAACTTAATAGAATAATCTAGGATTAGAAGATATTGTAATATATAATAGGTTTATATGGTTTTGACCAAGGACTTGGTTGTTTTTGCGTGATGTAATCAATATATGGCGCCAGATGTTTTTAGTTCTTATGATAATTCTGTAATAATATTATACAAATATATAACAGTAGCATACAATATATTTTAATAGAAACTACACTACCTATTGAATATTAGGTAGATGAGTACCTAACAGATATGAAGAGACGAAGAGAATGGTTTAGAACAGGGTGAAATGATGTTCCATGATGGCCAACCTTTGTATTGGAAATGACTGTAGTACATAATGATGAAAATTAGAAGTTTGGGGAGAAGATTTGATGGAGAGTATCGCCTTTTTTATGAAATAATCAATAGAAATTTGAAGTTTATAAGCTACATACTCCGAGAATCATTGGGATATTGTATTTTGACTATAATATGGAGGGATATATCTTAAGGAATGAAGGGAGAAGTAGACTAGGTAAAGAATAGAATGGTCTGGAATTGGAAGATATGAAGAGAACAGGATAAAATGGCGTCACAGACTCTCTATCTGATCTTTGTACTGAAATTAGCTGTACTTGAGGATGATGAGTATATAAAGTATGATGAGTATATTATTTTGATTAAACTGGCGAAACCGCTGAGAGGGTTTACCGCTGATGAGCCAGGCCCTCCCATTAATTTCTTCCATTGCAGTAAAGGCAGTGGAAATTGTTTATTAAAAAAAATCATACGAGTCTATAATATTTTCGAATTTTAAAAAGGCATATATTGGTAATTTATTTTACCAATATTTTAGTTGGCTGAACGCCAACCTTTATCAAGGTATTATAATACAATATTAATGTGTATAAACAACAAACTCAGCGCCACATAACGTCAATAGAATTAAGTTAAAAAAATATATTTTTTGCTTATATTCAATGGGGAGAAAAATATGTAGTTAGGGCTACATCGAGGGCTGTAAGAGGCGAGATTTCTTCCCCATGATTTCTAATCTTGCGATTGATCTTTTAACATTAAAACTAATACATAGGGAAAGAACTGAGCTGAATAATTACCTTATTAGAATATAATTTATGAAAGATAAGTTCTTGAGAGTTCTTCAACAAGAATAAATTTGGTAAACATTATAAGACGGATTTGTATAAAATAAATATCATTTGCATATCATAAAGAGAAATAGACAATTAATACAATTTGATTGACATTTTGCCAATACAGAGAGATAGAGAGATTGAGATTGAAAATACTTTATTTCAATGTCCATATAAGATTATATAAGGTTAAATACAGAATAAATATGATTATATAATGATAAATATATGAATAAATATATAAAAATAATTGATAAATATACATATATAAAGTCTTCATTGGCGCACTGCGGGAAAGAGAGAGAGAGAAATAATATAACAATATTTGTAATTTTATCTAAAGATAATATGCAAAGTAAGTTATTTGCATAGCTCGTCGATTTTAAATGAAATATCAGCTAATAATGATGATAGTGAGTAATATGCAAAGTAGTAAGTTATATGCAAAGTAAGTTATTTGCATAGATCGTCATTTTTAAATGAAATATCAGCTAAAAATGATGATAGTGAGTGAATTTAAGACCAGACATTTCTATCTCCATGAAATTTTTATACAAAAACCAAAAAAAAAAAAAATTCTGTGTGAGAGACATTTATACCGAGGTCGCTAGTATGCAACTTGGCGTAACGACATATGCAATTATCAAAATTGCTAAGCATGAAGCCATCCTCTTATCTAAATAAGAGAAAGAAGAGGTCTAACAAACAATGGGAGATATTTGCATATTGTACTCTCTCTGCCTTGTACTGGTGCACTTCTTATCTTATCGTCTGCTTCCTCCGGGGAGGGCTGATAGCAGTTAGGGACCATCGTCCTCCTACACTAGTGCAATTGTCATACCACCGTCCTCACACAAACAAACGCAGAAACTCATTTGCATATTATATATATTTATATATTAAAAATAAAGAAGGCATCTCCTGACCACGAGCACATGTGCTTTTTAGATGGCAGAGCGCCATCTAGTGGAGCAAAATCAACTAAACGTTTATTTAGCTTGCTCCGTGATATTTGGCCAACCCAATTTCTTGATAAATCAAGAAAAGCCATCCACGAACGCGTTTCGCGCTGTTGGCGCTCGTCAGCGTGGAGTAGACTGTAACCATATATATACAGTTAAACCTGTCTATAGCACCCCCCTCTTGGGACTCACAAAATGGTCACTTTTAATGTAAATAGCATCGTACTACGTATTTAAAATCGGGTGCTATAGAGAGGGAGGCGCTATAGACAGGTTTAACTGTATAATAGAACGGAAAGGACACTTTAGGTTATGATTCATAAACCCTTAAAAATAAAAGATGACCTGGGGATGACTCATATTCATTTAAAAATTAACGACAGAATTTGAAAAAAAAAAGAGTTTATTTTTATTTATATCAGAGTGTATGACAGAAAGTAAATTTGTATTTTACAATCTTGTAAACCATTTTTTTACAATATGAAACAACTTCTTACTGTTCTTTCTGAAATGGAAAAAAAAAAAAATATCGGGAGGGCTTAGATCGTAAACTGGGGAAACCATTGGTAGTGTTCACCACTGATGATCCAAGCCCTCTCAATATTTTTTTTTATCCATTGAAGAAAGTACAGTAGGAGATTATTTTATTTTGTAAAAAGAAAAAAGAAAATTCCGCGCTGAATAGTTTCAATTTTTAATAGTAGATGGCGCCCTATGTCGTATTTTATATTTTTGTGGTTATTATTCTGATGGAAGTTTTAGTCATTTTTTAAAATAAATAAATAATTATTATTCTGACTGAAAATTGCTGTTTCTGAGAGAGTTGTGTCTGTGCAAACATCCGAATGATGTAAGAAGGCGCCACGATTCAATTTGGAGGTCTGGCCACGGTCTGATACCTCGGCGGGGGCCCACTCGCACGCACGGGAAGTGGGGGTATTGTGTCCCTAACAATGGCCGCGACACCTCCAGGGGTCCCACGGCTGCTGGGAGGAGGGATCTTGGGGGACACTTTAGTCACAGTCTGGCTGTATGGTTCTCACAGGCTGCACTCCAGTCTCGGGATACACGGTGGGCGCAGGCTACATTCCAGCAGCGATATCGTGCGAAACAAATGATTTAGGACTACACGGTGGTCACAGGCTACATTCCAGTAGCAAATCGTGCAAGACAATGAACCTAAGGCTACATTCCAGTAGCGATATCGTGCTAGACAAAGAGTCTAGGGCTACATTCCAGTAGCGATATCGTGCTAGACAAAGAACCTAGGGCTACATTCCAGTAGCGATATCGTGCTAGACAAAGAACCTAAGGCTACATTCCAGTAGCGATATCGTGCTAGACAAAGAGTCTAGGGCTACATTCCAGTAGCGATATCGTGCTAGACAAAGAACCTAGGGCTACATTCCAGTAGCGATATCGTGCTAGACAAAGAACCTAGGGCTACATTCCAGCAGCGATATCGTGCGAAACAAATGATTTAGGACTACACGGTGGTCACAGGCTACATTCCAGTAGCGATATCGTGCTAGACAAAGAACCTAGGGCTACATTCCAGTAGCGATATCGTGCTAGACAAAGAACCTAGGGCTACATTACAGTAGCGATATCGTGCTAGACAAAGAACCTAGGGGTACATTCCAGTAGCGATATCGTGCTAGACAAAGAACCTAGGGCTACATTCCAGTAGAGATATCGTGCTAGGCAAAGAACCTAGGGTTACATTCCAGTAGCAAAATCGTGCTAGACAAAGAGTCTAGGGCTACATTCCAGTAGCGATATCGTGCTAGACAAAGAACCTAGGGCTACATTCCAGTAGAGATATCGTGCTAGGCAAAGAACCTAGGGCTACATTCCAGTAGAGATGTCGTGCTAGGCAAAGAACCTAGGGCTACATTCCAGTAGATATATCGTGCTAGGCAAAGAACCTAGGGCTACATTCCAGTAGCGATATCGTGCTAGACAAAGAGCCTATGGCTACACGGCGGTCAGACTTTACCCAGGACTTTCCAAAACCTCGACCCAGTCCACAGAACAAAGAAGAGTTGTTGCACCCAGGCAACGTGGGAGACATCTTGTTATTCTAGCAGTTATTGCGACACCTCGTGTGACAGATTGTTTGTTGACACTTGTTTCTCCGAACGTCTGCCTATATGACAATAAACTTCAAGATGCAGTGGAGAGCCCATTTTGAACGATCAAGACCCGGGATCGATTCCCATACGAATCAATAGCTTTTTTAAAATTACCAAACTACTCAGAAATTTGGTAAATAATCACCACACAATAATGGATCTTTTTATTATACACTAAATAATAGATGAGCTTCAGAGCACATGACGCATCAAAAGCCTGGTCACAGTTTTGTAACACTATGGAGGCTGACTGCTTATATGCAACTTTATAGAACCTATATTTACATATATCTTTGAAAAAATTACATATTTACAGTTTGAAAATGATTATACCGACTTTTTTAGGTAAAAAAATTGCCGGGAGGATATATATCTATAAAGATAAAGGTCATCTCTCCCGTCAAAATAGACTGCTTACATAAGCATTTTAGATGACTGAACGCCATCTAGTGGTTCGGATAATTGGAGTTACGGATAATTGAGGTTCGGATAATTGGAACTACTACTAATTGAAGTTCGTATAATCGGAGCTGCGGTTAATTGGAACTACAGGTAATTGGAATTCCGAATAATTAGAGAGAGTTGGGGTAAAATAGTAATTAAAGATAATCTGGGAGAGAGTGGAGTTGTTGTACTGCAGTGTAAATTAATTTCTAACACCGCACACAATAAAGACAGTCATCTGCGGCTGAAGGCGACAAAGCATCCTCCCTCCAAAACTATTAAAGTTGGATTTAATTATTAATTAATTTGAAGGAAAGAAAAATCCTTCCCTCTCTGGACAAATCGGTAGAGATGGTTAACCCTAACTATTCGAAGGAAGTAATCATGTAAATTATTTGCATATTTCCGTCAGCTTTCTGGGTTATCGAGCGTCTGCTAAGCTTTGAAGGAAGCCAGTTTTCCAGTTAAAAAGATGATACAAAGTGAAAACTGTACCATATTAGGGTTGTAAAATGATTCAAAACTATCTTTTGATGGTGGAAATGATGACTTGCGCCATCTAAAAGTATAATAATTTGCATATTTCCCACACATTTCTGGGTTATCGAGCGTCTGCTAAGCTTTAAAGGTATCCAGTTATTGCAGTTAAAAAAAGATGACACAAAGTTAAAACAGTGCAATATTAGGGTTGTAAAATTATTCGAAACTATCGTCTGATCATGGAAAAGATGACTTGTGCCATCTATAAGTATAATAATTTACATATTTCCGTAGCTTTCTGAGTTATCAAGCGTCTGCCAGGATATAAAGGAATCCAGTTATTGCAGTAAGATGATACAAAGTGAAAACTGTACCATATTGACGTATTAAGATGATTCAAAACTATGGTCTGATCGTGGAAATGATAACTTGCGCCATCTATAAGTATAATAATTTACATATTTCCGTCAACTTTCTGGGTTATCGAGAGTCTGCTAAGAATCTAGTTCTTTCAGTTAAAAAAATATGACACAAAGTGAAAACTGTACCATATTAGGGTTGTAAAATGATTCAAAACTATCTTTTGATCGTGGAAATGATGACTTGCGCCATCTATAAGCATAATAATTTGCACATTTCCGTCAACTTTCTGAGTTATCGAGCGTCTGCCAGGATTTAAAGGAATTCAGTTATTGCAGTAAAAAGATGATACAAAGTGATAACTGTGCCATATTGGTGTGGAAAGATGATTCAAAACTATCTTCTGATGATGGAAATGATGACTTACGCCATCTATAAATATAATAAAAATAAATCAACTACAAGGTACTTTCATTAAATTCCTTGAATTTTTGAAAATCAAAATATTATAAGATCAAAATATAAAATTTTATTTAAAAATTTTCTAAATAAATCCCTTAAGCATCTAAACATCTATGCTATCTTGATTCCTAGTTTTCGTAGAATTTTTATAGTCGTCTTCTTTGAGGTTTCTGAGCAACTTTGAAGATTTTCCTGTTAAGACTTTTCGTGGCTTGACTCGCTGCCCTTTAAGCGACATTTTCATTTTACTGTATAGGAAAAAGTTATTTGAGGCAAGATTCGGTGAGTATGGCGCCTGAGGAAGTATAAGAACTTTGTTGTTGTCGTGTCCAATGAAGAGCCTCAGATGTACCCGTGCATCTCTATCACAGCAGTCACAATGTCCTCTATCTTGGGTGTGTATACTGTATTGTTGTTGTCGTGTCCAATGAAGAGCCTCAGATGTCTCCATGCATTTTTCTATCACAGTAGTAGCATTGTCCACTATCTTGGGTGTGTATGCTGTATTGTTGTTTTCGTGTCCAATGAAGAGCCTCAGATGTACCCGTGAATTTCTATCACAGCAGTCACAATGTCCACTATCAAGAACTTTGTTCTTGGCCAAGAAATTCAAAACTGAAACAGCCATGTAAAGTCTGGCGTTGAATTGTGGAGAATCCAATCCTGACAAGTCCATTTTTCTAGTCGTTTCCTCCTTATGGATTCTCTTAGCTACCTCAAAACATCGACATGCTGGTTTATGGTTTGTCCTTCAGGGAAAAAATAATGGTAGACCATTAAATCATTCCAGGAATTTATTGAAACTACCTTGTAAAAAAGAGAAAGAAAGGTCACCCTCCCGTCAAAATAGATGCCAAAACTTCATCTATGGAACGTCTCTGTAAACTAGTAGACTCGAATCGTTGACAAAGTCACAATATTAGCTTTGGAAACTTGAGAAGCGTCCACTTGGAGACTATGGTTTCGGGTAAATGGCTCTCTTCAGTCCAGAACGGACTTTTATTTCATGAGATCCACCAAGGATCAAATGAATTCTTCATCATTTGTTTAGCATATGGAAACATATATATGATATGGTAACAACGAATCATTGTTATATGATTGTTGTAACACATCTGCTGGTTAATATTACATCCAATATTTAGGATATTGTAACAAATCATTGTTATAACACATCTTCTGGTTAACATAACATCCAATATATAGGATATTGTAACAATATAACATTGCTATAACATCTGCAGATCAACACACCATCCAATATATTGGATGTGGCAACAATGAATCATTGTTATATGATTGTTACATCTGCAGGAATCAACACAACATTCAACATATAGGATGTGGCAACAATCAAACATTGTTATATGATTGTTACATCTGCAGGACTTAACACAACATCCAATATCTAGGATATAGTAACACACAATGAATCATTGTTATATGATTGTTACATCTGCAGGAATCAACACAACATCCAACATATAGGATGTGGCAACAATGAAACATTGTTATATGATTGTTACATCTGCAGGACTTAACACAACATCCAATATCTAGGATATAGTAACACACAATGAATCATTGTTATATAATTGTTACACAAAGCAATAACGCGCCATCTATACATATAAAATAAAAGGATTTAAAAGCGCGAATGTTTCTTTTATACATAAAACGAACTTCTACTGTCCTTACTGCGATGAAAAATCCACTGATGAGCCAAGCCCTCCCAATATATTTTTCATCGCAGTAAGGACAGTAGAAGTTCGTTTTATGTATAAAAGAAACATTCGCGCTTTTAAATCCTTTTATTTTATATGTATAGATGGCGCGTTATTGCTTTGTGTTAATTTATTCCTAATGATCTTGTCTTTATAGTTTGCTGAAGAGCATTGCTCGAAGCAAATATTTGAATATAGTTCTACTGTCCTATAAGCTTATGTCCATAGTTTACTTGAAAACCATTTCTAAGATTCCATCCTTCAGTGTAGCATATAAAAGCAGAATGACCCAATACAATATTAGAGCTCTGAGAAGCGGTCTGGTGGATTAAATTGGCGAAACCGCTGGGAGGGTTCACCACTGATGAGCCAAGCCCTCCCAATATATTTTTTCATCGCAGTAAGGACAGTAGAAGTTCGTTTTATGTATAAAAGAAACATTCGCGCTTTTAAATCCTTTTATTTTATATATATAATTGTTACATCTGCAGGAATCAACACAACATCCAACATATAGGATGTGGCAACAATGAAACATTGTTATATGATTGTTACATCTGCAGGACTTAACATCCAATATCTAGGATATAGTAACACACAATGAATTATTGTTATATGATTGTTACATCTGCAGGAGTAAACACAACATCCAACATATAGGATGTGGCAACAATGAACCATTGTTATATGATTGTTACATCTGCAGGACTTAACACAACATCCAATATCTAGGATATAGTAACACACAATGAATCATTGTTATATGATTGTTACATCTACAGGAGTCAACACAACATCCAACATATAGGATGTGGCAACAATGAAACATTGTTATATGATTGTTACATCTGCAGGACTTAACACAACATCCAATATCTAGGATATAGTAACACACAATGAATCATTGTTATATGATTGTTACATCTACAGGAGTCAACACAACATCCAACATATAGGATGTGGCAACAATGAGGATTAACTACATTGTTATTACACAATACGACGGAGTAACACAAACGTAACTTATTTGACAACGCTGTTCCAGAGGATGTCATAAGATTAATGGTGGCAATAAATTGAACCAATCAGACACTTTCCCTATTCCTTGGTGAATCATAAAAGAGCCATAAGATCCTATTTGATCATCTAATATTGTATTTAGATATTTGGACTTTTACCTAGATTAGAAAATGTTCTCATCTAAACTTCCTCTAGTTTGGTATTATTAAGAATAAAGGGAAGAATGAAGTAAATCATGGTGCGGTAGAATGAAGAAAAACGAATAAAGCAAATGGAAAATACTATTTAGCATATTGGCTTTTAATTTAAGTTATAAATGTTTAAAAGTATGACATTGGGCCGCCGAAATAAAGTATAAAATAATAAAGCAATACCTAAGAAAGTTTTCTTTCTAATCCATCTATAATAAGCTGTAATGTTTACGTTGTTTCTTATCCCCTTGTGTAAAGATTACACGAATTCCATGAGTTCATGCTCCTCGAGCTGTTTTATGATGAGCAGCGGCCTCTCCCAAAGGTCCTGTTTAATGCATCTAATGAAAGCTAAAATGTGTTCTGGAGCTGCAGGTAACAAACTACATTTTGGGCAAGTGGGATAAATTTTGTTATTATTTTCTATCTTCAATGGCTTGAGATGGCCTGTTCTAAATCTTGTTAGTGTTGTTTGATGCTGTCTTTTTCTGAGGTTAAGAGCTCCTCCTGGGTTCCCTCCACTGTACCAACTGTGCTTAGGTGGGATTCTCTAGTTCTTGTTTATTTTTGTTTTGGCTATTGTTTCTATTTCTTTAAAAGTAAGTTTATTTTTCTGTGGCAAGGGTTCTTTTGTGCCTTTTTTCGCTAGCACACAAGGCTTCATTGCCTTCAATGAAGCTGTAATGTTGTATAGGTGAGTTGATTTCTACAGTTCTCTAGAAGGGCTTGTATGTAAATATGGCTAGAACTTTCGGACATTGATTGTTCTTCCACAGACATTGTGTTATAGCTCTAAAATTGGGGAGAGAACTCGATAAGATATATATATATATATATATTATATAATCTAAAATACAAATATTTTATTTTTTTAAAAACATATATTTCATTTTCATTCATTGACTGTTTTACATATTTGACCATAGGATGCAGAACATACCACTTTAATTATTATTGTTATATATATGTATAGTTAACCCTACCTTTTCTAATAAAAATCACGAATATATAATTCATTTTATAAATTTTATATTACTGTGATAAAAATAATTTGATGTGTAATTTACTTCAAGTAATTCAAAATAAAATCTACTTGAAAGGTAAATAATTATCTTTACTTTTTCACGACTGCACCTCTTTTCAACAACAAAACACAAAAATAATTCTAACACAATATATATATATATATTGTTGCATCAATTTTAATGCGCCCTACATTTATTCAAAATATTCTATGATATTTAATATTTATTTAAAACAGAATATTTAGATTATCATCATTCCTTTTTATAGTTTCATTCCTTTTGTACTATTTTATTGTACATATATCTTGATTGGTTATTGGAGCGAGAGTGGACCTAGACTGTGGATCACGACCTACGAGGAAGACAACGAATAAATAAACACAATAACTTTAAAAGGTAATTTATTTTTAATTACTTTTATTTATTTGCTTTAAGTATGGAAACCCGCTCTGGAAACGTGTATAACACCAAGAAGGAAGAAACCAAAGCTGCAACTTGGTGCAACAATATCCCTATATATAGTCACGACCGTCATGGGCCGGTTCTGTCACGGATGCGCGCGCATCATCATTATGATCATTATCATTATCTAATGATAATAATAATAATAATTATTATTATATTATTATTATATAGTCACAACCGTCTTTCCTCAATTCCTCATCGGCCGCTGTCACGGATGCGCGCGCACAGGGAGGTCACGTGCTCGCCGGCAGCCAACGGGCGCGCGCCACCGGCATTACGTCATAGATTATAAACACAAGGTAATAAGGTCAAATAAAAAAATAGTGTGTGATAAGGCACAATTTGGATTATCTACTTATATAATTGCCTTATTCTGTGTGAAGTTCACTGTGTGAAGTTCACGGATAGATTTTGGTCAGAATGGATAAAATAAAAAAAGTGTCAAGGGATGGGAATCGAACCCACGACCTTCCGCTTACCGGGCAGATGCCATGACCACTAGGCTACCCTGGACATATTTTTCCGTTCACATTTTTATTTTTATATTTTCAAGACACACACAGTTTGGGGCGGGACGTTTCACAAGAGAGACATCCACGGCGCCAATTTATAATTGTAACGAATAGTATTTTAATTAAAACATTTTAAAAATATATACGCACTCGGGTAAAACCCGGGCGTTGCCCGGGCCATTCGTCTAGTATATATATATTCTAAAATTATTTACATAAATATCTTCTAAAAATACAAATAAAATTTGTATAAACAACGAAAATTAAAAAACAACAACTATAAGACATCAGCATACACATAAAAAATAGGATAAAAAAAAATTAAACAAATATTCCTTTTTAGATACACTTAACATCTCTCTTTTATTTATCCAAATATAAATTTAATTAAAACCATGTTAAAATTCTGAAGCAAAAAAAAAAAAAAAACAGCGCTAAAAACAAACGTAATATGACTGCATAACTCTAGAATGAAACTATGACTATGAAGGAAAATCTGAAGAAAGGACTTCTGTTTCTCCATTTTATAGATTTACCTCTGTGGAAAGACAATAAACATTAGAAAGTTCTCTTTCAAAGAAAGAAACGCATCTTATTAATCCTTTATCATTTAACACATACCTGAATATTATCTTTAAATACACAACACACAAACAACAACAACACACACTTTCACCACGTATTTCCTTAAATTTGTAGCTATATCAGCATAACAGCCCAATTCAATAGCAGAACGTCTTGATAGAATAAACTGGGAATATTCACCACTGATGATCCAGGCCCCTTAAATATAGTTTATCTTATTAAAATTACAAATATATTCTCACAATGAGTATCTTTTTTATTTTAAAAAACGCTAGCTTTCAAGCGTTAATCGCTCTTCAACGGGCTTACTATAATATCGACTTTATCCCACCAGAAATTAACGCTTGAAAGCTAGCGTTTTTTAAATAAAAAAGATACTCATTATGAGAGAATATATTTGTAATTTTAATACTTTTTTCACAATTTTATCATGAATAGTTTATCTTGTCAGTAGTAATTATTCTTTTTAATCAAATCAAAAAAGCTAAGCATGTAGGTGCATCGAACAATTTGGCTCACGTTGGCCCTGTACAGGCTATACTTTAAGGCAATCATAAAGAATTATGGATGAAAAATGAATTCTTCTTTATATTTTCTCGAATTTTTCACCATAGCTAAGGCCAAGGAGTCTTAAAATGACTTGAGTCAATAGGATCTGTGCAGATAATATAGGTAGTCGTCTGCTTTAGCATTTTAGAACAACGAAATGTCTTTTATTTTGCATAATGTTTGTGCAATTGCATATATATTTATTGATATTATGAGCTGTCCATTATAGGAAAGAAAGAAATTTATATACAGTTAGATATTGAAGAAAATATTTTATAAATTCAGTTAACAAAACATACCATAAAATAAAACTACGAATGAATTTGAGCAAATAAAGCAGACGAATCAATATTAACCTTTTCTTTATTATCTATATTATAGAGCAAACAACGTATATTCTATACTGTATTATGTAAATTCTATTTATTTTTTTATCATAAAATTCATTTATTCATATATAAATTATTTATTTTATTCATAACGTAAAATTTATTCTATTTAGATTTTGCGCGCAAATACATTTTCACGCTTGTAAATATTCAAACATTTTCTATTCATTAACACACGACACAATATGATAAACAAAGCTTTACAAGTAATTCTAACCAAATAGATCTCTCTCTCTCACCATAAATATTTAAAGTTTTTAAAACCCAAGACACACTACTAATGTAGAATTTATTAAAATATGCTTGAAATTTTATCTTTCGTAGACAAAATAATTGGCTCTTTTAAAATTCATTTATCCCTTGATGATTCAATGATAAATTAATTTTAATTATTTAGTGACATATATCATCATAATAGTACTATAACGTAGCAATTTCGTAGCATACGATACTGCCATAGTTCTACCATAAAAAATATCAGAAGATAGTAATAAAGGCTACTGTGAAGTATGGTACAATAGTATTGTAATACACCACCCTAGATAGTACCAAGATATCATATATCACAAAAAAATCTATCTAAACTAATTAACTTTAATGGCGTTTTCCATAATTAACTTTAATTATTGGTGTCCAACGTTGTCTTGACAACAGCTAATACAAAATACGTAGACCTAAGTCTCTATTTCTTTCTAATGACGGGACCCAAGTGGGAAAAGGTCACGTCGAATGACTGAAATTCACCAAGGGAACACTTGAATATGGTTCAAGTAAGGGCAGTATACTGACACTGCAAGAATTCTTCAACAGTAAAACTTAATTTATTCAGGAATTGGGAGCTGCAGTCAGCCCAAACCATAAAATTGGAATTCAGAGGAACTCAATAAAACATGAGATGCGTTCCTTCACTAACCACAACTGGGTTAGGTAATTTTCTCGTGGGGGATGTTGTTGTATATAGGAGTTATTTTCATGTTGCGTAGGTATTCGTGTTGTAAGTAGATGTGGTTTCCATGTTGTAGGTAGATGTGGTGTCCATATTGTAGGTAGGTGTTGTATTCGCGTTGTAGGCGGGGGTTGTTGTATATAGAAATTATTCCATGTTGTGTAGGTATTGATGTTGTAGATAGGTGTTGCATCGATGTTGTTGGTAGGTGTTGCATCGATGTTGTAGGTAGATGTGGTGTCCATATTGTAGGTAGGTTTTGTATTCGCGTTGTAGGTAGGTGTTGTATTCATGTTGTAGGTATATGTGATGTCCATATTGTAGGTAGGTGTTGTATTCGCGTTGTAGGTAGGTGTTGTATTCATGTTGTAGGTATATGTGATGTCCATATTGTAGGTAGGTTTTGTATTCGCGTTGTAGGTAGGTGTTGTATTCATGTTGTAGGTATATGTGGTGTCCATATTGTAGGTAGGTTTTGTATTCGCGTTGTAGGTAGGTGTTGTATTCATGTTGTAGGTATATATGGTGTCCATATTGTAGGTAGGTTTTGTATTCGCGTTGTAGGTAGGTGTTGTATTCATGTTGTAGGTATATGTGGTGTCCATATTGTAGGTAGGTTTTGTATTCGCGTTGTAGGTAGGTGTTGTATTCATGTTGTAGGTATATGTGATGTCCATATTGTAGGTGGGTGTTGTATTCGCGTTGTAGGTAGGTGTTGTATTGATGTTGTAGTATATGTGATGTCCATGTTGTAGGTAGGTGTTATGTACAGGTTGTGTAGAACTTCATGTTGTAAATAGGTGTTGCGCTCACATGTTGTGTATGTTTTCTTTTTTTAGGTAGGTGTTATGTCCATATGTTGTAGGTAGGCTGTGTTTCTTGATTTCTCGGGAAACCTCTAGGACCAAATTTTTGGTCGTATATATATACCAATATGTATATGAGGATATAACAATATGAGGACAGACACCATCAAGGGTCACAACTTGATACCCTAATATGATTGAGTGGAGATAAGAGAGAAGACAATATGAGGATATATCCTGATTACATACATGCAACTGTACAATACTGATTGCATATTGCCATCAATCCTATTCAACTAACCATTGCTTTTATTCCCGGATAAATTGGAGACGCTACCTATTTGCTCTACAAATAAAGAAGAACCACCACGTACCAAACTGTTAACGTCCATTGAGGGGATTACAGATCACTTACCTAATTACATATAACTCAAGTTTAAACAAGATTATGGCTAATCAAGATGGTTTACCAGACAATTAGCAGATTATCCAGGTCAACCAAGATGTGACCGAGGTAGGAACATATAGTGATATTACCTTGTCTCATGCAACAGGGAATTTTAAAGAATATATATTTCATATCTCAATTGATTAAAATATCCTGGATATAAATTAAATAATACAACTGGTTTCTGAAGATGAGTTTCTTTTCATTTTTATTAACGTAATCTCGAACTTTCGGGTATTCTGCCCTTCTACAGGAGTACATAAAAACGAATAACTAATAAATAAAATAGATTATATTAACATATATTAAGGTTAGAGTAGATGAGATAGAAGGATGGTACCATGGTACATATAAATGGTAGATTTAGACAACCAGGAGCTTTACACACCCAAGATAGAGGACATTGCGATTGCTGTGATAGAGATGTATGGAGACATCTGAGGATTTTCATTGGACACGACAACAACAATACAGTATACACACCCAAGATAGACGATATTGCGATTGCTGTGATAGATGCACGGAGACATCTGAGGCTCTTCATTGGATACAACAACAATAGAAAATTGACATGGACCCAGAACTGAAGCTTTACACACCCAAGATAGAGGACATTGCGACTGCTGTGATGGGTATGTATGGAGACATCTGAGGCTTTTCATTGGACACGACAACAACAACAGAAAATTGACATGGACCCAGAACAGCAGCTTTACACACCCAAGATAGAGGACATTGCGACTGCTGTGATAGAGATGTACGGAGACATCTGAGGTTCTTTATTGGACACGACAACAACAACAATAGAAAATTGACATGGACCAAGAACAGAAGCTTTACACACCCAAGATAGAGGACATTGCGACTGCTGTGATGGGTATGTATGGAGACATCTGAGGCTTTTCATTGGACATGACAACAACAACACAAAATTGACATGGACCCAGAACAGCAGCTTTACACACCCAAGATAGAGGACATGCTGTGATAGAGATGTACGGAGACATGTGAGGCTCTTCATTGGACACGACAACAACAACAACAACCAAATCCAAATATATAATTATTATTCGGGTATTTAATTGTCTCTTATACCTAAAAGTACTAAAAAACTATTTCTTTATTATGCTAAGCCAGGGGTCGGGAAACTGCGGTTCGCGAGCCACAAGCGGCTCTTTAGTTCCATATGTAAATATTATTCATGCGAGAATATACTATCCATTGTTGACAATAAAAACATTTTGTGGCTCTTTAAAATATATATATTTTTGCTTATCCCTAGTACACGTGGTACAGGCCATGATAATCATGGTGGGTAGAAGTAGGCGACTGCTTTTACTGTAAGTGCATCACAAGTTTAAACATGTGAAAAGCAGTTCGATTTTGCATTTACAAATGTGCCTGAGCCCCGTTTGGTTACTTGCACTCGCTGGTGGGGTTATTTTAAAATATTTGAAATTTTGTAAATTGTGTAAATTTTGATTCTTCCGACTCAAAAGATTGCCGACTTCTGTGTTCAACGATTGTGGTAATCGGATTTATAATCCATCAAATATCCTAGCAGAAGATCAACCGGCACATAAAAGAAAAAGAGACAAAAATAAAAAAACGAATGGAAATAAATCAGCGTTAATCCTAGAACTGGAAGCTGGCAACACTGCTCTTATCTGTGAATAATTATTTTTGTAAATTAAAGTGTGTGGAGAGGGTTAATAGATTCAACAGGGAATTTTTTTCTTCATTTTCGAGAGTTGGCGATGTTCCAAATTCCGGATAGCTAGCCTATGGGACGAATGGAAAGAACCCGTTGATTCATTTAGAATTTTTTTTTGTTTCATTTCCTTGTTCAGAGATTTCCTAACTTAAAACGAGGGAAGTTTCACTTTGAACACTCCTTAAACAAAACCGAGAACTATATGAAGACACTTTACTTGATTGAAATCTACAAAATATAGGTGGAAATACGGGTTTCGGTTTACAACAGGTTTCTGGATATGTGTTTCTTCTTATTAATCTAATCTCAAGCTTTCAAGTATCTCTACCCTTCTACAGAAGTACATACGAAAGTAAAACGAATAATCGTAATAAACACCGTTAGATACTAACTGAATTACTAACTAAGCGTTTATATATATATATATGTGGTAATAAGAGGTGGGAACAATAAATAAGGACATCACAAGTTGAAAGAATTGCCCAGGCAACCAGAGAGAGAGAGAGAGAGAAAGAGAGAGAGAGAGATTGAGATTGAAACTGATTTATTATAACGTCCATAAAGGATTATATAAGGTTAAATACATAAAATGAATAAATAAGATTAATAATGATAGATATATGAATAAAAAGATATAAATAAATATAAAAATAGATATAAAAAGAGAGAGAACGCTTCACGATTTTGCGTGTCATCATTGCGCAGGGGCCATGCTAATCTTCTCTGTATCGCTCCAATCTCAGTATATGTACCGCCGAACAACTGGCCAGCCGGGCGGCCGTTCGTGTCGCTCCACAATCCCCAACTGTCTTAATAGTCCCGAGGTGTTAACTGACGGACCCCAGTGGTCTTTCCTTGGAATGTCACTGGTTTCTTAAATGACCGGACTCCCGTCTCTATCTGGATTGCCTGTAGATTGGCTTTATTTGTTGAATACAATGTATAAAAGGGGAGGTTTTTAAACTACATATATATATTATTGATTGAAAAATTTTGTCGAGAGGATATTGATCTAAAAAGAAAAAAGTCGTTTCTCCGATCAAAATAAACGTCAAAACAAAACGCCATCTATTGACCGTTGCCGCAAACTAGCGGCCTCAGGTCGGTGACAAATCCACAACACCAGCTTTGGTAAATTGAGAAGCGTCCACCTTATTATTATCCGTTTTATGTATACCCGTAAAAGGGGCTGAGATTCCCGAAAGTTTGATATTACATTAATAAAAAGAAACACATTTCCATAAAAACCTGTCGTAATTTTTAGTTTTATATAAATACTCTAATGTAAAAGGATAATCCATCGTAGCATATGTGATCTCTCACATATTTTTTCCTTTCTCTCTTAAAAAAAACTTTTAAAAAGGTAATAATAAAAACGGTTTCCGTGGTTAATATTTTCCTTTTTTATATATTCTCTCAAGATTTCAGATATTATAAACCTTTGAACAAGAGTGGAAGTCATATACTCCTTTAAAAGGTTTTATAATATCCCCGAAAAAGAGCTTAGGAGAATATATAAATGAAATAGACACCAATCCTAGGAGAAAAAAAAAACCCGTTTTTTAATTATTATTTACATTTTAGAGGATTTTATTTTCGAAAAAAAAAGAGATGTATATAGGCTCTATAATTGTGTATGTATTTAATTATGTAGATATACAGGTCGCCATTGTTTTTATACCCTATCCTTTAAATTACGGTAATCAGCATATAAAAATGAAAGAGAAGAATACCTATACCCTATGTATATAATATTATATCAAAATAATTATAGATAAATCTATATATATATACATATTTAGCCTAAATACCCTTACGAATTCGAATTTATTTCTTCCTCTTTACCACTCCATTTCTATATCTCTCACATAGAGAAAAAGGAATATAAACTCAAAGGTTTATTCCACTCCTCCTCCTCCAGGAGAATATCCGGGGTCGAGTTTCAACTGTTTATTCCACTCCTCCAGGAGAATATCCGGGGTCGAGTATCAACGGTTTATTCCACTCCTCCAGGAGAATATCCGGGGTCGAGTATCAACGGTTTATTCCACTCCTCCAGGAGAATATCCGGGGTCGAGTATCAACTGTTTATTCCACTCCTCCTCCTCCAGGAGAATATCCGGGGTCGAGTATCAACGGTTTATTCCACTCCTCCAGGAGAATATCCGGGGTCGAGTATCAACGGTTTATTCCACTCCTCCAGGAGAATATCCGGGGTCGAGTATCAACGGTTTATTCCACTCCTCCAGGAGAATATCCGGGGTCGAGTATCAACGGTTTATTCCACTCCTCCAGGAGAATATCCGGGGTCGAGTATCAACGGTTTATTCCACTCCTCCAGGAGAATATCCGGGGTCGAGTATCAACGGTTTATTCCACTCCTCCAGGAGAATATCCGGGGTCGAGTATCAACGGTTTATTCCACTCCTCCAGGAGAATATCCGGGGTCGAGTATCAACGGTTTATTCCACTCCTCCAGGAGAATATCCGGGGTCCGCCATCTACAAAATCTCAGAACTATCTGATGATTACCGAGTCCTTCATCTACACGTATAGAAGTAATATGGAGACAGTCAGAAATCTAGATGTGAAAATACAACAACATCTATCTTCACCACAGTACAGTAATAGGAACAGAATGGATTATACAAAGTACAGTCTAAATTTTATAAATGTAGGTAATTCAGGGATATACATAAACCATCTGTGAGAACAGACATCAATGAAGAATCAAGAAGTAAGTCTTCACAACAGAGCAGCTCTGCTTGAAAGAACGCACTTAATTACAAGGTATGTACAGTCTACAATCTGTGTAGATAAGTAAGGGACTTTCATAAACCATCTGTGAGAACAGACATCAATGAAGGATCAAGAAGCAAGTCTTCACAACAGAGCAGCACTACCCAAATGAATTGACTTGATTACAACGTACGTACAATGTACAATTTGTGTAGATAAGTTAGGGATAACATAAAAACCACCTTGTGAGAACAGACATCAGTGAAGGATCAAGAAGTAAGTCTTCACAACAGAACAGCACTACCCGAATGACTTAATTACAACGTACGTACAATCTACAATCTGTGTAGATAAGTCAGGGACAAAATAAACCATCTGTGAGACCAGACATCAGTAAAGGATCAAAAACCCATACTATCTGAATGAAAGGACTTGATTACAACATACAATCTGTATAAAGATAAATCAGGGATTCGGATAATATATTTAGGAGAAAAGAGAAATAATAATCAGGAACCTAAATGCAAAAAAGATAGGCTATTATCAATAACAACAGTGTAGGCCAACTGAGAAAATCACGATCACAAAGTACAATGCAGAGCCTTCACGTGTAGAAAGGCTAAGGAATCTTAAAGAAAATCGATGAGAAAAGAAAATATCCACAGGAATATCTAAATGTAAGAACAAACAATTATTATTCAGTGCATAGCTACTTGAACAGACTTGATCATTCACGTGTCGAAAAGTCAGAGACGATCTGTGCCAACAAAGACAAGAACCTAAATTTATAAAAACAAGTCAACAATTCACCATTTACAACAATGCACAAGACTACCTAAACAGACTTGGTCACCAAGTACAATATGTATCACCTAAAAGTAGATAAATCAAAGATTATTAGAGACAATCTATCCAAACAGAAGCAATAATCAGGAATGTAGATGTAAAAACAAATCCACAATTCACCATTTACAACAATATAGAAGACTTTCTAAACAGACTTAGTTACAAAGTACAATGTGTATCAACTAAACGTAAATAAAACAAATATTCTTGGAGAAAATCTATCCAAACAAAGTACAAAGTACAATATGTATCAACTAAACGTAAATAAAACAAATATTCTTGGAGAAAATCTATCCAAACAAAAACAATAATCAGAAATGTAGATGTAAAAACAAATCAACAATTCACCATTTACAACAGTATAGAAGACTAGATAAACAGACGTTGTTATAAAGTACAATGTGTACCACCTAAAAGTAGATAAATCAAAGATTATTAGAGACAATTTATTCAAACAGAAACAATAATCAGGAATGTAAATGTAAAAACAAAACAACAAATCACCATTTACAACAAACAATACAGAAGGCTGGCTAAACAGACTTAGTTACAAAGTACAATGTGTACCACCTAAAAGTAAATAAATCAAAGATTCTTAGAGGCAATCTATCCAAACAGAAACAATAATCAGGAATGTAGATGTAAAAACTAATAAACAATTCACCATTTGCAACAATGCATAAAAATACTTAAACATACTTTCATTACAAAGTACAATGTGTACCACCTAAAAGTAGATAAATAAAGATTCTTAGAGAAATTCTATCCAAACAGAAGCAATAATCAGGAATGTAGATGTAAAAACAAAACAACAATTCACCATCTACAACCGTGCATAAAACTACCTAAACAGACAGTCACAAAGTACACAATCTAGAAGATGATAAATAAAAAAATCTTAGAGAAAATCTATCCAAACAGAAGCAATAATCAGGAATATAAATGTACAAATACGACAAGTCCCATAGTAGAGGACAACAAACATGATCACAGTGTCGCCACGATAATCCGTATGTAAAACCAGCCCGGCAGACAGACAAAGGCCGGGGAGGGTTGCGGAGGGCCACGCAACCGAGATAGGCGGAAGTTCCACCGCGGTCTAGACAGGGTGTCTGCAACCAGTCTAGACACGCCGGGCTGCCGTCTAGACGTTGGTTGCTATCAGGTCCCGCCTACCAGCCGTTCGATACCGGTCCGACCTCACCGCTAGATACCACTCTCTCTCTCTCTCTGTCTCTCTCTACACATACATCGCTAAAGATACAAAGTCACATTTATTATTATTGTTTGGTTCTGTGCTGCCTGGTGTATAGGAGTTCCATCTATACTTCCTTCCTACGACGAATCTATATAAGACCGGTGGTCTTAATAAAGATGTATGTGTATAAATCTAAACAACTGGACATTCGTCGGACCTGGAGGCTTTTGTTGGGTTATGTGCTGCCTGGAGTATAGGAGCTCTATCTATGCTTCTTTCCTGCGGTGAATCTGTATGAGACCGGTGGTCTTAATGAAACTGTATGTATGTATTTCTAAACAACTGGACATACGTCGGCCCTGGAGGCTGTTGTTGGGTCCTGTGCTGCCTGGAGTATAGGAGCCCTATCTATGCTTCCTTTCTTACTGTAGTGAATCTGTATAAGACCGGTGGTCTTAATAAAACTGTATGTGTATGTATCTAAACAACTGGACATGTGTCGGACCTGGAGGTTATTGTTGGGTTCTGTCCTGCCTGGAGTATTGGAGCTCCATCTATGCTTCCTTCCTACGGTGAATCTGTATAATACCGGTGATTTTAATAAAGCTGTATGTGTGTATTTCTCGAGGTATTTGAATAGCTATCTATAAAGAGAATTTTAACGATTGTTGAAGTGTTGTAGACACAAGTTAGTTTCCCACATTAAGACGCTGCCAAGATAGGAGTAGACAAGATAAGCAGGTTGTGCGAACAAGGTAGATGACGGTTATAGAACACTTGCGGCGTACAATGGGATTTTGGTATCGACTGAGATGTCTGGCAGTTATCTACACTACTGTTACACGCCAGCTAACCTTGAAAACTCTCGTTAGTTATTCCTAGTACACGTGTAGCACAAGGACATTCATGTTGGGTAATTAGCGACTGCTTGTACTGTAAGTACACCACATGTCTACACATGTAGTACCATGGTAGGTAGTTAGCGACACTGCTTGTACTGTAAGTACACCACATGTCTGTACATGTAGTACCATGGTAGGTAGTTAGCGACACTGCTTGTACTGTAAGTACACCACATGTCTGTACATGTAGTACCATGGTGGGTAGTTAGCGACTGCTTGTACTGTAAGTACACCACATGTCTACATAACATATGCAGTACCATACCATATTGAGAGAGGAGTAAGCGTTTGTGTTTACAGTAAGTACTTCACAAGTTTTGGTGCTTGTAGTACCACGCCATGATAATCATGGTGGGTAATTAGCGGTTGTTTTATACTCTAACTACACTACACGTGTATAAGACCAGAACGGGTATTCATAAATTAATTTATTTTAACAATAAAAATATTCACAAATTTCACCAGATGTCTCCAACAACCGAGAGAGATATCAACAAACTACAAATAAAATGATGACATCATGATGATGACATTGATGATGATTCACCGAGTAGACCACCACATTCTGTGACAATAAGCACGAACCAAAATCATAAGATAAAAAACACATGCTCACACATAACACACACAAAACACATATACAAACACAAAAACAACGTATGTATGAAAATAATGCATAGGCAGAAGAAATTAATTGCATATTTACAGAACACAAGAAATCAAATCAACCCAAACGATTCTAACCCATTCTTTAAAACACATATACAAGCACATAAAGGCGAATACATGTTTAAAAACACATATAATCACAAAAACAACGCATGTATGAAAATAATGCATAGGCAGAAGAAAGTAAAATTGCATATTTACAAATCACAAAAAATCGATTCAACCCAAACGATTCTAATCCATTCTTTAAAATACATATACAAGCACATAAAGGCAAACACATGTTCAAAAACACATATAAAATCATTAAAAATAACGGATGTATGAAAGTAATGCATAGGCAGAAGAAAGTAAAATTGCATATTTACAAAACACAAGATATCAAATCAACCCTAACGATTTTAACCCATTCTTTAAAAAACGCATACAAGCACATAAAGGCGAACACATGTTTAAAAACACATATATAAGCATAAAAACAACGCATGTATGAAAATAATGCATAGGCAGAAGAAAGTAAAATTGCATATTTACAAATCACAAGAAATCAAATCAACCCAAACGATTCTAACCCATTCTTTAAAACACATATAAAGCACATAAAGGCAAATACACGTTAAAAAACATATACAAGCACAAAAACAACGCATGTATGAAAGTAATGCATAGGCAGAAGAAAGTAAAATTGCATATTTATAAAACACAATAAATCAAATCAACCCAAACGATTCTAACCCATTCTTTAAAACACGCATACAAGCACATAAAGGCAAACACATGTTCAAAAACACATATATAAGCCCAAAAACAACGCATGTATGAAAATAATGCATAGACAGAAGAAAGTAACATTGCATATTTACAAATCACAAGAAATTAAATCAACCCAAACGATTCTAACCCATTCTTTAAAACACATATACAAGCACATAAAGGCGAATACATGTTTAAAAACACATATACAAGGCACAAAAACAACGCATGTATGAAAATAATGCATAGGCAGAAGAAACTAAAATTGCATATTTACAAACAAAAGAAATCAAATCGACCCAAACGATTCTAACCTATCCTTGAAACAAGCTAAGATGGCTACAAACTAAAGAACACTTATCTTTATACTGCTAGCCATTAAAAGAGATAAACAGACTTCCTTACGTATTCCTGAGTTGGACTTTTTTTAATGCTAAATTATAATACATTTCTCATTTTATGCAGAAATTACTTTTAATTAATGAACATATGCATTTTGTTTTCCTTATTATATTGTATATACATTGAAGATAGAGTTTACAATTTAGATATTTCGCTATTAGAGGTAAATTACATATTGTAACATAGAAAATTAGGAAAGACAAACTTCAGGATGACACAGCAATTTATTTAAGGCAACAACAAAATCAACAATGATGAAACTTAAGTAAAAAAAGATGAGTTCAAACTTTTGACTATGCAAATAAATTGACAGAAGATAAGGTACTACATGTATGTTTTAAGTGGATCGATATTGTATACAATCTTCTGGTTAGAGATCTCTGGTCAGGTCTGTGGTCAAATATTACATTTTCCATGTAGGGATGTTCTCCATGCAGGGAATTGTTTAACTGTAGGTATACTACATGTCTACATTTGTAGTGTCAGGCTATGATATTCATGGTGATTATGACGGCTTGTAGTGTATATATGTCTACATATGTAGTACCGGAATATGAAACTTATCTTGCAAAAATGCCTTCCTCACTTTTCTTATCCCTAGAGATCTTGTAACAAATCTACAACGGACCTACAACAAAAATAAATACTGTGCTACAATATGTTTCAATGATCCACCAAGAGATTCTGTCCCCAAGTTCCCCTAGACACAAGGCGCCATGTTTGGCTAGGAGATACAACTTCTCTTATCCTACAAAATGATACGAAAGGTAGGTAGCGCTCGGATAGCTTCAATATTTGCTCTTCTTTTATACTTATCGCAGTAACCCACGTGGTATCAGACCATGATAATCATGGTGGTTGTGACGGCTTGTAATGTAAATATGTCTACATATGTAGTACCGGGCCATATCATAGTACGTATTAGAGTGTAATTGTTTAACTGTAGGTACACTACATGTCTACATATGTAGTGTCAGACTATGATAATCATGGTGGTTGTGACTGCTTGTAATGTAAATATGTATACATATGTAGTACCGGGCCATATCATAGTACGTATTAGAGTGTAATTGTTTAACTGTAGGTACACTACATGTCTACATATGTAGTGTCAGACTATGATAATCATGGTGGTTGTGACTGCTTGTAATGTAAATATGTATACATATGTAGTACCGGGCCATATCATAGTACGTATTAGAGTGTAATTGTTTAACTGTAGGTACACTAGATGTCTACATATGTAGTGTCAGACCATAGTAATCATGGTGGTTGTGACGGCTTGTAATGTAAATATGTCTACATATGTAGTACCGGGCCATATCATAGTGCGTATTAGGGTGTAATTGTTTAACTGTAGGTACACTACATGTCTACATATGTAGTGTCAGACCATGATAATCATGGTGGTTGTGACGGCTTGTAATGTAAATATGTCTACATATGTAGTACCGGGCCATATCATAGTGCGTATTAGGGTGTAATTGTTTAACTGTAGGTACACTACATGTCTACATATGTAGTGTCAGACCATGATAATCATGGTGGTTGTGACGGCTTGTAATGTAAATATGTCTACATATGTAGTACCGGGCCATATCATAGTACGTATTAGAGTGTAATTGTTTAACTGTAGGTACACTACATGTCTACATATGTAGTGTCAGACCATAGTAATCATGGTGGTTGTGACTGCTTGTAATGTAAATATGTCTACATATGTAGTACCGGGCCATATCATAGTACGTATTAAAGTGTAATAGATCAACTGTAGGTACACTAGATGTCTACATATGTAGTGTCAGACCATGATAATCATGGTGGTTGTGACGGCTTGTAATGTAAATATGTCTACATATGTAGTACCGGGCCATATCATAGTACGTATTAAAGTGTAATAGATCAACTGTAGGTACACTACATGTCTACATATGTAGTGTCAGACCATGATAATCATGGTGGTTGTGACGGCTTGTAATGTAAATATGTCTACATATGTAGTACCGGGCCATATCATAGTACGTATTAAAGTGTAATAGATCAACTGTAGGTACACTACATGTCTACATATGTAGTGTCAGACCATGATAATCATGGTGGTTGTGACGGCTTGTAATGTAAATATGTCTACATATGTAGTACCGGGCCATATCATAGTACGTATTAAAGTGTAATAGATCAACTGTAGGTACACTACATGTCTACATATGTAGTGTCAGGCCATGATTATCAAGGTGGTTGTGACGGCTTGTAATGTAAATATGTCTACATATGTAGTACCGGGCCATATATGATAATTATAGTACGTATTAGAGTGTAATAGCTCAACTGTAGGTACACTACATATCTACATATGTAGTGCCAGGCCATGATTATCAAGGTGGTTGTGACGGCTTGTAATGTAAATATGTCTACATATGTAGTACCGGGCCATATCATAGTACGTATTAGAGTGTAATAGATCAATTGTAGAGTAGAAGGTGAGTAGAAGGTTGTGTCTGTTTATACCGTAAGTACTCCACATGTATACACATGTACACAGTACCAAGCCATGATAAAACATGGTGGGTAGAGGGTTGTCAATGCTTGTACTGTAAGTACATCACATGTCTGTGAGACAAAATTACTTCCTGTCTCCTTAAAAAAGAAAGAAAACAGACCACCGGCAATATCAAAGACTTTCCACTTCCATAAGTTTTGTCTGAGTGTAATAAAGATAATAAACACAAGGTAATAAGACCAAATCCAAATAAATAAATAGTGTGTGACGTTTCGGTAACAGCGTTGTTAGACAATTGTCTGAAGATGGTAACAACGCTGTTACCGAAACGTCACACATTATTTATTTATTTGGATTTGGTCTCATTACCTTGTGTTTATAATCTATAATCCAAATTGTGCCTTATCAACTGTAATAAAGATATTGTATCCAAAAGATGTGAACATAAAAAAAGTGTAAATGACAAATTCTTAAAGGTAATAGAGTTTGGAGAAACATATTTTAAGTAAAAAATATGAGTTCTAACTTTTAGTTATGCAAATAAATCGACGGCAGATGAGGTATTACGTATGCATTCCAAGTGGATCGATATTGTATACAATCTTCTGGTTAGAAATCTCTGGTCGGTCTGTGGTCAAATACAACAAAAGCCTTTATTGAGAACCTCTCGTCCTATAAAGGATTCGCCAGTTTACAGAGTAATTGAAGAGAACTAAGAATACAGAGAGAAACCTATATGTAGTAGGTATAGTGTAGTATTTTCTACACTGTGACTATATACAACAGCAGCAACAAGCCTTTTACTGGAATCAAAGTCCCATACAGGATTCGTCATTCTAATCCTGACAAATATTATTTACATATAATTGTTTACATCAATTAGATTATGTATATAGCTTCCCCTTCTCTTCAGCCGTCTTCCAAAATTTGAACAACGCAAACGCTCCAGCTCTGTTTCTCACCACCTCATTCAACAGGAACTCCAAAGAGAGTCCCTCAAGGCCTAGTTATATCTGTGGTCAAATATGACATTTTCCATGTAGGGATGTTCGTACCATACATTGAAGCAGCTAGGGATTGCCTCGGAATATGAAAATTAAATTACAAAAATGCCTTCCTCACTTTTCTTATCCCTAGAGATCTTGTAACAAACATGTATCTTATTAACAGAAATTCGATGAAAAAATAATAATTTTAAATTGTGAGAATCCGAAACTATTATAGACACGTATGATTCTTTTTAAAGATTAAACAATTTTCTCTTTAGAAGGATGGTTTAAACCGTTGATTTTCGACCGCTACGAACCGGGTTTGATTCCCGCATTGAGCACTTTTTATTCTGATAACAAAAATGCTCTAATGGCCCCCGATTCTTGTAAAAGTCTAACCCCACAAGCGAGTGAAAGTAACCCAACGGGACTCTGGCACATTTGTAAGTGCAAAAGTCGAACTGCTTTTCACATGTGCAGACATGTAGTGCACTTACAGTAAAAGCAGTCGCCTACCTCTATCCACCATGATTATCATGGCCTGTACCATGTGTACTAGGGATAAGAAAGAAAAAAAACAATTTTCTCTACTGTCCTTACTGCAATGAAAAATTAAGTTTAATTTACAATCTACATCTTGTACCATATCACTGTTATATTGCATTTTTCGATTTTTCTTTTATAGTGATACTGATGCTAGACTCTTGGAATGGGTATTGTTTCATATTTTAAATATAGTAATGAGTTGACCCTATCAAATTGTAAAATAAACCATCAAGGTCAAAAGAGATTTTGAAACTATATTTTGAAAAAGGAAATCTAATCTCTTATTTCACATGTCTATGTAAAATACCTTTCAAAATATTGGGTTTTTCCTATGTATTACTATTGCTATGTTTCAAAACAGATATGTAAATTCTTACCTTGGATTCTTCAATAAAGACACCATTTTCTCCCATCATCGTCTGCTTCTGAATTAACCCTTACATGCTTACAATATGTAAATAAGTAAAGATTCATTTGTATTAAAGAATTCTTCAATCGTTGTATTTGTAAATTATGCAAATTATCTGTATATTTCCGATTTATTGCAGTGCAAGTTGAACCATTAGAAAAACAGAGGAATGGATGTTATAAAATTGTGACCTTGAAGATTCTCGCTGGCTTGAAAAAAAAATTAAAAAAGAAATTCATGAAGGTTACCAGCCAAGAATTCATTAGCCAATCAGCAATGGCTGAACTAGAAGCAATCTAAAACAACGATAATATCACTATTCGCTATAAAAACATAGATTGGGGAGAAAAGCTTTATATGATTTTTACTTTATGAAAAATCGGGGTACTGAAGATAGTGAAGCTATTACTGTGTTCTTTTTAGAGCTGAGAATAAAACTTGACCAGGAATCTAGCTAAAGAAGCTGCAGGTGAAAGGTAGTACGCTTTGATTGGGCATAAAGGGATAGAAGGCTTGTATACCTTTGGTAATCCCTATATATATGCAAGGTCCATTTGGATAAGAAAAGCAAAGACTAAAACGCGGCTGATTCCACACTTGTCTTTTCAGTGATACGCTAACCTATGTACAGTGGATTCTGTGGCCACTGGACATGTGTCGGACCTGGAGTCTGTTAGGTTCTGTGCTGCCTGGAGTATAGGAGCTCCATCTATGCTTCCTTCCTGTGGTGAATCTGTATAAGACCGGTGGTCTTAATAAAGCTGTATGTGGGTGTATCTAAACAACTGGACATGCGTCGGACATGGAGGCTGTTGTTGGGTTCTGTGTTGCCTGGAGTATAGGAGTTCTATCTATGCTTCCTTCCTGTGGTGAATCTGTATAATACCGGTGGTCTTAATAAAACTGTATGTGAGTGTATCTAAACAACTGGACATGCGTCGGATCTGGAGGCTGTTGTTGGGTTCTGTGCTGCCTGGAGTATAGGAGCTCCATCTATTATTTCCTCCTGTGGTGAATCTGTATAAGACTGGTGATATTAATAAAGCTGTATGTGGGTGTATATAAGCATTACCTTCCATATTTGAATTGAAACTTTATGATATTCTGGAGTGATATGGCCCGACCTCTTTAGTCTATAGAGGAGCCCATCTCCTCGAGCTGTGTTTCTTCTTTTATTGGATCAATCTAATTCGGAGATATCATAAGAACAGAGGATTCGGGAGAGAAGGAATTTGACTAGAAGGATTGAATTGGACGATCAAGAAATAGATGACTGGACAAGAGGATGGTTCATCATTACGGTATCTAGTGAGATTTAGAGGAAGAGAATTCATTGCCTAAGATTTGATGACCCACCGCAACAAGCAGTACATATACCTATGACAAATCGACATTATAAAAAGGTATTTATAAAGAAGGTAAATGGACATGTAGATGGCTGGTTTCCCCAATGCAGATTTTTTCCTCTTTAGGCGAAACCGAAGACATTTTTACCTGCCAGTGAATTAAGTAAGTTATTAGAGAGTGGAAGGATAAAATTGGACTACGATTTCACGTTTGGCTGAACAATGCTTTCTTTTTTTTTTTGGCTTGTCTCTCGGTAACTATGGTTGGTCACGTTGTGGAATTTACTTGTTTCTAACTACGTTCACGTTGTCTTTACTTGTTGTTAACTACGTTCACGTTGTCTTTACTTGTTCATAACTACGTTCACTTTGTCTTTACCTGTTGCTAACTACGTTCACGTTGTCTTTACTTGTTGCTAGCTACGTTCACGTTGTCTTTACTTGTTGTTAACTACGTTCACGTTGTCTTTACTTGTTGTTAACTACGTTCACGTTGTCTTTACTTGTTGTTAACTACGTTCACGTTGTCTTTACTTGTTCATAACTACGTTCACTTTGTCTTTACTTGTTGTTAACTACGTTCACTTTGTCTTTACTTGTTGTTAACTACGTTCACGTTGTCTTTACTTGTTGTTAACTACGTTCACGTTGTCTTTACTTGTTCATAACTACGTTCACTTTGTCTTTATTTGTTGCTAACTACGTTCACGTTGTCTTTACTTGTTTATAACTACGTTCAGGTTGTCTTTACTTGTTGCTAACTACGTTCACGTTGTCTTTACTTGTTTCTAACTACGTTCACGTTGTCTTTACTTGTTTCTAACTACGTTCACGTTGTCTTTACTTGTTTCTAACTACGTTCACGTTGTCTTTACTTGTTTATAACTACGTTCAGGTTGTCTTTACTTGTTGCTAACTACGTTCACGTTGTCTTTACTTGTTTCTAACTACGTCCACGTTGTCTTTACTTGTTTCTAACTACGTTCACGTTGTCTTTACTTGTTGCTAACTACGTTCACGTTGTGGAATTTACTTGTTGTTAACTACGTTCACGTTGTGGAATTTACTTGTTTCTAACTACCTTCACGTTGTCTTTACTTGTTGCTAACTACGTTCACGTTGTCTTTACTTGTTGCTAACTACGTTCACGTTGTCTTTACTTGTTTCTAACTACGTTCACGTTGTCTTTACCTGTTTCTAACTACGTTCAGGTTGTCTTTACTTGTTTCTAACTACGTTCACGTTGTCTTTACTTGTTGTTAACTACATTCACGTTGTCTTTACTTGTTGCTAACTACGTTCACGTTGTCTTTACTTGTTGCTAACTACGTTCACGTTGTGGAATTTACTTGTTGTTAACTACGTTCACGTTGTGGAATTTACTTGTTTCTAACTACCTTCACTTTGTCTTTACTTGTTGCTAACTACGTTCACGTTGTCTTTACTTGTTGCTAACTACGTTCACGTTGTCTTTACTTGTTTCTAACTACGTTCACGTTGTCTTTACCTGTTTCTAACTACGTTCAGGTTGTCTTTACTTGTTTCTAACTACGTTCACGTTGTCTTTACTTGTTGTTAACTACATTCACGTTGTCTTTACTTGTTGCTAACTACGTTCACGTTGTCTTTACTTGTTGTTAACTACGTTCACGTTGTCTTTACTTGTTTATAACTACGTTCACGTTGTCTTTACTTGTTGCTAACTACGTTCACGTTGTCTTTACTTGTTCCTAACTACGTTCACGTTGTCTTTACTTGTTTCTAACGACGTTCACGTTGTCCTTACTTGTTTCTTACTACGTTCACGTTGTCTTTACTTGTTTCTAACTACATTCACGTTGTCTTTACTTGTTTATAACTACGTTCACGTTGTCTTTACTTGTTGTTAACTACGTTCACGTTGTCTTTACTTGTTTCTAACTACGTTCACGTTGTCTTTACTTGTTTCTAACTACGTTCACGTTGTCTTTACTTGTTTCTAACTACCTTCACGTTGTCTTTACTTGTTTCTAACTACGTTCACGTTGTCTTTACTTGTTTATAACTACGTTCACGTTGACTTTACTTGTTGTTAACTACGTTCACGTTGTCTTTACTTGTTTCTAACTACGTTCACGTTGTCTTTACTTGTTTCTAACTACATTCACGTTGTCTTTACTTGTTTATAACTACGTTCACGTTGTCTTTACTTGTTGCTAACTACGTTCAGGTTGTCTTTACTTGTTGCTAACTACGTTCACGTTGTCTTTACTTGTTCATAACTACGTTCACTTTGTCTTTACTTGTTGTTAACTACGTTCACGTTGTCTTTACTTGTTGTTAACTACGTTCACGTTGTCTTTACTTGTTTCTAACTACGTTCACGTTGTCTTTACTTGCTTCTAACTACGTTCACGTTGTCTTTACTTGTTTATAACTACGTTCACGTTGTCTTTACTTGTTGTTAACTACGTTCACGTTGTCTTTACTTGTTTCTAACTACGTTCACGTTGTCTTTACTTGTTTCTAACTACATTCACGTTGTCTTTACTTGTTTATAACTACGTTCACGTTGTCTTTACTTGTTGCTAACTACGTTCAGGTTGTCTTTACTTGTTGCTAACTACGTTCACGTTGTCTTTACTTGTTCATAACTACGTTCACTTTGTCTTTACTTGTTTCTAACTACCTTCACGTTGTCTTTACTTGTTTATAACTACGTTCAGGTTGTCTTTACTTGTTGCTAACTACGTTCACGTTGTCTTTACTTGTTTCTAACTACGTTCACGTTGTCTTTACATTTTTCTAACTACGTTCACGTTGTCTTTACTTGTTTCTAACTACGTTCACGTTGTCTTTACTTGTTTATAACTACGTCCAGGTTGTCTTTACTTGTTGCTAACTACGTTCACGTTGTCTTTACTTGTTTCTAACTACGTCCACGTTGTCTTTACTTGTTTCTAACTACGTTCACGTTGTCTTTACTTGTTGCTAACTACGTTCACGTTGTGGAATTTACTTGTTGTTAACTACGTTCACGTTGTGGAATTTACTTGTTTCTAACTACCTTCACGTTGTCTTTACTTGTTTCTAACTACGTTCACGTTGTCTTTACTTGTTGATAACTACGTTCACGTTGTCTTTACTTGTTTCTAACTACGTTCACGTTGTCTTTACCTGTTTCTAACTACGTTCACGTTGTCTTTACTTGTTCCTAACTACGTTCACGTTGTCTTTACTTGTTTCTAACTACGTTCACGTTGTCTTTACCTGTTTCTAACTACGTTCACGTTGTCTTTACTTGTTGCTAACTACGTTCACGTTGTCTCTACTTGTTTCTATCTACGTTCAGGTATGTTGGTTACATAGATAAACTTGTAACCCTTACTAAATTTACTTCTGTATTTCGGAAAACTAATAAAGCATCATGGTGCAATCCCAGAATCTGAGATCTCTGAAATATAAGAAATATTAAGTCATTTAACACACTTTTTTCAAATTTCTAATTGATCCCTTTCTGAGAATGAAGTACAGTAGAAATTTTGTGTTTTATATGAAAAAAAAAAAATCGTTCCTAATAGTTTGCTTTTCTATAGATAGATGGCGCATTTTTTATTGAATTATTTTTAGATCTGGAAAATATGTTATAATGGCAAAAGTAGTAAAAACCAAACCCACAATGCATTAACATTTCACAAATTCTGCAAAACAGCACAGACAATAGGAGCAACACAGATGATGGATTCAACTTAAAGAAAGGTTGATCTTAATCTCCACTTTCTATAGATAAATGCTATGTTTACTTTTAAAAGCACAAATATTTCTTTTATACATAATACAAACTTATACTGCCCTTACTGCGATGAAAAATATATTGGGAGGGCTTGGCTTATCAGTGGTGAACCACTTTTTCATCGCAGTAAGGGCAGTAGAAGTTTGTATTATGTATAAAAGAAACATTCGTGCTTTTAAATTCTTTCATTTTATATGTATAGATGGCGCGTTATTACTCATGTTTACCTTTGTTTACCTATCTGAAAGAATCCTGTATGGGACATGTATCCTTAATAAAAGCTTGTTGTTTGGATAATGAAAATTGGCAATGATCGATGGTCAATGATGATGATACGATAATGATAAACGATAGGTTTTTTCAAAGACCAATACGGATTTAAGACCGGATAGTGTTCTGGTCTCCTAGTGCTGTCTTAAAGCGCTAATCGAATCTGTATATATATAGCAGCAGATCATGATGAATTAATGATAACCATGTCAATCAATAATGTAATCCAATTACCCAGAGTTACTAATTTTTCTCCTCTTTATATTCATAGCAATTTGGTTGGTTGATAATTATAGGGGGGAGAGAAAGACATGAATGTGTCTTCCCAATGACATTCTGGGATTGTATGACAACAGGACACTTAAATGACATTGGGTCGTTTAAACAGTACAGTACGTCTGCAACGTGTTTATTCCAATTTTAATATATATAATACTAAAAATAAAAAAGGCATATCCTGACCAGGAGCACATGTGCTTTTCAGAAGGCAGAGCGCCATCTGGTGAAACAGAAATCAACTAAACATTGATTTAGCCTGTTCCCTGATATTTGACCAACCCAATTTCTTGATAAATCAAGAAAAGCCATCCACGAATGCGTTTCGCGCTGTTGGCGCTATATATAATACTATATTTAATAAAAAATAATACCAATATATTATTATATATAAAACACACACATTAGGAAACAAAAATAAAAAATCAAATTTCAGTCAATATATAATAATTCCTAAAATAAAACAAACAAGTTAATATGTATATATATATTTGCTTATCCCTAATATGATGGTGGGTAGAAGTAGGCGATCGCTTTTACTGTAAGTACACCACATGTCTACATATGTGAAAAGCAGTTCGAATTTGCACTTACAAATTTACCAGAGCCCCGTTTGGTTACTTGCACTCGCTGGTGGGTTGGACTTTTGCAAGAATCGAGGGCCATTGGAGCATTTTTTAATCAGAAAAAAGTGCCCAATGTGGGAATCGAACCCGGGTCGTAGCGGTCGAAAACCATTGGTTTAGACCATCCTTCCACCAACCCCAATATGTAAAAATAAACTAACTAAATAAAAATATATTCTAACATCAAGCAATATGCAAATAATGATAATAATTATATTTAGAAAAAGAAACATTCGTGATTTATAATGCTTCCATTTCTTATAATCATAATGGGGGTCGGTGGTTTTCGACCACTACGACCCGGGTTCGATTCCCGCATTGTACACTTTTTCCTGTTTAAAAAAAAATGCTCCAATGGCCCCCGATTCTTGAAAAAGTTCAACCCCACCAGCGAGTACAAGTAACGGGGCTCTGGCATATTTGTAAGTGCAAAGTCGAACTGATTTTCACATGTGTAGACATGTGGTGTACTTACAGTAAAAGCAGTCTCTAACTACCCACCATGATTATCATAGTACCACGTGTACTAGGGATAAGCAGAAAAAAAATCATAATAATTAGAATTTACTGAGAAAAAAAAAACGAATATTTTTTTTGGGAAAACATTCACTCGGGAAAATCTCAGGCCATTCGGTCAATTTTGTAAGACAGACAAACCTCTATTAAGTGTCCATCTTCCGTATTCGTTTGCTTTTTTTTAGTTCCAATATATTTTATATTAAATTCTTCTAAGCTCTCTTCCACTCCCTTGATTTTTTAAAATTCAAAGATACTGAAATAAAAGCGTCAAAATGTTAATATTATTGTTTCATTTTGACGTCCCAAACACTTGTATATCGTTGTAGAAAAGATAAAATTTCATTATTTGAATTTATTTTGTCATTTTTTTAGTCTATTCGCTGTTTAATAGAAGTTTACAAGAATCTGTTTATATTGCCACGTAGAAAATTAGAAAAGACAAACATCAGGATGACACAGCGATTTATTTAAAGCAAGATAAACTTATGAATGATAAACAAAATGATAAGGCACAATTTGGATTATAGATTATAAACACAAGGTAATAAGACCAAATCCAATTAAATAAATAGTATATGACGTTTCAGTACTTTTGTTTGAAGATGGTAACAACGCTGTTACCGAAACGTCACACACTATTTATTTATTTGGTCTTATTACCTTGTGTTGATAAAAAAAAAGCAATGAGGGAAATTTACAGAGTAGAAAAATATAAACATGTATAATGATACTCTGTTAATAAAATAATAAAAGATTTGCTACAATATATATATTATAAATAAAGAAAAGAGATTTTCTGCTTGTATTTAATTATCTTGAGAATTATACTATGTTAATGCAGTCGTGGTTAAATCTTGAAATAAAAATAATAATGGTTTTGATCAGAGGTTGCTTTAATTGAACCCATGGAATATATATGAAAAACATAATTTGGTAAAAGTACTGCCTGGCTTAAGGCGTAAGAATTAAAAAAAAATGAAAAGCTTATTTACATAATGTACAAAAGTTTTGAGCCGGCCATCGGGGAAGAACAACAACGAGTTTTTATAGGGGAAGCATGATCTCTGGCGGTCGATTTAACAGAGTATTTGGATCTATGAAATATAATATATTTTTTAAATAGAATAACATTTTATATATAACATATATATTAAAAACAAATTAGGCATATCCTGGCCACTAACATGAGTGTTTTTTAGATAGCAGAGCGCCATCTAGTGGAACAGAAATCAACTAAACGTCGATTTAACCTGTTCCCTGATTTTTGACCAACCCATTTTCTTGGTAAATCAAGAAAAACAACCACGAACGTGTTTCGGGCTGTTGGTCCTTGTCAGCGTTGTTCAGACTGTACTTCTAAGGCCAAAAATATTTTTAGTCCCAGAGGTTTCTTGAGAGATGAAAAAAATATGTATTTAAGGCCAAACTTGAGTAAATACGCTAAACATGTGGATAAATAATAATAATAAAAAAAAGCTTGAGACTTTTGATGGTCCCTTCCTCGGCAGACACCATCAAAAGGTATCAAGCTTGTAAAGCTTGATACCTTAGTGTGATTGAGTGGAGATAAAAAAAAGAAGAAGAAATAATAAAAAAAGGTCGGGTGTTGGAATTAAAATTAAAAAAGGCATATCCTGACCACGTTCATTAAAAGGTATATTCCCACTCATGGAAAAAATGTTGAGGAAGTGGAAAGTCTTTGATGTGGCCGGTCATCTTGTTTTCTTTTAAAGGAGACAGAGACAATTTTGTTTACACTTAGTTATCTCGTATGTCTTCAATAAAGGTCACTGTGTATCAAATATCTTTTAGAGTTATTTTCTGAATCCCGATACACATGCTAAAAGGTACAACTTCTTTAAGTTTTGTCCATGAGTGTATCTTTCAGAGTTATTGTCTGAATCCCGATATACATGCTAAAAGGTACAACTTCCTTAAGTTTTGTCCATGAGTGTATCTTTCAGAGTTATTGTATGAATCCGATATACATGCTAAAAGGTACAACTTCCTTAAGTTTTGTCCATGAGTGTATCTTTCAGAGTTATTGTCTGAATCCCGATATACATGCTAAAAGGTACAACTTCCTTAAGTTTTTTTCCATGAGTGTATCTTTCAGAGTTATTGTCTGAATCCCGATATACATGCTGAAAGGTACAACTTCCTTAAGTTTTGTCCATGAGTGTATCTTTCAGAGTTATTGTCTGAATCCCGATATACATGCTGAAAGGTACAACTTCCTTAAGTTTTGTCCATGAGTGTATCTTTCATAGTTATTGTCTGAATCCCGATATACATGCTAAAAGGTACAACTTCCTTAAGTTTTTTCCATGAGTGTATCTTTCAGAGTTATTGTCTGAATCCCGATATACATGCTAAAAGGTACAACTTCCTTAAGTTTTGTCCATGAGTGTATATGTGTATTAAGTAAAAAAATAAGCATGTGTTATGCCATAACCGCGAGGTATTGTTGAATCGATTGATCCACGTTTCCTTTGTAGCTTGTACCAATCTGTGACATTTGAATGTATATACAGTAGAACCTCCCTTTAGCGGACATCCCGATAGCAGACACCTCTCTACAAAGGACATTTTTCATATGCAAAATTACCATTTTTACAATTTAGCAACTCTCCAGTAAGAGGACACCTCTCCCTAAACGACATTTTGGCTCTGCAATTAGGTGTTGTCCTTTACAGGGAGGTTCTACTGTATGACACAATATACTAAGATATAGCATGATATATGCAAATGCTACATATATTCAATAAATACTCAGATCCATACCATGATGAAATCCAAGATGTCTCCCGACCCCATCCTCCTGGCGGTGAGCAGATATTGCCCAGCAGACGTGGCCCGAAGAATTGGATTCCAGAGAGAAATCGATAAGTTGTTAATTGGATTTCTCTCAATAACTTTCCTGGCCAAACGGGGATATTTCCTGAATTTAACACGCGGGTAAATCTACAAGATTTTCCCCTGAATAATTTATGGATAAAGCCAGAGCCACAAAATCTAAAATCAATACATGGGTAAATTCAGAGTCACAAGATCTCATAAAATCAATACGTGGATGAAGCCACAAGATCTCCTAGAATCAATACGTGGATGAAGCAACAATATCTCCTAGAATCAATACGTGGATGAAGACACAATATCTCCTAGAATCAATACGTGGGTGAAGACACAATATCTCCTAGAATCAATACGTGGGTGAAGCCACAATATCTCCTAGAATCAATACGTGGATGAAGCAACAAGATCTCCTAGAATCAATACGTGGATGAAGACACAATATCTCCTAGAATCAATACGTGGATGAAGCAACAAGATCTCCTAGAATCAATACGTGGATGAAGACACAATATCTCCTAGAATCAATACGTGGATGAAGCAACAATATCTCCTAGAATCAATACGTGGATGAAGACACAATATCTCCTAGAATCAATACGTGGATGAAGCCACAAGATCTCCTAGAATCAATACGTGGGTGAAGACAGAAGATCTCCTAGAATCAATACGTGGGTGAAGCCACAAGATCTCCTAGAATCAATACGTGGGTGAAGCCACAAGATCTCCTAGAATCAATACGTGGGTGAAGCCACAAGATCTCCTAGAATCAATACGTGGGTGAAGCCACAAGATCTCCTAGAATCAATATGTGGGTGAAGACACAAGATCTCCTATAATCAATACGTGGGTGAGGCAACAAGTCCTAGAATCAATACGTGGATGAAGCCACAAGACCTAGAATCAATACGTGGATGAAGCCACAATACCTAGAATCAATACGTGGGTGAAGCCAAAAGATCTCCTAGAATCAATACGTGGATGAAGCCACAATATCTCCTAGAATCAATACGTGGATGAAGCCACAAGATCTCCTAGAATCAATACGTGGATGAAGACACAATATCTCCTAGAATCAATACGTGGATGAAGCAACAATATCTCCTAGAATCAATACGTGGGTGAAGCCACAATATCTCCTAGAATCAATACGTGGATGAAGCCACAAGATCTCCTAGAATCAATACGTGGGTGAAGCCACAAGATCTCCTAGAATCAATACGTGGGTGAAGCCACAAGATCTCCTAGAATCAATACGTGTATGAAGCCACAAGATCTCCTAGAATCAATACGTGGATGAAGCCACAAGATATCCTAAAATCAATACGTGGGTGCAGCCAAAAGATCTCCTAGAATCAATACGTGGATGAAGCCACAAGATCTCCTAGAATCAATACGTGGATGAAGCCACAAGACCTAGAATCAATACGTGGATGAAGCCACAAGATATCCTAAAATCAATACGTGGGTGCAGCCAAAAGATCTCCTAGAATCAATACGTGGATGAAGCCACAAGATCTCCTAGAATCAATACGTGGATGAAGCCACAAGACCTAGAATCAATATGTCGGTGAAGCCACAATATCTCCTAGAATCAATACGTGGGTGAAGACACAAGATCTCCTAGAATCAATACGTGGGTGAAGCCACAAGATCTCCTAGAATCAATACGTGGATGAAGCCACAAGACCTAGAATCAATACGTGGGTGAAGCCACAAAATCTCCTAGAATCAATACGTGGATGAAGCCACAAAATCTCCTAGAATCAATACGTGGATGAAGACACAATATCTCATAGAATCAATACGTGGATGAAGACACAAGATCTCCTAGAATCAATACGTGGGTGAAGCCACAAGGTCTCCTAGAATCAATACGTGGGTGAAGCCACAAAATCTCCTAGAATCAATACGTGGGTGAAGACACAAGATCTCCTAGAATCAATACGTGGGTGAAGCCACAAGATCTCCTAGAATCAATACGTGGGTGAAGCCACAAAATCTCCTAGAATCAATACGTGGATGAAGCCACAAGATATCCTAGAATCAATACGTGGATGAAGCCACAAGATCTCCTAGAATCAATACGTGGATGAAGACTATTTGTTTTTGTTGCTTAACTACGCACACCCCAGTTTATAAGTGCTGCACACTGGCAATTTAAGTAACCTAAAACGTCGCGTTATTCAATCATTTTGAACCAGATGGTGCTTTATGTAATCTACTGAGTTTCCATAATGCCGGTTTTATGGAATATAGATGGAAATTTTGCCGGGAAGATATTGGTCTTTAAAGATAACTACCTCTCTCGTCAAAATAGACGCTAAAACTAAGCTCTTTCTATTGACCCTCACCTCATACTAGCAAAGAATCCAGGACTGATGAAGACCATTAGTCCGAAGTTACAATCCTCAGGTGGATATTCGGAATTTTACCAAAGTTGGTGTTGTAGCATTGTCACCGACCTGAATCCGCTAGTTTGCAAAGACGGTCAATAGATGGCGCTTAATTTAGCGCATATTTTGACAGGAGAGGTGTCCTTTATTTTTTATAGATTTTTACAACGATTGTCATTTTTTAAAATTTGTTGATAGTGGGTGTATGCATGGCAAAAAATATAGCAACGAATTATATTGTAAACTTCTATTGAACAGAAAGTAGACTAAAAAGGACAAAATAATTTCAAAGTATCTTTTAGTGTCAATTTTGAAGAGAGAACTACCTTTTATAGTGTTTTTGGAGAGAAATGGTAAAGAAGCGTTGACCAGTTTGTTCTGAAAAAGATCTTAATCAGTTAAAGGATCAATTTCACATGATTTAAGGAGAAGCTATATGGAAGAATTGGTCAAAACGAGAGAGAGATGTTTTATCACTGACAAAAATGGTATTGTAGGATATCGCTTTCATTAGTGGAATACTGCGTGATATATGACACATAGAATATATAAATGTACACCTATCCCCCGATTTACACGGTACTTGTTTTACACGTTTTCGCTTTTACACGGTTTTCCAAATAAGTTTTTGTTTTTATCGCACTATACTAAATGATACTGTGATTGAACACATGCGCTGTGCACACATCTCACGAGGAATCCCGAGCTTATGTGCTGACTACATATTTTAACCTGTCGATGCATTTTATTTTAATTTCTGTGTACACCTATACCCCGATTTACACGTTTTTCTCAGGAACGTATCCACCGTGTAAATCGGGGGATAGGTGTACTATGATTTATATAATATCAATGGGAGATATATGTTAAGGTAAAGATATCAGGTTGCCAGGTAAAAGTTCCTTTTCAAACTCTTCAATCTCCAGCTTTCAGGCGCGAACGCCCTTCAACAAGAGAAAACATGGTATAATGAATTAATTCTGTACATACCCTAAACTGCAATGATATCAATCAAAATAGGAGTACATGGTTCATCAGTTTCTATCAATGTAGAATGAAAGAGATAGGAAAATTCGAAACTATTATTGCAATGTATTTTAGCCAGAAGACTTGAAAATATTATTTATTTTCAATGCAAACAACAAACATAGTTAACACGATTCCACAACTAAAATACCACCAACGTCTATATACACAAACACTATATATATACATATACTCACACTTATCATCATTAACTCTGTGAAAAACAATTAAATAAAACAATTCTTAAATTAATATGCTTTGATATCGTACAGGAAGTCTCCGATCCCGATTATTCTTTTAAAAATAAAACAATTTCTACTGTCCTTACTGTAATGTAAAAATTAATGGAAGGGCCTGGTTCATCAGTGGTGAACCCTCCCAGTGGTTTCGCCAGTTTAATCTACCATACCGCTGTTATATTGAATTTTTCGATCTTTCTTTTATAGTGATACTGATGTTAGACTCTTGGAATGGGTATTTTAGATGAACTATGGACATAAGCTTTCGAATTTTCATAACAGATGGCGCACTAATGCATCATAATGAAATATATATATCTATATTAGCATTTTAAAAAGAATTTAAATAAAAATAAATATTATATAATCAGAGTTTCTCTTATTCAAAATATTGGAGGCAAGCTTTAACGCGGTAACGCATCATAAGGCCATTGGTTTTTCAAAAGTTGAAATATTTGCATACAATATGGTTAAACAATACCATAGCTTTCTGGATATAAGTTTCTTTTCATTTTATTTACGTAGTTTCAAGCTTTCGGGCTTCTCTGTTCTTCTACAGGAGAACGCAAATCTTCTTCTTCTTTCTTATCTCCACACTGGGTGAAGTAGAATGCCTTTGTCATTAAGACTGGGAGCACTACTCAGTAGCAGGCCGACTTAACTCCAAAAGAAATGGTCGCCTCTGACATGAGGAACAGACGCCATGTGCAGCCGCTCCTAACATGGAGTACAAATGCTGCTCATCCTGTATCTATGGTTTAGGAGCCCTTACAGGGTACTATCAGCATGGCCAGCTGAGCCCAAGTTTTTTAGTGAGCTTGTTACTGTTCCCCCTCCTCCTTTTTCATCTGGGCTTGGGGCCGGTAAAGGCGAAGTTTAAGGAGAACATAAATAAACGAATAAAACGCCGCCTGATGCTAAACAACTACATAGATATTTGTAATAGCATCAGACGACGTTTTATTCGTTTATTTATGTACTCCTGTAGAAGGAGAGAGAAGCCCGAAAGCTTGACGTTAATAAAATGAAAAGAACTCATCTCTAGAAATCTGTTGTTTAATTTATGAAAATTCGAAACTATTATAGACGCGTATGATTCTTTTTAAGAATTAAACAATTTCTACTGCATTTACTGAAATGAAAAATTAATGGAAGGGCCTGGCTCATCAGTGATGAACCCTCTCAGCGGTTTCGCCAGTTTGGGATAGTAGTGAGTATTGGTCGGTGATCTGTGAATGCAATTTAATCCAATAATGGCTCTAGATATGTGAATGGCTAAATAACTTGAAGTCAATGTTATCGATATTGCATGGTGTCCATTCGTCCAGGTGTAATGGTTATTTCATTGATACAATTTAGTTAGTGATAGTTAGCGCTATGATGATGATAATATATGGACTCTATAAAAGCATAGGGCGCCTCTCCCGTCAAAACCTGACGCCGTCTATTGACCGTCACCGCAACTAGCGGCCTCGGGTCGGTGACAAAGCCACAACACCAGCTTTGGCAAACTGAAAAGCGTCCACCTAGAGACCCGCTAGTTGCGGCGACGGTCAATAGATGGCGTCAGGTTTTGACGTTTATTTTGACGGGAGAGGCGCCCTATGCTTTTATGGATCATTTTCCTCCCGGCAAATTTTCCATCTATATGGACTCTGTTCAGTGTAAAAATGTTCTACACAGACCTAGACGTAGAAGAATGGTAGACGTATCAGGATAACGCGGCAAGTTCTCTAACCCACGGGATAAGTTGACGTAGCACTCTTCAGAGATAAGTACGAGATAAGAGTTGAAGAAAAGAGAAAAAAATCAAACTAGGTCGACATGTCGGGTGCAAAAGGCGACTGACAACATCGAATGACGTCACAGAAGTGTAAGAATGTTGTTACTCACATTGGATACCTTCGTAAACAATATCAGACGATGATTCAAAAACCTTTCAAGAAAATCTATATTCAATATTATATTCATTATCACAACAGCTTTTTGTGGATTTCTACAAATTACAAAAAAAAAAAAGGTATAAAACGTCGCAACTCTTTTTATTTTTATAGTTAATTCTTCAAAATGTTCAATTATGTAATTTTTTGAATTCTTTTATCCTATATTTATATAGATTTATCTTTAAAAGGCTATATAATCTCTCTCCATGTTTATACGTTTTAGATTTAGCTGAAGAATTAGCAAACAGATGTTGATAATATTGTAACAAAGTATTTATTATTTTTATTAACAGAGTGGTCATTTTTATGTTTATATTTTGCTACTCTGTAAATTTCCCTCGTGGCTTATCTTTTGTTTACCTTTGATAATGTATTCTTGCCTGAAATAAATTATTGTCTTATCCCGAAGTTGGTCTTCCCCAATTTTCCACGTGGCAATATTTTAATTCGAACATTCAAACAACAACAAAACAGTCAACATGTTCATAAAAATCAATAATTTTTATAAAATTGCTTTCTATATAGCGTTATATTTGTAAAATATTAAATAAAGTGGGAGTATATATTAAAAGGAAAATAAAGTCGATATTTACTACATTTTATTTAGGGTTAGGAATTTGGAAATAATTATTTTTTATTTTTTATTATACGCGTTCACAGAATTTTGTAACAGCAGAGCCATTTCTTTCTTCAATATACACGATAAGGAATTCTTGAAAAATTTATAAAGTAACTTTAAATACTAAATAGTTAAAATTCTGCGCTTTTTTTTGGGGAATCCGGGTTATCTATATCTATTTATTTAATGCATTAAATAAATATATTGTCACGTTTGTGAATTTTATAATAATTTTTTTTCCACTGATTTTTGTATATTAAATTGAAAAGTCATTTTTGTTATCATCATCACAGGCAATGCATTTAAAAAAAACGATAATAAACAACAATAATGTAATTTGCATCTTCATTATTATAAAACAAATTTAAATTAACAATATAAAAACATATTTTAACATTTAACACAAAAACGTTACAATATTTTTACTAACTTTATAGGATTTAAAATATAGAGAATATCACAGTTTAAAGTATTTTGACTATTTTATACGACCCCACAGTCTATCAAGTTATATACATTCTGTATTCACCAACTTTAAACCCGCCCAGAAGTCCTCCTCTACGATAACCGTGAACGGGGGACTCTGAAATGTGGCTGACTAACGGGGCAATGACATCCGTCCTTTCCATGGAGCAACACAAGTAAGGGACTGTCCTGTAGTACGGTGTCGTGAGCCGCTACGGTAACCGTGAACAGGGAACTCTGAAATGTGGCTGACTAACGGGGCAATGACATCCGTCCTTTCCATGGAGCAACACAAGTAAGGGACTGCCCTGTAGTACGGTGTCGTGAGCCCCGAGCCGCTACGGTAACCGTGAACAGGGAATTCTGAAATGTGGCTGACTAACGGGGCAATGGCACCCTCCTTTCCATGGAGCAACAAAATCAGGAATTGACGATCCATGCTACTGTGCGTCCGAGGGAGCCGACGCGCCTGCAGTCATGGGAACCAGTGGGAAATATGCTACGAGGATCCTGAACATCTAACAATTAAACATAAATGGAACTCAGAAGAAGAGCTGAGTAGACTGCTGTATGAACATTGGACAAGACACGACCAACTTCAAGTCATCATGTTCAAGCTTCCTATAAAACGATCAAACCACATTCCCGAAAGGATTCTACCTATGGATTTATTCTGATCAACAAGAGAGTCAAGTTTTGTATTTTGTCCCATAAAATTTCCAAGGAATGATTGGAATTACATCAGTTGACCTTCCTGGCTTGTAGCCAAGTTTCCGGGGAGATTGTCTTATCGACTTTTAACTCCTGGCTTGGTTTTATGTCTCTTGTTCCCTCAGGTCTTGTATGGATAGAACTTCAGAATCTATACCTTGGTTTTATGTCTTTTGTTCCCTCAGGTCTTGTATGGATAGAACTTCAGAATCTATACCTTGGTTTTATGACTTTTGTTCCCTCAGGTCTTGTATGGATAGAACTTCAGAATCTATACCTTGGTTTTATGTCTTTTGTTCCCTCAGGTCTTGTATGGATAGAACTTCAGAATCTATACCTTGGTTTTATGTCTTTTGTTCCCTCAGGTCTTGTATGGATAGAACTAGATAGGTGGATAGACAAAACTATAACACATAAAGTTGAGAATAAAGAAGAGTCGGTGGACGAGTGGGTAACACCCTCGATTCCCGACAGTCACGAACCGGGATTGAATCCCGCGTTAACATTTTGTTTACTATGTGAATAACCATCCCATATTATTCATTATTGCAATTATCATAAACTAGGTTGCTCTTTTTGAGCGGTACCTAATAAAGTGATTTTGGAACAAGGAATAAAGTTGACAAAATAAATTTATTGTTGAAATATATTTTTACAGAGTTATGAAAATTTATGTTAAAAGATTTAATAAGCATGATTTCAACTCTCTAGAGAAGCAAAGTTCAGTAAAATCTAATACGTCACTATTCTAGAGATAATCAATGATAGCCGAAGAGATTGAATAGTAATGGAAGATTTAAGAAACATGTGTGGCGAAGAAGAGAACAGATTTAAAGCAGACATGAGTGAATTCAACTGAATGGTAAAGACAATTTCAACGAATTCCTTCACAATTTATGATCGATAATAGCTAAAGAGATTTCCTTAGTAAAAAATCGAATATTTTATACTCGTGGCGAATAAAAGAAGATTTTGAAGATGATTTCAAATACCCAGAGCAGTAAATGTACATGAATCAATATGTTTTAAGATCAATAATTTCTGAAGACATTTTGTAATCAAAAGTAAGAGATTTTATAGCATTGGCAAGAAAAGGAATAGTTGCAGCTGATTCTAAACAGTCAAATTCTGTACCATTGAGGAAAAAAAAAAGAAGATTCTGTTACGAGGACGAACTGTCTTGAGATTTTCCTTGAGAGAAAGATTGCCAAGGTTGAGGCCAACCCACGCTGGTCAACATATTTGCATCAACGGCGGTTGCCATGGCGACGAGACATGTGACAAATGACACTGTTGCGACCCATTATTAGCTGGAAGCAGACGACACCTGCGTTACCACCAAACCTCGTTGTCACGGTCACCCTCCGTTGCAACGACAACCATTACGTCGTCCATTACTGATGGCCTGTTGCAAGAACCAGAAAATTTCAGTAAGATTTAAAACTAATTATACTCGCGGTTCTCTAGATTTAAGGCTTACCGAATTTAAGATCAAACCACATTTACCTGCCGAATTTATGATCAAGCCATATTAAGACCTACCGAATTTCAGATCAAACCACATCAAGACCTACTGAATTTAAGATCAAACCACATTAAGGCCTACTGAATTTAAGATCAAACCAAATTAAGACCTGCATAATTTAAGATCAAACCACAATGAGACCTACCGAATTTAAGATCAAACCACATTAAGACCTGCAGAATTTAAGATCAAACCACATTAAGGCCTACTGAATTTAAGATCAAACCACATTAAGACCTACAGAATTTAAGATCATACCAAATTAAGACCTGCAGAATTTAAGATCAAACCACATTAAGACCTGCAGAATTTAAGATCAAACCACATTAAGACCTACTGAATTTAAGATCAAACCACATTAAGGCCTACTGAATTTAAGATCAAACCAAATTAAGACCTGCAGAATTTAAGATCAAACCACATTGAGACCTACCGAATTTAAGATCAAACCACATTAAGACCTGCAGAATTTAAGATCAAACCACATTAAGGCCTACTGAATTTAAGATCAAACCACATTAAGACCTACAGAATTTAAGATCATACCAAATTAAGAACTGCAGAATTTAAGATCAAACCACATTAAGACCTGCAGAATTTAAGATCAAACCACATTGAGACCTACCGAATTTAAGATCAAACCACATTAAGACCTGCAGAATTTAAGATCAAACCACATTAAGACCTGCAGAATTTAAGATCAAACCACATTAAGGCCTACTGAATTTAAGATCATACCAAATTAAGACCTGCAGAATTTAAGATCAAACCAATTTAAGACCTGCAGAATTTAAGATCAAACCACATTGAGACCTACCGAATTTAAGATCAAACCACATTAAGACCTGCAGAATTTAAGATCAAACCACATTAAGACCTGCAGAATTTAAGATCAAACCACATTAAGACCTGCAGAATTTAAGATCAAACCACATTAAGACCTACTGAATTTAAGATTAAATAACATTAAGACTTACCGATTTTAATATCAAGCTATATTTAAGGCCCATATCTCCCAGTCATTAATACAGTTTTAACATACAAGGTGTGTCCAATAAATAATGAGACTGGTCAAAAATAAAGAAAAAATAGAACGATTAAATTTTTTTTTATTAGTATTTTTCAAAATAGTCCCCTCCCGCATCTATACATAATTTCCATCTCTTCTCCCATGATTTGAAACATTTAGAAAAGGCATCTTTCGGGATGTTCTTCAAGACCTTTTTCGAATCCGCTATGATGGCCTCTCTAGTGTCAAATCTCCTTCCTTTTAGAGCCAATTTGAGTTTTGGAAAGAGAAAAAAAAATCATTTGGAGCTAGTTCTGGGGAATAGGGAGGTTGTGTTGAAGTATTTGGATGCCGTGTCTAGCCAAATAAGTCAGTACAGATGTAATCTAACATACATACATATATTTAGAATTAAGTCTTATTTAAACCCATATTTAATTAAAAACACAAAAATGGCATATCCTGATGGTTCACACGAGCATTTTAGATAGTAGAGAGAGCGCCATCTAATGGAAAAGAAATCAACTAAACGTTGATTTAGACTTGTTCCCTGATATTTGGCCAACCCATTTTCTTGATAAATCAAAAATAGCCAACCACATAAACACGAATGCCAAATATAATACCCTATATATATGTTAACACTCATTATATTGTGAAAAAATAGTAAAAATGTGATATTGTACTGGAATACGGTTCAATAATTAAGAAAAGGAAAAAATGACATCTCCTTATTGTGCAACTGAAAGTTGCTGATGGCTTGCGCCATCTATCGGAATAAATATCAACTATTCGTTGATTTTTAATTATTCCAGAATTGGCCAAATACCCATTCTTGTTTAATCAAGAAAAGCTAACCGCATACGCGTTTCGGGCTTTGCGTTCTAACGAAATTCTGGCCTTAACTACCCGTTTAATGATTTTTCAGGATACCTGAATTGACCAGTTTTTTTTTGTCTTTGAGGTACAGCTTGCACCACGCTGATGAGGGCCAATAGCCCGAAACGCGTACGTGGTTAGCTTTTATTAAGTAATCAAGAATGGGTATTTGGCTAATTCTGTAATAATTAGAAATTAACGAATAGTGGATATTTATTCCGATAGATGGCGCAAGTTATCAGCAACGTTTAGTTGCACGATCAGAAAATTCCTTTTTCTTAAACATTCACTGTAGTCCATAAGTAACGAATGTGGTTTGTACATGGTTGAAGGTTGTTTAAAAACATAACTACACTGCTGCTCGAAAGAGTTACAGAATAAAATGATCATACTGAATTTTAAAAAATAATAACAATGATTAGATTAGAATTTATTCATATATTGCTGGTGGTATAGAAGCAATACATTTATTTTTGGTATTCTTTACTCGAAGCACACAGATGATTGGCTAAGCCGCAGTACCAGCTTTGACAAATTCGAAACCAAGATAAATTTGGTTTCGAACTAAGGCTTTCATCAGCTACTACGATTTCGTGACCTCCTATGGAAGCTGGTGTTATGAAATCACCCGAAAATTCCAAAAAGAAAGTGGCTTGACATTGATTTTATCCTGCACGATTGGCGTAGAGATCAAATCCGGTGCTTCAAATGTGAAACAAGGTATCTGTGGTGGTGTCTTGTCCACGGAGCAAATCAGATCGGTCCATGCACCCTGATCACAATACCGGCCAACTGAGATGCCTTGTCCGTATGGATGTCCTCTTCTGGATTGATGTCTGCCATATAGAGAGCTGCAAGGGTGGCCAGGTATATATGGTCCGGAGTGAATTGGGTGTTGTAACAGTTATTACAGTTCCTGTAGGATCTATTCATGTCTGGGTTTATCTTTCTTCATCTATTGATTTGCATAAAATACATCGTCAACGTTTTACATTATGCAAAGTGAGTGTTATTCGATAAGTTATAAATTCAGGGGGTTAGTTTGTTCTCTACACTTTTTCTGTTATACTCAAGATTGTCACATATTTGAAATGTCTCTAAGACATCGCTTAGAAATTTCTTTAGGATGTCTAGTAAATAGAAGGATAGAAGCTGAACAGACCCAAGCTGAGGTAGCAAGATGTGCCAAGACGCGTGACTCTCGGAATTTTTATTACCTTTATCGTTCGAACCTATGCTCGCATGTCTTTCTTGTTTTAGGGAAAGAGGCTTGATTTTTTTGCTTATCCCTAATACACGTGGTACAGGCCATGATAATCATGGTGGGTAGAAATAGGCGACTGCTTTTACTGTAAGTGCACCACATGTCTACACATGTGAAAAGCAGTTCGAATTTGCACTTACAAATGCGCCAGAGCCCCATTTAGTTACTTGCACTCGCTGGTATAGGGTTAAACTTTTGCAAGAATCGGGGGCCATTGGAGCTTTTTTTTAATCAGTAAAAAGTGTCCAATGAGCGAATCGAACCCGGATCGTAGCGGTCGAAACTAATGGTTTAGACCATCCTTCCACCGATCCCTGGCTTGATGATATTGTGGATTGTGACTTTCTAATTTTTCAAAGAGGAAGCTCTCTTGGAGAGACGTCGGCTACCTTCGAACATTGGAGAATCTTTGAATTGGAAGCTTTGAATGGACTTGAAGAGGGTCTTGACATTCCTAGACAGAGTCTTTGTCTGGAAAGGCAAAAGGGAAGTAAACCTAAGAACGACTATGTCCTTCAAGCTGAGTCATGGACGCAAACATTTGGGATGATTCATTTTGCTCAATGTTTATTTTTCTGGGCCGTGCGTGGAGAAATGGACTTGAAGCCTGGTGGATTATACATCACATGGGGCAGACACATGCCTTCACTCTTCTGTGTCATCTATTTCTTTCTGGTGATCGTTTTCTGTGACTTTGATGGAAATTCTTGATTTATACTCTTTATTCTTATAGCAAACAACCTAGAGTCATTTAGATATATTCTACTGTTGAAGTATATAAATTTCCATATTTCTCTCTTTCTGTATTTAACTTTATATAACCTTATATGAACGATTTAATAAAATTAGTTTCATAACGACGTTTAAGGAGAAATAATGACTATTCCTATCCTTAGGGATGAAGTATGAAAGGATGAATTGTGAAGAGCAATGATGAACGGGAATTCCCAACCTTGGACACTTATATTTTTCTGTTCATCATAACTCTTCACAATTCATCCTTTCATACTTCATCCCTAAGGATAGAAATAGTCGTTATTTCTCTTTAAAATAATTAATATTACGGTTTTTGTTCTGTAAAAAGAAACATTTGCGGTAAAACTTGTCAAACGTGTCGTTCTACAATCATAAGTCGCATTATATTGTATTATAAAATATATTATATTGAAAAAAGAATATGAGATGGAAAAGGTAGGCTGAAGACGCCTATATCAGATATACCCTGAGATCAAGAAATCTGGAATCATGGCCAAAATCCACAAATGGCAAAAAACTAGGATGGTAAAGAAATTCATTCCACATTCTAAATGCTAAATAAGCATTGATAACAGAGGATAATTTAATAAATCATGGGTAAGTCTTCTGGTATTTTATATGATTTGACCATGGTGGTTATACAGTAGAACCTCCATGAGAGAACACCCACGCTAGAGGACACCTCTCTATAAAGGACAGTTTTCATTTGCAGAATAAACATTTTTACTATTTAGTAACTCTCTGGTAAGAGGACACCTCTCTCTAAAGGACACTTTGACTCTGTAATTAGATGTCCTTTACAGGGAGGTTCTACTGTATAAAGTGTTGGAACAGGTCAAAATATTTCTCTAGCATGTATTAGCCTTGAATGATTTTAAATTTATTCTCTGAAGCTATATTAAAATGAGTTTTGAGCACTATGGTTTAAATTGTTAAAGAAAGGTCTAAATCATACTTAGAATATAAATATAAATAGAATAAATTATAAATAATAAACAAATATAGAATAGTTCTTCAAATTAAAGACATTTCGGCCAGTAAATCTTTTTTATTGTCTCGACGTTTCAACAAAACTAGAATAATATGCAATTTGATGGCAAAAGAAAACTATCTTGTTTACAGGAAGAGACCATTAAATACACAAAAAAAGTGGATGATTCGCATTTCAATTTTACCTGTATATAAATGAAGGGAGATATTAGTTGAGATTATATTTTCAAAGAGGAGAGAGATATTAGAAAAAGTATCAACATGTGTGATTCTATTAATACAGTATTGGTATCTTCTCTAACACATCTGGTGTTCAGAAACGCCTATTGTAAGGGAAGTAAACAAGATGATATCCTATTAGAGTGGAGTATTGTGATGAAGGGATGAAAGAGTGCTAGAAAGTCTAGGGGGAATCCCGAGGGAGAGCGAAGGAAGAAACTACCGCCCGCTGAAACCCGACCACAGAACAGCTGGATGCCAGTTGTGAAATTTGTTGTTGACATCCGCGTGCATTTCAACTGCTTGTTCCTTGTACCGTCCTGGGTAGATGTATCGTCTTCAGTGGATGTACCGTCCTGGGTAGATGTATCGTACTCGGGGATGTACCGTCCTGGGTAGATGTATTGCTTTGGGTGGAGGTATCGTTTTGGGTAGATGCATCGTCTTCAGTGGATGTACCGTTTGGGTAGATGTATTGCCTTGGGTAGATGTATTGCCTTGGGTGGAGGTATTGCCTTGGGTAGATGTATCGTCCTGGGTAGATGTATCGTCTTCAGTAGATGTCCCGTCCTGGATAGATGTATCGTCTTCAGTAGATGTCCCGTCCTGGATAGATGTATCGTCTTCAGTAGATGTCCCGTCCTGGATAGATGTATCGTCTTCAGTAGATGTCCCGTCCTGGATAGATGTATCGTCTTCAGTAGATGTCCCGTCCTGGGTAGATGTATCGTCTTCAGTAGATGTCCCGTCCTGGATAGATGTATCGTCTTCAGTAGATGTCCCGTCCTGGATAGATGTATCGTCTTCAGTAGATGTCCCGTCCTGGATAGATGTATCGTCTTCAGTAGATGTCCCGTCCTGGATAGATGTATCGTCTTCAGTAGATGTCCCGTCCTGGATAGATGTATCGTCTTCAGTAGATGTCCCGTCCTGGGTAGATGTATCGTCTTCAGTAGATGTGCCCGTCCTGGGTAGATGTATCGTCTTCAGTGGATGTACCGTCCTGGATAGATGTATCGTCTTCAGTAGATGTCCCGTCCTGGATAGATGTATCGTCTTCAGTAGATGTCCCGTCCTGGGTAGATGTATCGTCTTCAGTAGATGTGCCGTCCTGGGTAGATGTATCGTCTTCAGTGGATGTACCGTCCTGGGTAGATGTATCGTCTTCAGTAGATGTCCCGTCCTGGATAGATGTATCGTCTTCAGTAGATGTCCCGTCCTGGGTAGATGTATCGTCTTCAGTAGATGTGCCGTCCTGGGTAGATGTATCGTCTTCAGTGGATCTACCGTCCTGGGTAGATGTATCGTCTTCGGTGGATCTACCTTCCTGGGTAGATGTACCGTCCTGGGTAGATGTATCGTCTTCGGTGGATCTACCGTCCTGGGTAGATGTATAATTCTCGGTAGACGTACCGGCCTAAATAGATGTATAATTCTCGGTAGACGTACCGGCCTAAATAGATGTATTGCTCTCGGTATTTGTAAAGTTCTCGGTAGATGTATCGTCCTGGTTAGATGTATCGTCCTGGTTAGATGTATCTTCCACGGTGAATATCTACTAGTTTCAGTTAACCAGGTGTAAAATTGTTTCGTTTCATAATAATCCAAAGTCTAGTCATACACAATAATATATATAACAGCACACACACAGATAATTGACACATAATACTTTAAATATTCTAAACAACGCCAATATTCCAGTCCGTTCTTATACATAGCACTTTCCAAGTAATTGTAAATGTTGAAAACGCGACATTTCAAAATCTATAAAACTTCCCGGATACTTACCTAATTGTTCCTGCAGCTGAACAGATCAAAATGCCTAAATTTAGTATTGTAATTTATAAATATTCCAATTTGATCGATTCACATAGTGAAGTTGTGAGAATTGGGTAAAATTTTGACATGTAAGTAATGTAGCTCCTCTACGTGGCGGGCTGGAGAAGTAGCACAAGTAAGGGACTGCCCTGTAGTATGGTGTCGTGAGCCCCGAGCCGCTACGGTAACCGTGAACAGGGAACTCTGAAATGTGGCTGACTAACGGGGCAATGGCACCCGTCCTTTCCATGGAGCAACACAAGTAAGGGACTGCCCTGTAGTACGGTGTTGTGAGCCCCGAGCCGCTACGGTAACAGGGAATTCTGAAATGTGGCTGACAAACGGGGCAATGGTACCTCCTCTTTTCATGAGATAAGACACCACCATGTAGCTAGTTGAGGTCTGGAAAGGGGAACCATAATACTCAGTTGGAACTTTTGCAAGGGCACTTTGTCTCAGCACTTGTAGGATAGAGAGATAATGGATTTTTACTTGTCCTCGAAATAATTCCGCAATGGTTTATATAAAGCTTTTCTCTTCCTAAATTTTCACATACTATGATACACATAGCATCAGTTTGTAGAACGACGTTTGACAATTTTACCTCAAATGTTTCTTTTGAACGAAAAATCGTAATTTATTTTAAGGAGAAATAACGATTATTTCTATTCTTAGGGATGAAGTATGAAAGGATGAAATGTGAAGAGTAATAATAAACGGAAAAATAAAAGTGTCCAGATATGGGAATTGTATTATAGATATAATTTCCATATTTACATATGCTTTAAATATAGTTTCATATTTATTCCTCAATTATACCTTTTATAGAAATTCTGGAAAACCAATTTGGGAACGATTAAACGGTATTTTTCAAAACGATAATTGGACAAATTTTAACAAGTGTATACAGGCACTTACAAAAGCAGTGTTGCAAGCTTCTACTTATCATAATTACTTATGATACATGATTACTATAAAGGAATGACAATACATCCAGATGGCACAAGAACCTATAGGACATGTAACAACTGTTGGTGTGGAACTAACACCTACCCACATATTCTCATGTCCAGCAATGGCCGCAGCCTTGCAGAAAATTGACATAGACCCAGAGCAGCAGCTTTACACACCCAGGATAGTGGATATTGCTGCTGCTGTGATGGAGATGCATGGAGACATCTGAGGCTCTTCTTTGGACACGACAACAACAACAGAAAATTGACATGGACCCAGAGCAGCAGCTTTACACACCCAGGATAGTGGATATTGCTGCTGCTGTGATGGAGATGCATGGAGACATCTGAGACTCTTCTTTGGACACGACAACAACAACAGAAAATTGACATGGACCCAGAGCAGCAGCTTTACACACCCAGGATAGTGGATATTGCTGCTGCTGTGATAGAGATGCATGGAGACATCTGAGGCTCTTCTTTGGACACGACAACAACAACAGAAAATTGACATGGACCCAGAGCAGCAGCTTTACACACCCAGGATAGTGGATATTGCTGCTGCTGTGATAGAGATGCATGGAGACATCTGAGGCTCTTCTTTGGACACGACAACAACAACAGAAAATTGACATGGACCCAGAGCAGCAGCTTTACACACCCAGGATAGTGGATATTGCTGCTGCTGTGATAAAGATGCATGGAGACATCTGAGGCTCTTCATTGGACACGACAACAACAACAGAAAATTGACATGGACCCAGAGCAGCAGCTTTACACACCCAGGATAGTGGATATTGCTGCTGCTGTGATAAAGATGCATGGAGACATCTGAGGCTCTTCATTGGACACGACAACAACAACAACTTATGATAACAAAATATATACAATATCATTTACAGGGAATTTTACAGAAAGGTAAGTCATCAAGATTTAAAATCGATAAACAGTCGCCTGAGCTATTGCAATATCTGATTGTCCCTGAAATCTAGTAGACTCAGCGCATTGATCAACGCAATCTTTGGCAAATTCGGAATGGCTACTTGAAGTTTAGGATTTGTCACTCGTCAGTTTAGAGCAGCTTTATTGTTGTTGTCGTGTCCAATGAAGAGCCTCAGATGTTTCCATACATCTCTATCACAGCAGCAGCAATGTCCACTATCTTGGATGTGTAGACCTGCTAAGGGCAGCTTTGATTTCAGGAAATACATAATAGATTTATAAAAAGGCCCAACCATTGAAAAAATTTAAACGTTCAAAATTGAAAAACTTCAATATTTTCCCTTAAAAGGAATTTAAAATTTCGAGTTTGTTGGCACAAGATTCAAAATGCTGAATATTTGATAGCTATTTGACCCAGGATCGAATCCCGGATTCTGAAACCTTTTTACAAATTTTATTTGATAGAATATATGGTACTGACAAACCCCATCAGGCGCCTGTCCACTCGGAGGAGGAGCCTCCTCGCTGGTTTCATCAGCGCCGCCATCGAGCGCGCTCGGGACTCCGATCCCTTTGTGCGTGAGGGCATGTCCGCGCTCAGGGGGATGTTGCCCTCCTGATTGGGCCCAGACGAGCCTCGGTGGGGACACCGCCTGATTTGTTTTAAATTGTAAATATTTGGTTCCTCCTGCTTAACTCTTAGGAGTAATGATTTACTAAGTAGTCAATAAAATATTTTTAATTGTCAATTGTCTGACAAACCCCATCAGGTATATGCAAGCAATCAATTATGGCTTTATCAAATTATAAGTACAAAGACAAACTATTTCTTCATGTGTATTCACGTGGTATACTTACAGTATAAGCTGCCGTGAACACCTATATACAATGATTATCATGGTCTGTATTTAAGGTAAAACCATATGGACTCCCTATGTTGCTAGAACTCCTGATGTTGCTAGAACTTCCGTTGTTACTAGGGGTCCCTATGTTGCTAAGAGTCCCTATGTTGCTAGAACTCCCTATGTTGCTAGAACTCCCGTTGTTACTAGGGGTCCCTATGTTGCTAAGGGTCCCTATGTTGCTTGAACTCATGTTGTTGCTAGAACTCCCGATGTTACGAGGGGTCCCTATGTTGCTAGAACTCCCTATGTTGCTAGAACACATGTTGTTGCTAGAACTCCCGATGTTGCTAGAACTCATGTTGTTGCTAGAACTCCCGTTGTTACTAGGGGTCCCTATGTTGCTAGAACACATGTTGATGCTAGAACTCCCGATGTTGCTAGAACACATGTTGTTGCTAGAACTCCCGATGTTACTAGGGGTCCCTATGTTGCTAGAACTCATGTTGTTGCTAGAACTCCCGATGTTGCTAGAACTCATGTTGTTGCTAGAACTCCCGTTGTTACTAGGGGTCCCTATGTTGCTAGAACTCATGTTGTTGCTAGAACTCCCGATGTTGCTAGAACTCATGTTGTTGCTAGAACTCCCGTTGTTACTAGGGGTCCCTATGTTGCTAGAACTCATGTTGTTACTAGAACTCCCGATGTTGCTAGAATTCATGTTGTTGCTAGAACTCCCGTTGTTACTAGGGGTCCCTATGTTGCTAGAACTCATGTTGTTGCTAGAACTCCCGATGTTGCTAGAACTCATGTTGTTGCTAGAACTCCCGTTGTTACTAGGGGTCCCTATGTTGCTAGAACTCATGTTGTTGCTAGAACTCCCGATGTTGCTAGAACACATGTTGTTGCTAGAACTCCCGATGTTGCTAGAACTCATGTTGTTGCTAGAACTCCCCTTGTTACTAGGGGTCCCTATGTTGCTAGAACACATGTTGTTGCTAGAACTCCCGATGTTGCTAGAACTCATGTTGTTGCTAGAACTCCCGTTGTTACTAGGGGTCCCTATGTTGCTAGAACTCATGTTGTTGCTAGAACTCCCGATGTTGCTAGAACTCATGTTGTTGCTAGAACTCCCGTTGTTACTAGGGGTCCCTATGTTGCTAGAACACATGTTGTTGCTAGAACTCCCGATGCTGCTAGAACACATGTTGTTGCTAGAACTCCCGATGTTGCTAGAACTCATGTTGTTGCTAGAACTCCCGTTGTTACTAGGGGTCCCTATGTTGCTAGAACACATGTTGTTGCTAGAACTCCCGATGTTGCTAGAACTCATGTTGTTGCTAGAACTCCCGTTGTTACTAGGGGTCCCTATGTTGCTAGAACTCATGTTGTTGCTAGAACTCCCGATGTTGCTAGAACTCATGTTGTTGCTAGAACTCCCGTTGTTACTAGGGGTCCCTATGTTGCTAGAACTCATGTTGTTGCTAGAACTCCCGATGTTGCTAGAACTTATGTTGTTTCTAGAACTCCCGTTGTTACTAGGGGTTCCTATGTTGCTAGAACTCATGTTGTTGCTAGAACTCCCGATGTTGCTAGAACTCATGTTGTTGCTAGAACTCCCGTTGTTACTAGGGGTCCCTATGTTGCTAGAACTCATGTTGTTGCTAGAACTCCCGATGTTGGTATCTACAAGAAATTTTCACCCAGTTTATATAAGAACCACCTGGCAGAAAAACGGAAATTGTCAACCGGAATAGAAAGTAAGGATGATCGCCAAGCTAGTTAAACAATCATCTAATTACTTAGGCCTCTTTGGAAACAACCATTGTCAGCCATTCTGCAACAGTAGAACGTATTTTTTGTAAACTACTTCTTTTTCACAAAAGTATATTTTTTGAAAATAGAGCAATCCATAAATAAATCTTTAAATAAAAAGGCATATATTGGATCAAAATATCATTTATTTGACCAATATATCAGTTGGCTGAACGCCAACCGTAGGTATTATAACATTTTTATAACACTTTAAAAATGTTATAATACCTTGATAAAGGTTGGCGTTCAGCCAACTGAAATGTTGGTAAAATAAAAGATATTTTGATTCAATATATGCCTTTTTATTTGAAGATTTATTTATGGATTGAAGGCATATATTGGATCAAAATATCATTTATTTTACCAATATTTCAGTTGGATGAACGCCAACCTTTTTATCAAGGTGTTATAATATTTTATATTATAACACTTTAAAAATGTTATAATACCTTGATAAAGGTTGGCGTTCAGCCAACTGAAATATTGGTAAAATAAATGACATTTTGATCTGATATATGCTTTTTTATTTAAAAAGTATCTTTTGTAATACAAGTAGAAATTGGAAAAATTTAACGCCTTTAATTCGAAAATTTATCTTAGAATTTCCTATAAATAGAATTTCAATTTTTAATTCGATTTTTTGTATAAGTCTTTTTTTTTTTGGTTCGTTGGACTTCGAATTATTCAAGTTGGACTGTACTTAAAATAACAAGCTTTAAAGATAGAATAGATCTTCTACAGCTTATATCAAAGAAGACATCAAACTCCGCCTTTGCCGGTCCCAAGCCCGGATGAAAAAGAAGGAGGGGGAGCAGTAACAAGCTCACTAAAAAACCTGGGCTCAGCTGGCCCGGCTGATATTACCCTGTAAGGGCTCCTAATCCAGGGATACAGGATGAGTCTGTACTCCATGTTAGGAGCAGCTGCACATGGCGTCTGTTCCTCATGTTAGAGGCGGCCATTTATTTTGGAGCTAAGTCGGCCTGCCACTGAGTAGTGCTCCCAGTCTTAATGACAAAGTCAGACGCATTCTACTTCAGCCAGTGTGGAGATAAGAAAGAAGAAGAAGAGAATAAATCAACTACATTCATGGATAAAACTTAAGGAAGTGGAAAGTCTGATGACAGGATTGTATTTGTAGATATTATGGTGGGAGTCTGATTTGTCACCATAAGACTTATTGTTTGGAAGATTGAAAATCAAACAGTTGTAGAACATAATATTCCTTACTTTAGGTAAGATAATAGAACCAATTATTCACAAAAAATCTCCCAAAAATTGTCTATTTTATTATTATTTTTTAATATTCCCTTATGTCTATAAAAGATGGAGAAAATACATTGCAGTTAATGGTGAATACTTTGAAGGGCAATTGAATGCTACAATTAAAGAAAAAACTACTATATTTCCTGATATTGGGTCATTGCCAGAACTTTTTTGACACGTTTTGTATTTAAAATATAATACATCTTCTGGAATAATATAACTCTCAAATGGCAATCTTTAAGCCAAAGGTGAGGGGTTTATAAAAACGGCTAAAGCTGGGAAAATCATATGGGAATTTCATCAATACCATTATAAATAATGTTAAATTTATTATATAAATAGGATTATTGTTGTTAAAAAAACATTTATAAATTATGCAATAATGAAAATATGGGAAATAAAAGGGACACACCTCTTATTTTATCGACCAGCGATTGGCCATCTCCATGGGAGTAGCAGATAGGGACAGCCATACTTCCGGCGGAAACCGTCAGGGCAAGTTCACGTGGTCGTTTGGCGAGTATAATCCAGTCAAAAATAAATATAAAAATTATCATAAAAAAATCGAAAAAAATCATCATCATAGATTGGTTCAAAGAGACCTTTATAATTTTAAATCGTGAAAAAACTTATATTTTCATTGCTGATAATTGAGAAATTAAGAATCGATTTTTGAGAATGAAATAAAATATACATATATATATATATTTGCATACCTTTCATTTATTAGAAAATATCTTTCGAATGTTTTTCGAACTTGACAGATAATTTATCATTCGTGATTGCTATATATATTTGCATATTTTTACCTACCACATTAAAAAATAAAATAAAAATAATAATAAATAAAACACACAAATGCCTATTCTCATAATTTTTGTTCAAATATAAATAAGTATTTATTTTTAGAACTCACAGATGCTTCATTTTTAAATATTGTGGTTTCCCTTCCAGGTAAGAGCTACATATATAAATTATATATTTGACTTAATCCAAATATATTATTTATAGAGATATCTTTAAAAAACTCAAAAAATAAAATGGTTCTAATACTTGAATGAGAGAGAATTATAAGTATATATATTAAAAGTATATAATTGTGGTTATGCTGACAAAGTGATGACAAATTTGGGCTTTAAAAAAATGGTGTTAATTTTTTTTCAAACTTTCTTTCTACCAAATACTTTTTATATGTGATGACTTATCTTCATTTTATAAGTATAGTGTATTTATAATTTTACAAATCAATACAAAATTAAAAAACAACAAATATATACTTTTCACTTTTCCTGTTTTTTTTTTTATTGAAAAATATCTGGTTCATGTTACCCCAGTTTTTTTGTTTTGTTTTCTGAACAAGTATATGACACCCTAAAAGCCGAATTTTAAGCTTAGTACCGTTGTTAAATTTGTTGTTAAACATTTTAGATATTTATTTGAACATTTTGAATATTGACTCAGAAAAAAACAACAAAATTTCTTCGACTCATTCTCTTTCTCTCTGTTTCTCCTACCTACTCTCTTAATTATTTTCAATTTATATATATATATATAAATCTTCACAGATATATAGTTGTTTAGGCATTGGTTTTTAAAGCAAAAAAATTATTAAAAATAAAAGTCAACGCATTTGAATTTTTCTAAGAGAAAAAACAAATATTTGACATAAGAGATAGGTCAAGGATTCAAGAAACCTACGCTCTATCAAATATTATATATAAACATTCTATATAAAAAAAAAAGATATTACTAAACTTTGTGAAATATTTACTTTAGGTTTTTATCTTATTTACACCCTTTAGATTGGAAGAGCTATAGAAAAATTTCTGATGACTGTCTATATACATTGTATATCTGAAAATTGGTAATAATTAAAATGTTTGAATTTTAAATAAGTCATTAAATTTACAAGAGAATATACACCAGTTTTTTTATAATATAATTTCGCTAATTTCGAACGATTTCATTAAATTATGTTTCAAATTCGAATGGTCAAAATATTTAAACTAAGAATTTATATAATAATATTACACATATTTTAAAAATATAATACATTAAACTATATATATATTAATCATTGATATATATATCAATGATGCCTTATATTATTATTATTTTTGGATTTAATGAAAAATCAACATTCTAAATAGAAATGTTGTCCTTAAAGCATTTTGTTATTGTCATTTTATTATAGACCAGATGCAAATGAAATATATATTTGAACACAGCAACATACATATATAGCTTTTTTAAAGATGAAATTATATTTAAGTACATTTTTCTTTATATGAGTTGATTAGGTTTAAATATAAATTACATTTATAGATATGTATTTTAAAATTTATTTTTAGAATGCTATAATATATTCCCGGGAAATTGAAAGCTATTTAAAATTAAATAATATTTGAAGTTTGTTTTTTTTCTATCAATTTTCTCAATTATTTTTTAGCCAATCAATTTCACAAATATACATCATTTTATTGATATTAAACTATTTTAGATTCTGAAAATATCGACATTAAATAAAATTGGCTGTATTTGTTGAATTATTTAAAGGTAGTTAAATATGTGAAATAGCTGTTTTTTTCTCAAAATTTAAACCAATTAGATTTATATAATATGTGAGAATAAACATATAAATTCCTTTTAAGAAATATATATATGCATTCTTTTATATAAATAATTATATACAGCAGCTATATTTAAATACAAACCATCTTATTTGGCAGTACGGCATGTTTTTTACATTTTATATGGAATTTTATTTCGATTAAAAGAAACAAATATCTTATACTAATATTTACCTAATGAATAGATTAATCAAATGATACATCAAAATATATAACAAAGCTCAAATTAAAAATAAAAATCAAGTACACTTTTTTTTTGGAATAATTTAAGCGTTTATATACAAAATTATATTTATTAAAACGTGAATTTTAGTCTAAATGCAAAATTGATAGATAATCAAATTTGTTTTTAAAAAGCATACGTTATGTGCATACTACGTTCATTGATCGAATATTATAAAAATTTTGTTATAAAAAAATCAATGAATACAATAATTTTAAAATGACAATTATAAAAAAAATCATTGTACTCTAAAAATAAATATGCTAATATTTTATTATAATAATGTGCATATTTTAGAGCTATCGGTTTAAGAAAAAATAAATAAATTAAAAGATTATAACGAGACGTTATATATTTTTCAAACAATTTATATTAATAAAAAAAAATTAATAGATATTATTTAACATAGATATATACAGTTTTTGCGCTGCTTCTCAAAATATCGTATCGTATATAAAAAAAAGAGAAGAATTGGCGGTAACGATAAGATATTATTCTAGGTGCGTGCTATCGTCTGATGCAGTGGAGTTGGGAAGGAAAACAGACGGGCTTGATGTCCACAAGTCGTGGATCGATAACAAGCAGGGATGACCTCCTTTTAGCAGCTTCCCTGCATCTCTAGCCGGCTTCTCACCGCATTTACTATTCCGTAAATACTACATCATATCAATACTGATTTATAATATAATATTGTATTCTAAATATATATTTACTCATAAGATAAAATCTCTTATACATAATCGATCATTCTATATTAATATTCAAGATTGTGCTATAAATATAGACGAATTGTTTATTATATTAAAAGAGGAAAAAAGGATGTTATATTGGAAATATGTAAAAATGTATTTTGTGGGGAAAAAAAAAGTCCTACATATTTCGATTGTAGTGTGATGGGCTGAACAGTTTGTAGAATGATTGTAGATAGATAAAGAGAGATGATAGGGAAGGACAGGAGCGGTGTAGGTAGGAGTACATACCAACGGGGGTCTCAGCGGAGCGACGCTGTCCCCATCGAGTCGGTATATGACGTCATGACCGTCTAGACAGCCACGGCACGTACAATTAGCTACTAGCGCCACCTTTGTTTGGGTTCGTGGTGGTGGCGGGCGTCTGGGAATCTTTCTCAACTTGTTGGGAAATACTCCTGATTGTATGAAAGACTATCGATTTGACTGTAGGTTGAGAGGGGGGGTTATAAGATGGTACTGTGCATGTAGGTGTCGTCCTACTAAAGGGCGGTACCGCTAGGGGGCGTGAGGTGTCAATCAAGCAAGTTGGGCGGAGCGTTATAAACAAAGCGGCTCAAGGTCGCGCCACGTCTAGACTAGACCTACAATTTTTGTTTAGCAGAACCTGCTCGACGTCTGGGGCTCTTTGCTTGCTCTTTATTAGCTCTTTAATCTTCTCGAATTGCTTCGTCTAGACGATTCTAAGTCTTCTACTTCAGTCTTCTTTTCTGTCCTGAATGGATGCAGCTTGTTTATCCCATCTCTTCACGGCTGTTGTTGTTGTTGTATGGAGGATCGATAACATACAATTTGAGACATAGACTCGTCAATATGTCTACAAACATCTTGTTCTTTCTGTCTGAAGCTAAGTAGATTTTTTCTTTTAAGTTTTAGTGGTTCACTCAAATATTCTTTTAGTAAATGTTTTGTTTTTCATTTATTTCTATATAATAACAAAGAAATGGTTGATGTTAATTAAAGATTAGTGTTATTTTTTATTTATAAAAGGACATTTTATTTTTCGATATTGATGGGCTGAGATATAACAGATGTAAATAAACATATTTATACGTTTTGAAAGAATACAGCTGCTGATTATTTTGATTAATTATTTGATTTTTAATTAGTGTAATCTATCAGGCCGATTGTATTCATTGAAGGCTCTGTCAATTCAAAAGTACTATTAAGATTAGAATTATTTATTCTTCCAATCGACCTGTTATTAAATAGTACAATTATAAAACAGTATTTATATTCCCAATCGTTACAATGCCATCGTGAAAAATACAGTGTAGTACAATTACTCAATAGTGCTTATTGTCCCTTACATTTCAGTTTTGCCAATACAGCAGATTAGATACTTAAAGGGTACCTATAGGTATAGCCGTTTCAGTCTTGTCATTTTAACACTAAAACTATTGGACAGGACATATTGTTCTGAATTCAATTTTAGTTTTGTTTTTTTAACATTACAACTACACTGGAAAACACCTATTGTTTCAGTTCTGTCATTTCAACACTATTGGACAGTACCTATTGTTCTGGGTGTTTCAGTCCTGTCATTTCAACATTATTGGACAGTACCTATTGTTCTAGCCGTTTCAGTCCTGTGATTTCAACAATACAACTAATGGACAGTACCTATTGTTCAGGCCGTTTCAGTCCTGTCATTTCAACAATACAACTATTGGACAGTACCTATTGTTCTAGTCGTTTCAGTCCTGTCATTTATACAATACAACTATTGGACAGTGCCTATTGTTCTAACCGTTTCAGTCCTGTCATTTCAACAATATAACTATTGTACAGTACCTATTGTTCTAGCCGTTTCAGTCCTGTCATTTCAACAATACAACTATTGGACAGTACCTATTGTTCTAGCCGTTTCAGTCCTGTCATTTCTACAATACAACTATAGGACAGTACCTATTGTTCTAGCCGTTTCAGTCCTGTCATTTCTACAATACAACTATTGGACAGTACCTATTGTTCTAGCCGTTTCAGTCCTGTCATTTCTACAATACAACTATTGGACAGTACCTATTGTTCTAGCCGTTTCAGTCCTGTCATTTCTACAATACAACTATTGGACAGTACCTATTGTTCTAGCCGTTTCAGTCCTGTCATTTCTACAATACAACTATTGGACAGTACCTATTGTTCTAGTCGTTTCAGTCCTGTCATTTCTACAATACAACTATTGGACAGTACCTATTGTTCTAGCCGTTTCAGTCCTGTCATTTCTACAATACAACTATTGGACAGTACCTATTGTTCTAGCCGTTTCAGTCCTGTCATTTCAACAATACAA
>CP092883.1:60462878-60493479 GCA_030710605.1 Cordylochernes scorpioides
ATACAAGCTGATGTGGTTTGATCAACTATGTTGCAAATATATTATTCATAATATCAATCTCAATATATTTTATCAATCTATAATCCAAATGTTCGCAGTTACCACATATATATATTAAGAAAAAGGCAACTCCTTATCGTGCAACTGAAAGTTGCTAATGGCTTGCGCCATCTATCGGAATAAATATCAACTATTCTCGTTGATTTTTAATTATTCCAGAATTGGCCAAATACCCATTCTTGATTAATCAAGAAAAGCTAACCACGGACGCGTATCGGGCTGTTGGTCCTCATCAGCCTGGTGCAAGCTGTACCTCAACGACCAAAGAATATTGGTCATTAAGGCATCCTGAAAAATCATGAAACGGGTAGTTAAGGTCAGAATTGCGTGAGAACGCTTCACAATGTTAAAAAATTGTACAAATGTAATATTAAATGTGGTTAGCTTTTCTTGATTAATCAAGAATGGGTATTTGGCCAATTCTGGAATAATTAAAAATCAACGAGACAAGCCATTAGCAACTTTCAGTTTCACGATAAGGGGATGCCTTTTTCTTAATTTATGCACCTTATCCCAGTACAATATTACATTTGTATTTTTTTTCACATATATATATGTTATGATTATTTTTGTTTTTGTTGTTGATAAAGATAGAATTGGAGGTGCAGTCGTGAAAAAAGAAAGATAGTTATTTACCTTTCAATTAGTTTTTATTTTGAATTACTTGAAGTAAATTACACATAAAATTATTTTTCACAGTAATATAGAATTTATAAAATTAATTCTCTATAATCGTGAATTAAAAAAATAGGTAGGGTTAACTATACATATTTACAACAATTAATAAAGTGGTATGTTTTAAATCTATGGTCAAAAAAATGTAGAACAGTCAATGAATGAAAATAAAATAGGTATCTTTAAAAAAATAAAAATATTTGCATTTTATATTATATAATATTTATGCCACTATATTGTCACGAAGAAAAATGAACAAAGACAAACTTCATGATGACAAGGCAATGTGACAAAAAAAACATATTTTTCACCGCAGTAAGAACTGTAAGAATATGTATTATAAGGTTGTTCTAAAATTTCATGTTTTTCTTAAAACGTTATTTTTTACTTATTACTTGGCGAATAAAATTATTGCGGCGAATATATAATAATACATAATACGATTACCCTATACATAATGCAAAGACATTATACATAACGGCGATTAATATTGGTATTTCAATTTTTTGCAAGTGTTTATGAACTTTTGGGATAACCTTGTAATTGAAGAGATACAAAATAACCAAGTGTGAATAAATTGCCTCTGTATCCTTAAAAAAAAAAAAAAAAATCAGACGACCAGCGACATTAAAGACATTCCACTTTCTCAAGAATGTTTCCATGATACTATGCAGATAAATTTGGTTAAAATCTAATCGTAACACGTACTTATGTACAAAATGGTTTATGATGTCCTTATTTATATGTGTTCTTAGATATGTTATTTCCTTTATTGATAGATGAAGGGTCAAGATACACTCATGGACAAAACTTAAGGAAGTTGTTCGCACCTTTTATCATGTATATCCAGACTCTGAAAGATATTACAGTGACCTTTATTGAATACACATGAGATAACCAAGTGTGAACAAACTGACGATATCAATGGCTTTCCACTTCTTTAAGTTTTGTCCATGAGGGTATGCCAATAAAATTGGTTGGAATATAACACGTACTTATGTACAAAATGGTACAGTTAAACCTGTCTATAGCGCCCCCTCTTGGGACTCACCAAAATAAGATGCTATAGAAAGGTGGTGCTATAGACAGGTCACTTTTAATGTAAATCGCATCGCACTACGTATTTAAAAATCGGGCGCTATAAAGAGGGAGGCGCTATTTAGAGGGGGCTCTATAGACAGTTTTAACTGTATATACTTTTATATATTATTTATATGTGTGTACATATACTTTATTTCCTCCATTTATAGATGAACGCCAATTTAATTATAAGCGAGTCATCTCTGTTCGAAATATCAGAAGTTATTCAAAGGGCTTTATATTTTTTATAAAATTAAACAAATCCCAACATATTCTACCATTACAGCAAGGTCAATAGGTCAATATTCTCACAAAAGAAACACATATGCGTTTAACTAAATTACAAATTTGAAAAAAATTGTTTAAAATTTGACCTATAAAAACTCGGACGTGATTATTCGCCATAATATTATTCGCCGTTATGTATAATGTATTTTTATTATGTATAAAGTAATTGTATTATTATGTATTCGTCGTAATAATATTATTCGCCAAGTAATAAGAAAAACAATGTTTTAAGAAAAACACGAACTTTTGATACAACCTTATAGATTACAACTTTGAATAGTATTGTTTACAATTAACCTATAAAAACTCGGACGTGATTTAAGGCCAAAAAATTAGGAAAAGTATTAAAATTATAAAGATAATTGTTATAAGAAGAATCTTTTGTTTTATTCGAAACTAGCGGACGTACCCGGCTTCGCCCGGGTTTTACCCGAGTAAAGGTTTTTCTAACGAATCTTTCGATAAAGTGAACATTTTTTCCCGGTCCCTTGAAAAATACTCGATAAGTTGAATCAAATCAATAATAATTGGTTCCCTCGGTAATTGGAAGTTAAAGGAATAGTATCTTGCCTTAGAATTGTATCATTATTCTTGTCTAAAATAAATTGCCGTGTCATCCTGAATTTTGTCTTTCCTAATTTTCTACATTACAAAATCATCGTATCATCATGATAATATTTAGAGCAGATTGTTGAATTATTACAGATAAATTAGAATATTTACCTTGATTATTTTTAGGCGAAAAGTTATTTCAAAAATTGTATTTGCTAGAAACCTTCCCAGTACTATACTAAATAACTTACCAAAGTTTCATGGCGTTCCAATGAGTGGTTTGGTCAGGCATAAAGGACAAACAGACACACACACATACATTCATTTTTATATATATAGATGCAAGTTTTCGAGCGAAAATGTCGCACTTCTCAATTGTAGTCAAGAAACCTCAACTCTTTCCTAACTAGGAAAATTTGCATATGTATGTGTGTAGTTCCCGTACATATGCAAATGGTTCTATTTAGGAAAAAGTCGAGAGGATCGGTGTACGAGTGGTCTAAACTGTTGGTTTTCGAACACTACGACCCGGGATCGAATCCCGCATTGCGTACTTTTTTCTAATTGAAAAAAAAAAAATGCTCCAATGGCCCCTGATTCTTCCAAAAGTCCAACTCCGTAGCGAGTGCAAAGTAACCAAATGGGGTTCTGGCACATTTGTAATTGCAAAAGTCGAACTTGTTTTTCACATGTGTAGACATGTGGTGCACTTACAATAGAGCAGTCGCCATCTTCTACACACTATGATTATCATAGCCTGTACCACGTGTACTAGGGATAATTAGAAGGGGGGAAAGGCTAACAGTCGATGTTTCTTAATATAAACTTTTGTAGAAGAGTGATTCTAGCTTGATATATTGCATTTCATATAAAACAAAATATATCCATTGTTAAAACAAGAACATTAAGTCTCCAGGCAAAAGTTTCTTTTAAAAATATTTTTTTATTAATCTCTCAAATTCCGGCAAGAAAGTCCTTCTACGGGAACAAATTCTTGCCCGAAAGCATGAAAGATTTTAAAATAAAAAATATTTAAAAAGAAACTTTTCCCTGGAGGCTTAATGTTCTTGTTTTGATATTGATTCAAGGGATTGTTTATCGAAAGATACTCATTGTGGAAATATCTTTTATAATTTTAAAAACTGACGTGTTAAAGAAGGTTTATGGCTATTATGGTTCGGACAGTATCAAAATCTGATAAACCAGTTAGACGTTAGAGGTAGTAAAGTTGTTGAAGATGTGGTTCCGAACGGCCGCTACCAAGTTAAGGTACCAACTGATACATCTTGTGCTGGTGATTCCCTTAGCCGAGCTGTCAATACCATGTCTCATTAAATTGTATTGAGATGGATCTGTGAACCTCCCACCCACGAGGGGGAGTGTCCAACAATAAGCCACGCCTCTCTATGCCCCTCCCACTGGACGCAATCTCACGCCAAGCTTTGTCTCTGGAGCAAAGACCTACCTTCCTGTCAGGGTCATCCCCCCTAGGACGACATTCGGTTCACGATGTCCCACCAAGATTCCAACTGCAGATACGAACTCAGCATGACGCCCAGTTGTGATTCCTACTGTCACAAGGAAGTTTGCATTTTTCTCTGGAATAAAAATATTTCCAAAATGAAAGTGGTTTAAAACAAAATTTTCCTTTTGAGATCATTCTTCTCTAAGTTTAGCTCCAAAATAGGGAAGAACGTTTGTCATCATAATTCCTAAATGTTGACTTGGCCTCTATAGATAATTTCAGACACTTTTTTTCTCACCAAGATTCCAATTGGAGATACGAACTCAGCATGACGCCCAGTTGTGATTTCTACAGCCACAAGGAAGTTCGAATTTCTTTCTGGAATACAACTATTTATAAAATGAAAGTAGATAGAAACAAAATTTTCCTTTTGGGATCATTTTTCTCTAAGTTTAGCTCCAAAATAGGGAAGAACGTTTGTCATCATAATTCTACAATGTTGGTTTGGTCTCTATAGATAATTACAGTCACTTTTTTTTCTCACCAAGATTCCAACTGCAGATATCACCTCAGCATAACGCCCAAGCTCTCAAGCAATATGTGAGGATGTCTCTTTTTGGTTAGATATAGATACCCAGGAATTGGCGAATGTAAAATCTTCTTTTCTTCTTTATACAAATACACCTATCCCCCGATTTACACGGTACTTTTTTACACGTTTTCGCTTTTACACAGATTTCCAAATAAGTTTTTTTTTGTTGTTTTTATCGCACTATACTAAATGCTACTGTGATTGAACACATGCGCTGTGTACACATCTCACGAGGAATTCCGAGCTTATGTGCTGACTACATATTTTAACGTGTCAATGCATTTTATTTTTATTTCTGTGTACACCTATCCCCCGATTTACACGTTTTTCTCAGGAACGTACCTACCGTGTAAATCGGGTGATAGGTGTATATTAATGGATGAGCAGAACCATCATCGTTCAGCCCTTATCTCAAAACAAAAGTCCGGTTAGTTTTCTTGGTTAGAGTTGGAACAGGTTTTCTGTCATCAATGTTAGCTCTGGTTAGCTTAAATGCTTGAATATATCCAATTTCGTTAAACACCAAATACAATTTAAAGCCGAAAAACTAACCGTACTTACTCTTACTGATTTCTGCTAAACCGTCAAAAACTTTGTTCATGGATATCTTTTTTTTTTTTTTGTGGCAAACGGCAAATGTTGGTTTGTTCCTTATAGATAATTTCAGTCACTTTTTTTCTCACCAAGATTTCAACTGGAGATATCAACTCAGCACGATTCCCAGTTGTTATTTCTATTCTCACAAGGAAGTTTGCATTTCTATCAGGAATACAATTATTTCCAAAATGAAAGTAGTTAGAAACAAAATTTTCCTTTTGGGATCATACTTCTCTGAGTTTAGCTAAAGATAGGTAGGAACGTTGATCATTATAATTTCTCGATGTTGGTTTGGCCTCTATAGATAATTTCAATCACTTTTTTTCAAGGGAAGACATAAGACCGAAACCATGGTCTCTAGGTGGACTCTTCTCAGTATGCCAAAGCTAGTGTTGTGGCTTTGTCACCGACCTGAGTTCACAAGTTTGCAATAGATGGCGTCTTGTTTTAACGTCTATTTTGCTGGGAGAGGCGACCTTTATTTCATAGAACTATATATTGTACTATATATAAATGAAAGAATGCCTGGCAATATGTATAATCTTATGTAAAACGTACAAAATCTTAAAGCAAATAGTTTCTTTTTTGGTTTTGTTTTCATTTAGTCGAGCTTTCGAGTTTTTTTTTATCTTTCTACAGGAGTTCAAAAAAAAAAAAAAGATAATGATAATGATAATAATTTTACTCTTGTAGAAAATTAGAAATACTTGAAAGAGCTCAAATAAATGAAATTAAAAAAAAACTTACAAGAAGCTCTTCGTTTCACGAATTTGTCTTTTTGAAATGTGAATAGCGCGCTATCTATTTTCTATAGGATGGAACTATTCAAAATATTGATTTTTGAAATATGAAACCATTTTTGATGAGTAAAACGAATAGGTAGAAGAATTAGAAAAACTGGGATTATTAAGGATCAACTTTCCCAAATTTTTCTCCAATTCAATCTATCAGATTACTCTACAAAAACCCAATGCCTGCAGGAATGGAAATCTAATGCTGCACCATGACTGGTACAGAGCAGGAGGGACAAGCACCGGTTCTGTCCTCCCAAGAGAATAACAGTCGTTGATTTCCAGACTTAAGTCTGGTCATCTACGGACAATGACTTTCCAGAATGGTTGCAGGGTTTTCCCACTATGTACTAAGTGTCAACCTGCAACCCCAAGACATATTATTGACTGTAATTGTCTCATCCATTGATGAGCTCTACTCTTCCCCGACAGACACCATCAAAAGTCTAAAGCTTTACAAGCTTGATACCTTAGTGTGATTGAGTGGAGATAAGAAACAAGAAGAAGTAGATTCCTCTACAACTATTGTATGTCCACACACATTCCCCTTATCTTCTTACATATTACAAAACACTGTCCTCAAAGCTTATGTCCATAGTTCATCTAAAATACCCATTCCAAGAGTCTAGCATCAGTATCACTAAAAAAGGAAAACCGAAAAATACAATATTGTAGCGTATAAATCAGCTCTTTGTATATCTGAAGGTGTGAAAGTATTTATTGATGACGTCACGGCGACTAGTCAACAATTATCAACAAACCAACCCAACTATCTACAGCTAGAGAATATCGAGCAAGCAAGCTAGGTAACTAAATGATGATTTAGAAAATGTAAAATTTTAAATCTGTTTCCAAATATTTTCATTGAATAATTAAATTAAATATTAAATTATTTCTTCGCCACAATATACTGTATTACAGCGGTAGGATAGATTAAACTGGCGAAACCGCTGGGAGGGTTAACCACTGATGAGCCATGCCTTCCCATTAATTTTTCCATTGCAGTAAGAGCGCGATTGGATAGTGGGCTACCTAGACCGAAGTCTGTACGCCTGTGCAGTAAGGACAGTAGATAATTGTTTAATTTTTAAAGAATCATACGCGTCTATAATAGTTTCTTCTTCTTCTTTCTTATCTCCACTCAATCACACTAAGGTATCAAGCTTGTAAAGCTTGTTGATGGTGTCTGCCGGGGAAGAGTAAAGCTCATCAATGGATGAGTCAATACAGTCAATAATATGTCTTGGGGTTGCAGGTTGAGAATTGCACTCAGTACATAGTGGGAAAACCATTCTGGAAATTCATTGTCCGTAGATGACCAGACTCAAGTCTGGAAATCAAAGACTGTTGTTCTCTTGGGAAAAATAGTTTCTAATTTCCCTATTACAAAATACAACAAACTCCGCAACTTTTTTAATTCATTTTATCAAAGGAAGCTTTCGGACAAACCCTTCTTCAGCTATTAATTTAACTAATTGCATAAATACGATCTTTTTTTTTTTTTTAGAGGCACACATACACTAGCATTGTATAGTTTCAATCTCTATATCAAAACACCATCTACAGGACCAAAGAGACCTCACCAGACCACCTCCTGGAATGTATGGGAGCTTCAAGACAGGACCTATATTCCAACCCTACCAAGATTGTGAATTTTATCTATAAATATAGTCTCCATGACCTTGTTAATTATACAATGGGATAATTGTTGGAATATTACACAGAGTAACAATGGCTATAGATGAGCTTGTGTTTGAAAAAGAACTTGTTTGTAAATATAATATTTTTTATAAGTTTATTCATATATATATAATATAAGTTTTTTCATGTGTTAAGCGTATTTACGCAAGTTTGGCCTTAAATACCCATTTCTTGGTTTTTCAAGAAGCTATTGGGACCAAAAAATATTTTTGGTCGCAGTGATACAGCCTACTCCACGCTGACGAGCGCCAAAAAGCGCGAAACGCGTTTGTGGATGGCTTTTCTTGATTTATCAAGAAATTGGGTTGGCCAAATATCAGGAAACATGCTAAATCAATGTTTAGTTGATTTCTGTTCCACCAGATGGCGCTCTGCCTTCTGTAAAGCACATGTGCTCCTGTTCAGGATATGCCTTTTTTATTTATAATGTTTATTGTTTTTGTTGTTTTCATGTAGAAACATATATACCAAGATTTGTTTTGTATAATTACTATTAATAATAAATAATATGAAAAGTTAAATTGGTTACGTTCTTCTTACTTACTTTAATTGCATAACAATAATAATTTTTTAAAAAAATCTCTATATACGATAAAATCTACAGGATTACATCTACTGAAAATCTACATCTTAGTGTTTTATTAGAATCATAAATGAAACGGTTTCCAAAGTTGAATTTCTTACTTGATTATATACAAGGTTGTCCAAAAGGTTCGTAAACACTTGAAAAAAATTGAATTTGGATATACACCTATATCCCCCGATTTACACGGTACTTGTTTTACACGTTTTCGCTTTTACACATTTTCCAAATAAGTTTTTTTTTTTGTTTTTATCGCACTATACTAAAATGCGATATTCTACTCTATACTACCTATGTTGAAAAGAATATTGTGAGGCTCTGATTCATGAGGGGGCGAACACCAATTCAGATTTGACAGTTTAATATACACCTATCCCTCGATTTACACGTTTTTCTCAGGAACGTATCTACCGTGTAAATCGGGGGATAGGTGTGTATATTGTAGCAAAGTATACTCTAACAAAAAAATCGACGCACCAAGAAGCAGTTGTCCGATTTATATGAAAATACGTATACAAAGAGTTTTCGACCAAACATGCACATGATTGAAATTTGGTGGCCGATTTGTGCAAAGCAAGAGCTCCAGCGCATCTGAACTGCGCATCCAGCACGAGCATTCTAGACTCAATATTCGGCGCGGCACGAGCTGATTTTCAGAATTTCCGTTTAATATTTTAGCAGTACGCCTATTCTACTGTATCAATGCCTCGCTGAAAGATTCGTGCTCATTACGAACATATGTCAGAGTTTGAAACTGGTCGTGCCATTGGATTGAAAGAGGCTGGTTATTTTATTAACAGAGTATTATTATATTTTGCTATACTTTGTAAACTTCCCTCATTGCTTATATTTTGTTTATCATTCATAGTTTGTTCTTTCCTGAAATAAATTGCTGTGTCATCCTGAAGTTTGTCTTCCCTAATTTTACACGTGGCAATATTATATGGATATATTGTAATTTGTTGCAGGTGTTTACAAAGTTTTAGGGACAACCTTGTATTTTATTCTCAAGCTTTCATGTTATTCCAATATTTCTTTATCATATATCCTAGTTAATCATATACTTCTGTAGAAGGATTTGTAAAACCCGAAAACTTAAAAGAAAATATAAAAAAAGCAAGGAAGGCATCTTCGGAAAAGCCGTCATATTTATTATTATAAAATGAAAGTATTTAAAAGCATGGACGTTTCTTTTATACATAATGCAAACTTCTACTGTCCTTACTGCGATGAAAAAATATGTTGGGAGGGCTAGGCTCATCAGTGGTGAACCCTCCCAGCGGTTTCGCCAATTTAATCCACCAGACCGCTTCTCAGAGCTCTAATATTGTATTGGACGATTCTGCTTATATACGCAGCACTGAAGGATGGAATCTCTGAAATGGTTTTCAAGAAGACTATGGACATAAGCTTATAGAATTACATTCGAATATTTGCATCGAGCAATGCTCTTCCGCAAACAATAAAGACAAGGCCAGTTAGACATAAATTAACACAAAGCAATAACACGCCATCTATACATATAAAATGAAAGTATTTAAAAATTTATTTAAAATCATATTTATTATTCTTTAAATAAAAAGGCATATATTGGATCAAAATATCATTTTTTTAAACTAATATTTCAGTTGGCTGAATGCCAACCTTTATCAAGGTATTCTAACATTTTAAAGTGTGTCAACAACGAACAATAATATGCTATAAAACTTTGATAAATGTTGGTGTTCAGCCAACTGAAATATTGGTAAAATAAATGATATTTTGATCCAAAAATATGCCTTTTTATTTAAAGATTTATTTATGGATTGCTCTATTTTTAAAAATGATTTATTATTCTACATTCATGTTAAAATTGTGAAAAACGTTTAAAAATACAAAAATATTTTCTCACAATGAGTTTCTTTTTATTACAAAACGCTAGCTTTCAAGTGATAATCGCTCTTCAACGGGCTTAATAAAACATCGACTATATCCTATAAGAAATATCTACAAATATGTACGCACGCAGCGTGGATATTTACAACTGAAATTTTAAAATCTTACTATTATTATTATTATTTTTTTGCTTATCCCTAGTACACGTGGTACAGGCCATGATAATCATGGTGGGTAGTTAGCGACTGATTTTACTGTAAGCGCATAATATGGTACAGCGCGTAGCGTAAATGTATTTGTAAATATTTCATGTAAGATATATTCGATGTTTTTTTTTTTATTAAGTTTGTTGATGAGCGATTAATACTTGAAAACTTGAATTTTAAAATAATAAAAAACTCATTGTAAGAAAATATTTTTTGTATTTTTAAACGTTTTTCACATGTTGAAGGACTGACAAGTCCGAAAGCTTGAAAATAAAAGGTTGTACAAGAAACTTAACCCTGGTGACAAAAGTTACTTTTACGGATTAGCACACAAAAAGCAATAAATTAGAGCCTACAGTAAGAGTAACTTAACACACACAGAAAAACGTACACTCAAGAGTACAACCCCAACAACAAAAAAGAGATAAATAAGAAATATCACGATTTGTTAAATAAAATAAAAACAGTACTTATCTTTTATTTGCAGCGTTAATAAGGAGCGGGGTTACACAGGTATGCGAGGAGATCACCAGACAAACACACAGAGAACGCTTTAAGCGTCTCCACTCGAACACCATTCCACCATTCCTCGCATCCCGTTTCAACCCTCTTTTATGTACAAACATGGCCACATTGGTCCAATGACGTAGGAGATCAGTTCACGTAACAAATAAACAAATTCTTCCCCCATAACTGAGAAGATTAAAACTGCTTATGTTTGTCAAATAATTTGACACTGGGAGCTTTACTTATTTTATAATAAAAATAAACTCATGATGATAATATTTTATATTTTTTATTATTCTATGTATTGTAGAGGATTTAACTTTCCTTAGTGTTGTATTACTTGGCACCTTCAAGAAGTGTATCCCTCCATGGTATGTTGACACATGTTTACCATATCAATCCTATCTTCCAAATCTGTACAGATACTACTTTCTTATCTCCACTCAATCATATTAGGGTGTCAAGCTTGTAGAGCTTGAGACTTGAAAAGCATCATGACTGGGTGAGGTAGAATGCATCTGCCTTTGTCATTAAGACTGGGAGCACTACTCAGTGGCAGGCCGACTTAGCTCTAAAATAAATGGCCGCCTCTGACATGAGGAACAGACGCCATGTGCAGCCGCTCCTAACATGGAGTACAGACTCATCCAGTATCCCGGGATTAGGAACCCTTACAGGGTACTATCAGCCGGGCCAGCTGAGCCCAGGTTTTTTAGCGAGCTTATTACTGCTCCCCCTCCTCCTTTTTCATCCGGGCTTGGGACCGGCAAAGACGGAGTTATCTGTAAAGATGAAACGGCAGAACATCTGTAGAACAAACTGGCCGAGATCTGGCAGATTCTCAAGAAACAAAATTAATTAAACACTTTTTAATGGCCAACTCAAGGACTTCTTTTACATATTTGCACGAATTATTCGAAATCGTTCATAAAACTGTAAAAATGCTCAACTTTACAGTGTTTGTATGATATGCAAAAGAAACATTCGTGATCAAATCCTTTCATTTTATATGTATAGATGGCGCGTTGTTGCTTTGTGTTAATTTATGCCTAACTGGCCTTGTCCTTATTGTTTGCGGAAGAACATTGCTCGATGCAAATATTTATATATTTTTGAAAATAGAGCAATCCATAGATAAATCTCTAATTAAAATGGCATATATTGGATCAAAAAATCATTTATTTTACCAATATTTCAGTTGGCTGAACGCCAACCTTTATCAAGGTGTTATAACATTTTAAAGTGTGTCAACAACAAATTCACTACATAACTATGTGGAGCTGAGTTTGTTGTTGACACACTTTAAAATGTTATAATACCTTGATAAAGGTTGGCGTTCAACCAACTGAAATATTGGTAAAATAAATGATTTTTGATCCAATATATGCCTTTTAAATTAAAAATATTTATATGTAATTATACTGCCCTAAAAGCTTGTCCATAGTTTGCTTAAATACCATTTCTGAGAATCTACCCTTCAGTGTAGCATATATAAGCAGAATCGTCCAATACAGTATTAGAGCTCTAAGAAGCGGCTTGGTGGATTAAATTGGCGAAACTGCTGGGAGAGTTCACCACTGATTAGCCAGGCCCTTACAACAGGTTTCATCGCGGTAAGATCAGTGGAAGTTAGTGGTGGTGTCTTGTCTATAGAGCAGATCAGATCGGTCCATGCACCCTGATCACAATACCGGTCAACTGAGGTGCCTTGTTCGTATGGATGTCTTCTTCTGGATCGATGTCTGCCATATAGAGGGCTGCAAGGATGGCCAGGTATATATGGTCCGGAGTGAGTTGGGTATTGTGACAGTTATTGCAATTCCTGAAGGATCTAGTCATGTCTGAGTTTATCTTCATTCCTTTAAAATGTCCTGTTCTTATTATTGAAATTGTTGTTGTTAATTCTCTGTTAATTTTGAGGTTGCATTGGGCTGGGGTATTTTTGTTTTTGTGAGGGTTAACCATGAACAGGGAATTCTGAAATGTGGCTGACTAACGAGGCAATGGTACCCCCTTTCCATGGAGCAGAAAATTAGTAGGAGTTTGTATGATGGTCTTGCTCAAATCCTGTCATTTTATATTACAAAGAGAATTTAAAAACTTTATATTCCTTTATAGCAGCTCAGTTAGGTTTCTATATTGATAATTGTAAAGGGAGGATACTCCAATTCTTTCTGATTAATCAGAGAAAATGTAATTTATAATAAATCAAAATAATTATAAAAGAAGCTCTTCTCCCCGACTTGTGTTTCTTCTTCTATAGCGAATAGGGAGATTATCGTTGTCTTAATTATAAAAGAAGCTCTTCTCCCCGATTTGTGTTTCTTCTTCTATAGTGAATAGGGAGATTATCGTTGTCTTAATTATAAAAGAAGCTCTTCTCCCCGACTTGTGTTTCTTCTTCTATAGTGAATAGGGAGATTATCGTTGTCTTAATTATAAAAGAAGCTCTTCTCCCCGACTTGTGTTTCTTCTTCTATAGTGAATAGGGAGAGATTATCGTTGTCTTAATTATAAAAAAGCTCTTCTCCCCGACTTGTGTTTCTTCTTCTATAGTGAATAGGGAGAGATTATCGTTGTCTTAATTATAAAAGAAGCTCTTCTCCCCGACTTGTGTTTGTTCTTCTATAGTGAATAGGGAGATTATCGTTGTCTTAATTATAAAAGAAGCTCTTCTCCCCGACTTGTGTTTGTTCTTCTATAGTGAATAGGGAGATTATCGTTGTCTTAATTATAAAAGAAGCTCTTCTCCCCGACTTGTGTTTGTTCTTCTATAGTGAATAGGGAGATTATCGTTGTCTTAAATATAAAAGAAGCTCTTCTCCCCGACTTGTGTTTCTTCTTCTATAGTGAATAGGGAGATTATCGTTGTCTTAATTATAAAAGAAGCTCTTCTCCCCGACTTGTGTTTGTTCTTCTATAGTGAATAGGGAGATTATCGTTGTCTTAAATATAAAAGAAGCTCTTCTCCCCGACTTGTGTTTCTTCTTCTATAGTGAATAGGGAGATTATCGTTGTCTTAATTATAAAAGAAGCTCTTCTCCCCGACTTGTGTTTGTTCTTCTATAGTGAATAGGGAGATTATCGTTGTCTTAATTATAAAAGAAGCTCTTCTCCCCGACTTGTGTTTGTTCTTCTATAGTGAATAGGGAGATTATCGTTGTCTTAAATATAAAAGAAGCTCTTCTCCCCGACTTGTGTTTCTTCTTCTATAGTGAATAGGGAGATTATCGTTGTCTTAATTATAAAAGAAGCTCTTCTCCCCGACTTGTGTTTGTTCTTCTATAGTGAATAGGGAGATTATCGTTGTCTTAAATATAAAAGAAGCTCTTCTCCCCGACTTGTGTTTCTTCTTCTATAGTGAATAGGGAGATTATCGTTGTCTTAATTATAAAAGAAGCTCTTCTCCCCGACTTGTGTTTCTTCTTATATAGTGAACTAGCGGATGTGTACCCGGCTTCGCCCGGGTTTTATCCGAGTGAAAGTTTGCCTAACGAATATTATTGATAATGATGTTAATAATATTCATTACATTATATATTCATATAATATATTTTCCGATCAAACATATGCTCTCTCTCTCTCTACTGAATAGATTAAAAAAAAAGATATATATAAATAAAAATATCTAGAGATATACTAAATGATCTTAGCCAAAAGGCCGAGAAACGATATTTTATATATAGAGACGACTTGGCTTCGTGTGTCTTCTGCTCGAAATGAATGTTTCGCTGGTAGAATTTTGTTCCTGCTTACTAATAATTATTATCTGGCTTCGCTCGTGGACTGCTTTAGTGAATATTCCCCTAAAGAATTTTGTTTATGTCAATCAAGCATGATACAGCAATATTGTCATAATCATTTCTGACTAAAAAATAATTGTTGCTGAGTACTTGGCTAATTATAATTTTTCTTGGTTAAAAGTGAGACAAAAAGTTCTTCCAGATATAATTCTCTGTCCTGCTCAAATTTTAGCGAGATTAGTTCCCGGCTTCGCCCGATTTTTACCCGAGTAAAAGTTTGCCTAACAAACATTTGTTAAAACGATTCTAGCAAACATCCAATCCCTTCTGAATCTATACTTGTCTATACTCTCAATAATTTGAAAATTTTCCGGTTCCCTTGAAAAATACTCGATAAGTTGAAAAAAATCAGTATTAATTGGTCCACTCGGTAATTTAAAGTTGAAGGAATAGTATCTTGCTACAAACGAAGATTTGTAAATAACTGTATTTAGCGAATGTACCCGGCTTCGCCCGGTTTTTAATCCGAGTAAAAGTTTGCCTAACGAACATTTGTTAAAACGATTCTAGAAAACATCCAATCCACCTACTCGTATATATTGATTTATAAACGTATATAAATATAAATATTGTTATATGCGTTTAAATATATTTTTGAAACACATAATTCTTTTAAAACATTTATTATATTTTAAATAAAATATTGTCACTTTTATGAATTTTATAATTATTTTTTTTTCCTCAATGAAATATATATATTAATTTAAAAATTCATTTTTGTTATCATCATCACATACAATGTAATTTTTTTATATAAACAAACGATAATAAACAACAACAACAAGTTTCCCGATAGCCATTTTTTTTTGTTTTTTAGAGTATCACATATCAAGAGGTAATTCGTTGGCCGACATGAATCCTGCCAAGAAGAAAAAGAAGGCCTACAAGCCTACAACCCGCATCGTGAACGTCGCCGACCTGGAGAGGGAAGATGAGATGGTGATCTCACGCAACTGCAGCATCCTGAGCTCCATTGGCCATCCTGCCCTGAAATCCCTGCATGAGGACCTAATCCGCTACATCGCCTCGCGGACTGAAATGATCAAGGCCCTCGCTACCAATGTAGAGAACCTCACTGACACCCTCGAGTCCTTCGCAGAGTTGGACGAAATTGAGGAGGCCAACAAGCCCAAGACTGCTTGCCGCGGCACTCAAACCTGCCCTGCTCCTTCCTGCAATGAAACCAGCTCCCAGACTGACCCAATCAAGCCCGCCACTCCTGCTCCTGCTGCTCTCCCTGCCAAGAAGTCTGCCTCCACCCTGCCTGCTCCTGCTCCAACCAAAAGGAAGCAGTCTGAAGCTCCCAACCCGCCTGCAAAGAGGACAAACCTGAATGGTCCTTCAAAACCTGTGCCTTCCCACGTCTCCAAGCCTGCGGCCGCCCAAGTGATCCTTCATGGAGAAAAATCGGCGGCCCACACAGTGGTCATCTCAGATGACCCACAGGCTGACCCAAGGGAGATGCTGAAAACAGTCCGCGCTGCTCACACTCTCCCCCAAGGCGTTTGGGCCTCCCTGCGCACCAAGGGGAAGCTGGTCCTCCATTCCAGCAATCCTGACACCATCCCTGAGGTTACAACCTCCCTGGCCAGCAAGTTGAATGGAATGAAGGTCCGCCAGCAGAAGGAGATCCAGCCACGGATCTGCCTCTTCAAAGTGGATGAGGAGACATCCAACTCCACAATTGAGGAGACCTTCCTGGAAACCGCTGCTGTTAGAAAACTTCCTGGGGACAAGGTGGTGCGCGTGTCGCACCGTTCTGCACCCAGAAACGGGACCTGCACCGCCTTCATCGAGGTGGACCTCAAGACCTTTAGAGCCCTGGGCGTTCGCGGGAGGATCGTGGTGGATGGAGTAATCCTCAACTTCGAGGAGTCCATCCGCGCCCGCGTCTGCTTCCGCTGTTGTGGCTTCGGCCACAACTCTGCCCAATGCACCAGAGCTCCTAAGTGCTTCCACTGCGGTGAAGACGGCCATGAAGGCCGAACCTGCCCATCCATTGCTGACCAGCGCACCTCCAAATGTGCCAACTGCTGCTCCCAGGGCCTTCCTGACAAGCACGAGGCGAGAGCCTCAAGCTGCCCCATCCTGAAGTCTAGGGCCCTCAAGTTCTAGGCTTCAAGGACCTTCTGCCTCCATTTCCATCTGCCACTTCCCCTGGATTCCTGGCCTATTCAACGCACCCGCCTCACTGCACCCTGGCGCTATTCCCCTGCTTGCCGAACGTTTCCACCACCCCTGCGAGACATCTCCTGCTTCCACATCCTAGGGTCCCTTGCCACCTGACATCGATTTTGGGCTCAAAAATCATAACTTTTGGTTAGTAGCCCGTAAATAAAGATATTTTCTCACAACAACAACAATGTAATTACGATAGAGGACAATAAAATTTAATTTACTAATATATAATGGTTATGAAAACATGTTTTGCGCGGAAGAGCTTTGCTCGATGCAATACCTTGAAATTTATATGTATGTACCTCTACAGACCTATAAGCTTATGTCCATAGTTCACTAAACACCATTTAGCTGCCTTCCATAGAAAATGCAGGGTATATAACAAAACCAGTCCAATACAATAGTAGAGCGGTCTAGAGATTAATTTGGCGAAACCGCTGAGAGGGTTCACTACTGATGAGCCAAGCCCTCTCATTCATTAAATCATATCATTGCAGTAAGGTCTGTAGAGATTTAAAAAAGAAACGCATTGCCAGTAAATTTATTTGTGTAAAATTTGCATCTTTATTATTATAAAACAACAACAAATTAAATTAACAATGTAAAAAATATATTTTAACATTACATTTTAACATTTAACACAAAAATGTTACAATATTTTCTTTAAATATATATTAATATTAAAACGCCAAGTTTTTTTTACGTCATTGGAATATTATATTAATAAATTCTCAAATTAAATTTATTATACTTTTAAAACAATTTAAACATTGTTACAATTTATAAAGAAAATTTCACCAGACGCCGCTAGAGGCGCTGCTTGCGAGTGAAAGTAGAAAATTTGCAAATAAAATTACAAAGAATATTTATTTCAAATCAAATTCATACCAGAAACCTTCCCAGTAGTATAGTAAATAACTTCCTAAAGTTTCACGGCGATTGGATAATCTTACCTTTTAAAAACAATCATCGTGTGAACAAATAAGATTCATCGTGTTTACAAACCACGTGTAAATTATTAACCAATCAAATTCATTTATCGTCGCGACCAGTGCTGCGCCCAAGCGGTAAAAGGCCTGAATTAACGCTTTTTGGTTTTTTATTTTTAAAAAAAAGCACATTAACCTTTTTAGTTTTTTGAATAGCCTATATGTTAAACGAAATCTTCAGCTACCTACATGCGAAATTCCATAATGATTGAGTCAGTAGATTTTGCGTGATGCGATAACAAACATCGATTTCGCATTTCATTTTTATAGATATAAAGGAAGGATTTTTATAGATATAAAGGATAGGGAGATTATCGTTGTCTTAATTATAAAAGAAGCTCTTCTCCCCGACTTGTGTTTCTTCTTCTATAGTGAATAGGGAGATTATCGTTGTCTTAATTATAAAAGAAGCTCTTCTCCCCGACTTGTGTTTCTTCTTCTATAGTAAATAGGGAGATTATCGTTGTCTTAATTATAAAAGAAGCTCTTCTCCCCGACTTGTGTTTCTTCTTATATAGTGAATAGGGAGATTATCGTTGTCTTAATTATAAAAGAAGCTCTTCTCCCCGACTTGTGTTTGTTCTTCTATAGTGAATAGGGAGAGATTATCGTTGTCTTAATTATAAAAGAAGCTCTTCTCCCCGACTTGTGTTTGTTCTTCTATAGTGAATAGGGAGATTATCGTTGTCTTAAATATAAAAGAAGCTCTTCTCTCCGACTTGTGTTTCTTCTTCTATAGTGAATAGGGAGATTATCGTTGTCTTAATTATAAAAGAAGCTCTTCCCCCCGACTTGTGTTTCTTCTTCTATAGTGAATAGGGAGATTATCGTTGTCTTAAATATAAAAGAAGCTCTTCTCCCCGACTTGTGTTTCTTCTTCTATAGTGAATAGGGAGATTATCGTTGTCTTAATTATGAAGAAGCTCTTCTCCCCGACTTGTGTTTCTACTTCTATAGTGAATAGGGAGAGATTATCGTTGTCTTAATTATAAAAGAAGCTCTTCTCCCCGACCTGTGTTTGTTCTTCTATAATGAATAGGGAGAGATTATCGTTGTCTTAATTATAAAAGAAGCTCTTCTCCTCGACCTGTGTTTGTTCTTCTATAATGAATAGGGAGAGATTATCGTTGTCTTAATTATAAAAGAAGCTCTTCTCCCCGACCTGTGTTTGTTCTTCTATAATGAATAGGGAGAGATTATCGTTGTCTTAATTATAAAAGAAGCTCTTCTCCCCGACCTGTGTTTGTTCTTCTATAATGAATAGGGAGATTATCGTTGTCTTAATTATGAAGAAGCTCTTCTCCCCGACTTGTGTTTCTACTTCTATAGTGAATAGGGAGAGATTATCGTTGTCTTAATTATAAAAGAAGCTCTTCTCTCCGACCTGTGTTTGTTCTTCTATAGTGAATAGGGAGATTATCGTTGTCTTAATTATGAAGAAGCTCTTCTCCCCGACTTGTGTTTCTACTTCTATAGTGAATAGGGAGAGATTATCGTTGTCTTAATTATAAAAGAAGCTCTTCTCCCCGACCTGTGTTTGTTCTTCTATAATGAATAGGGAGAGATTATCGTTGTCTTAATTATAAAAGAAGCTCTTCTCCTCGACCTGTGTTTGTTCTTCTATAATGAATAGGGAGAGATTATCGTTGTCTTAATTATAAAAGAAGCTCTTCTCCCCGACCTGTGTTTGTTCTTCTATAATGAATAGGGAGATTATCGTTGTCTTAATTATAAAAGAAGCTCTTCTCCCCGATTTGTGTTTCTTCTTCTATAGTGAATAGGGAGATTATCGTTGTCTTAATTATAAAAGAAGCTCTTCTCCCCGATTTGTGTTTCTTCTTCTATAGTGAATAGGGAGATTATCGTTGTCTTAATTATAAAAGAAGCTCTTCTCCCCGACTTGTGTTTCTTCTTATATAGTGAATAGGGAGATTATCGTTGTCTTAATTATAAAAGAAGCTCTTCTCCCCGACTTGTGTTTCTTCTTATATAGTGAATAGGGAGAGATTATCGTTGTCTTAATTATAAAAGAAGCTCTTCTCCCCGACTTGTGTTTCTTCTTCTATAGTGAATAGGGAGAGATTATCGTTGTCTTAATTATAAAAGAAGTTCTTCTCCCCGACTTGTGTTTCTTCTTCTATAGTGAATAGGGAGAGATTATCGTTGTCTTAATTATAAAAGAAGCTCTTATCCCCGACTTGTGTTTGTTCTTCTATAGTGAATAGGGAGATTATCGTTGTCTTAATTATAAAAGAAGCTCTACTCCCAGACCTGTGTTTCTTCTTTTATAGTGGATAGGGAGATTATCGTTGTCTTAATTATAAAAGAAGCTCTTCTCCCTGATTTGTGTTTCTTCTTCTATAGTGAATAGGGAGATTATCGTTGTCTTAATTATAAAAGAAGCTCTTCTCCCCGACCTGTGTTTCTTCTTCTATAGTGGATAGGGAGATTATCGTTGTCTTAATTATAAAAGAAGCTCTTCTCCCTGATTTGTGTTTCTTCTTCTATAGTGAATAGGGAGATTATCGTTGTCTTAATTATAAAAGAAGCTCTTCTCCCCGACTTGTGTTTCTTCTTCTATAGTGAATAGGGAGATTATCGTTGTCTTAATTATAAAAGAAGCTCTTCTCCCCGACTTGTGTTTCTTCTTCTATAGTGAATAGGGAGATTATCGTTGTCTTAATTATAAAAGAAGCTCTTCTCCCCCACTTGTGTTTCTTCTTCTATAGTGAATAGGGAGATTATCGTTGTCTTAATTATAAAAGAAGCTCTTCTCCCCGACTTGCGTTTCTTCTTCTATAGTGAATAGGGAGATTATGGTTGCCCTAAAAGAGTAGCATTCTTACATGGGTAGAACGTAGAAATCAAGCTATCAAGGGTGTAACCAGAATGGTGTGTCAACGCTGGGATATCAGCAGGTGGAATGGGTCTCGCGTGATCCACCCTGGACTGCAGACGAAATGTAAATGAGCGGAAGTTCGTATGCCTTCATCAATGTAACCCTACTTCCTGCCAGCCACCTCACGTTCCACCACTCCAAACGTGCAATTAACTCTCGTCTGATGAATTTATTGAATGAATGTTTCCACTACCCTCCGGTTATAATCGGTATCTAATTGGTTCTTTTTTTATGCTATCAAATATATCTTTTAAAAATATCAATTATTTATCTGATAATGATTGAAGTACCTTTTGAAACATTTAATATTGATACAAACCTTTTAACGATACTTTTATTTCATACTTAACTCCTTTTATAAATACAGGATATTGTAATAATACAGTTTTGTAATGGAGGTTATGGCTCATTATTGTTATACCCTTTCAGCGGTTTCGCCAGTTTAATCATTTAACCGCTCTACTAATGTGCATAAACGTTTTCTTCTGCTGTTATTTTAATCGTGCGATTATATATATATTTTTTTACTTATTTCTAGTGCACGTGGTACAAGCCATGATAATCATGGTGGATAGAAGTTGGCGCCAGCTTTTACTGTAAGTGCACCACATGTCTACACATGTGAAATACAGTTCGCGACTATACACTTATAAATATGCCAGAGTTCCGTTTGGTTACTTGTATTCGCTGGTGAGGTTGGACTTTTGCAAGAATCGGGGGCTATTGGAGCATTTTCTTCATCAGAAAATAGTGTCCAAAGCGGGAATCGAACCTGGGTGGTAACGGTCGCAAACCAACGACGGAGTTGTTGTTGTTGTCGTGTCCAATGAAGAGCCTCAAATGTCTCCAAGCATCTCTATCACAGCAGCAGCAATGTCCACTATCTTGGGTGTATAAAGCTGCTGTTCTGGGTCCATGCCAATTCTCTGCAAGGCTGCGGCCATTGCTGGGCATGATAATATGTGAGTAGGTGTTAGTTTCACATCAGGACAGTTGTCCTATAGGTTCTTGTACCATCTGGATGTATTGTCATTCCTTTATAGTGTTTTGTTCTAAGTCTTGTTATAGTTTTTGTAATTTTTCTCTCAGAGTTGGTTTCGCCTATTAATGCGACAGAGTGTTCTCCTGAAGATGACAAATCTATTGACACCGCTGAGCTCGAAGGTCAGGAAGAAATGGTAGGCGGCCTCCTTGGCCGAGAATGTTATGTCCAAAGCTTCCTCGTCGAGGGGTTGTTGCTGAGGTTGCTAATTTTTATATTTTTTTAAATACAAATCAATCACGCGCCATATATATATAAAATGAAAGGATTTGAGCACGAATGTTCAATTTATATACAATCCGAACTTCTACTGTCCTTACTTCGATGAAAAATATATTCGTGCTTAAAAATCCTTTCATTATCAACAACAACAACAACAAAGCTTTATTAAGACCTTTTAGTCTTATACAGATTCTCCAAGCAGAAATATCGGATACATGAATGAAAAAGAGTGCTAGAACTTAATGGTAACATGATATTTATATACAGTAAATTATATAAAGACAATCAAGTTAATAGATTAATCTGGGCAAATTGGAGGGAAAGAAAGTTACTATACATGGATTTACCACGTCGTGTTAGGTCTTGTGGAGTTATTTGGTAGCAGCTCTGAGACTTAGCTATGTAGAACTTTTCCATAGTCATCATTCCCCGCCCTTAACATTGCCGGTTGGACTTCACTTGTAAGCATTTCGACCTGTGAGTCAATTGTGGAGTCTTCCACTTCCTTTCATTATATTTTTTTCCCAGAAGTCAAACGTTCAAGAATATTATTAGATCTTATATCTTGAATTTTATCTCATTGTAACTCACTTTTGAAGTAACGGTCTTTCTTCCAAATATATCCAGTTGAATCATTCTCTTGGTGAATAGCATGAAAGAATCATATATCAATCATTAGATCTTTCCCAGGATGCTCATACGGGAAATTGAAAATAACGATAAAAAAGAGACAAAGAACCAATAAGACAAAAAGGGGAAAGTGAGTCTCAAGGATTTATGCAAATAAACGTCCGCCATATTGAATCTAGTGTTGTTTGATATGCAGACGACGCCGGGTATGTTTTAATGAGGAGCTGTTCTTTTAATTGGAGCCATTGTTATTTATGTCTTCGTCAGAGTTGCCAGACCGTTTTATTACTCCATTACCGGTGAATATAGGGGCAGACGACCGCGTACATAGAACCAACAGAGAGCGAGGAATGGATAACGGCTGCTGGAAGCAGACGCCACACTCTGATAGCACAGACGATAGCTTTTAATATTACCAAAATACATTAAATTAGCTCAAACTTGCATATACACTCATAGACAACACTTAAGGAAGTTGTATCTTTTAGCATGTATATCGAGATTCAGACAATAACTCTGAAAGATACACTCATAGACAACACTTAAGGAAGTTGTATCTTTTAGCATGTATATCGGGATTCAGACAATAACTCTGAAAGATACACTCATAGACCAAACTTAAGGAAGTTGTATCTTTTTGAATGTATATCGGGATTCAGACAATAACTCTGAAAGATACACTCATAAACAACACTTAAGGAAGTTGTATCTTTTAGCATGTATATCGAGATTCAGACAATAACTCTGAAATATACACTCATAGACCAAACTTAAGGAAGTTGTATCTTTTAGAATGTATATCGGGATTCAGACAATAACTCTGAAAGATACACTCATGGACAAAACTTAAGAAAGTTTTACCTTTTAGCATGTATATCGAGATTCAGACAATAACTCTGAAAGATACACTCATAGACAAAACTTAAGAGAGTTGCACCTTTTAGCGTGTATATCGGGATTCAGACAATAACTCTGAAAGATACACTCATAGACAAAACTTAAGAAAGTTGTACCTTTTAGAATGTATTTCGGGATTCAGACAATAACTCTGGAAGATACACTCATGGACAAAACTTAAGGAAGTTGTACTTTTTAGAATGTATTTCGGGATTCAGACAATAACTCTGAAAGATACACTCGTGGACAAAACTTAAGGAAGTTGTATCTTTTAGCATATATATCGGGATTCAGATAATAACTCTGAAAGATATTACAGTGACCTTTATTGAAGACACACGAGATAACCAAGTATGAATAAAATCATTTGTCCCAAACTGTCCTCAAACTAAGGATGAATACAAGGAAATCAGCATTCATTTTATTATTCAAAAGCAAAACACTAACACTAAGCAAAAAAAAGGAAACTATATCACAAGGAGGTTTGTTAACCAAACAAGAAGAGCTAATCAAAGACTTCACCGCAGCAGTTCAAACAGCTTTAATGAAGTATTTATATCTTTAGCGTCCTTCTTTTAATGAACATCATCATAGCTAATTATCCTGTTTGTACGTTTTTACCTTCACATTCTGAAACTTCGACTGTCCCTACTGTGATGAAAAAATATATTGTGATGGCTTGGCTAATAATTGGTCAACCTTCCCAACGGTTTCGCCAATTTAATCCACCAGACCGCTTCTTTAGAGCTCTAATACTGTATTGGATCATTCTGCTTTTATATGCAACACTGAAGGGTGGAATCTTAGAAATGGTATTTTAGGAAACTATGGACATAAGCTTTTAGGACAGTAGAATTACATTTAGCACCCTTCCTTTGATGAACAATATCATAGCTAATTATCCTGTTTTTTATTTCACCTTCTGAATGAGGGGTTGAATAATATATATATATATATATATATCATTGATTATAATATGATACAGCGCCATCTATTATCAGATTTCGAAACTATTATAGACACACACACACACACACACAAAGCCTTTATTAAGACGTTAGTCTTATACAGATTCTCCGTACAAGTTGCAATAACAGGAAAAGAGCAGCACAGGAAACCAGTAGTTCCGCAAATATATACAATTATAATTGTATATACTAATATATTAGTAATAAGCAAAAGTGAGATTTAATATGAAAGGTCGACGCCATCGCCTCAAGTCTTCAATTCCATAAGCGCGGTGCAGAAATAGGGACTAAGTTATTTGGTTCGCCATAAATATAGCATCCAAACACAAAAAGGAGGTTTACTCCAGCACAGCCATCCCTATCACCAGCTCCGCAATCTCATCGTCGACCAACACGATGGCCCCTCGATGTTTCGTCATCATTCTGAGGTGTAAGAACAATAGCTTCCGAGTTCTCTTTTCTCCCTCTTTACACCTACTGCCTTGTAAAAATTATATAGGGCCTGAGCAACTAGTCTACTTGTTTGGGCACTGGTTAACATCGTTTGGATTGACCTAAGCTGGCTGGTGTCTACCGTTGAAAAGAATGTCCCTCTCTCCTCGCTAATATCTTGGCATTCATAGATATAATGAGATAGTTCAGTTTCCATATTTTCTTTGCGGAGATCACAAATCTTATCACCCTCCCTGAAAATTTTTGTATGGATTTCCTTGAAAAACGAATATAGTATTCTCTGTTGTGCGATATAGCGTTTTACTGGGAATGGAAAGTTGCTAAGTAAATAGTTTTCAATTCGGAATGAACTTGTAAATACTTATAGTGAGGGTAGAATTTAGAATTCTCTATTTTTGCCTGGTCACTTTGAATAGATTGTTCTATTGCAATTTTAGTTATTAATGGTATTTCTTGCCTGATAATCCTTGCATAGTTGTAGTTAATTAACCAAGAAAATCCTGTTGAGTTGAGTATGTTGGCCAAACTTTCCGCAAGTCCAATATATATATTTCTATTTCTTGATATCTCATATAGTTGAGCTAAGCATATATGGGGGAGTCGGCTGCTGTTCATTTTTAGAATTCTAAGCCAGAACCCGAGTGTAAGTTTCAGCACCGTAACTCCCAGTGACGTTCTTCCGCACTCCATACGTAGAATAAAACCAGGAGTATATCTGGGTAAATTTAAAAGTCTCCGTAAAAAATGTCTTGTACCCTGTCAACCAAGTTTTTTTGGTTGTTTGCCCAGATTGGAGCTGCGTAGAGCAAGGTTGACAGAGCCATTGAGTCTAGGAGCTTGAGTGAGGATCTGATAGAGTTGATTCTTGTTTTAGTCGATATTGCCCAGACCGCATTAATAGCATTTAGCGCCTTGTTTTTAAAATGCTTTGCCGCCTGTTGAGTTGAGTTTGACGCTGTCAGCTGGTAACCCAGATACGTGTATTTAGATGTTATAGTGAGAGGCAATTGTCCCCAGAACCAAACATCCGATCTGGCCTTTTGACCTCCATTTCTAAACACCATAACCTTTGATTTGCTCTGGTTCAGCGTTAAAAAATTATCTTCGAAGTATTTTCTGAGTACATTGATCTTTTTTTGAAAATTTATCTTGGATTCTCCGAGAAGTACGATGTCGTCTGCGAACAGAAGGAGATGGATATTTCCATAAAACTATTATAGATGCGTATGATTTATTATTATTTTTCTTATCTTTAGTACACGTGGTACAAGCCATGATAATCATGGTGGGTAGAAGTAGGCGACTGCTTTTACTGAAAGTGCAAGGCAAAGAGACAAGAAGGCCAGAAAGAGGCCGGGTTGGCTCAAGAGAATAAGTCGGTGATAGACGCAATAACAGCGATTATGATAAGACTAGGGCGAGACGTGCCAACCACCGCAGCCAGATTTAACGGATCAAGTTCCGCGGAGTCATTCTTAAAAGTATAAAATTGCTTAATATTTTAAAAAAGAATCATAAGCGTCTCTAATAGTTTCGAATTTTGATATCAGTGATTATTTTTATGTTTAATGACTTTTGACCACAAATTCGATGGTTGTTTTCACCTTATTCATTGCCATTCCCTACATCCACTGTTCAGAAGAGCCACAGACAGTCGATCATCTTCTCTTCATCTGTCCAGCATTCCTGAGACATAAGATACAAACAGCTATCCTGCTTGGACTGAGACCCACCTCAATCCTACATCTATGGCCAGCCTCCCAGACTCAACCTCAGCATGGAACTTCCTGGACAACTGGTTCAACTCAGCAATTAAAACAGGACGCGAGTAAAAGCGGTCAACACTAGTCCATACTGGTGAGCTGGAATCCCCGGGTAGTTCGCTTTCTGCGCTCCCTGGGTTATAAATATCTCTCTCTCTCATTCCCTATTAAGAGAAGATTTTCCCTTAATTATTTTTCTTCCATTTCTTCTTCTGATTGACTCAGCCATAATTGCTACACAATCAATGCTCCATATAAGAAAAAGATCCCTAATATCTTATATATTTATTAGAATTTGAAAATTATTTGCAAATAATATCTATATTATATATCTATATTCCATTGGAAGGCTTTTATTTAGAAATTAAATATTTTAATCATTGTTTTAAATGAATAATTCTCTAATATCCAGCATATTTTCGTTCTAAAATATTCCTTAAAACTTTCTTTAATCTGTAAATTGTTTTTCTCGAATATACACATTTGCATACCAACCCTTTGTACATATTTCAATTGTAGATGGAAATTCCTCTGGAAGGCTATTGATCTAAAGAGAGCTGGTGTTGTGGCTTTGTCACCGACCCGAGGCCGCTAGTTTGCGGCGACGGTCAATAGATGGCGTCTGGTTTTGACGTCTATTGTGACGGGAGAGATGACTCTTGTCTCTTTAGATATATCAATTGTGTTGATATTTTCTCTATTTTCATCTACCTAAAACTTCCATACTAATTCTTGTACATATTCCAAATATCTTTCTTTCTTTTCTTTCAAAATTGTGTTTATCTTTAAAGTGCAAGTGTCCCTAAGACGTGTTCAAAAAGTATCGCGACTTTTGTGTTTTTCAAAAATTATTTATTTATTCATGAATACCTATTTTGTCCCCTTCAAAGTAATCCCCATGAGATATTATACACTTGTGCTAACGGGTTTTCCAATCTTCGAAGCACTTCAAAAAATTATTTTTAAATCTTTTTCAGCTCCTCCTTCGATGCCGTCTTTATCTCGTCAAGCGTAGCGTAACGTCGTCCTTTCATGGGCCTCTTCAGTTTAGGGAACAAGAAAAAGTCACAGGGGGCCAGATCTGGGGAATACGGTGGCTGCGGCATCATTAGTGTGTTGTTTTTGGCCAAAAAGTCGCGCACAAGCAACGATGTGTGAGCAGGGGCGTTATCGTGGTGCAAAAGCCAATTTTTGTTCTTCCACAAATCCGGGCGTTTCTGGCGGATTGCTTCGCGCAAATTGCGCATAACTTGCAGGTAATATTCCTTATTGACCGTTCTACCCTGTGGCAAGAACTCATGATGCACCACGCCCCTGCAATCGAAGAAAACTGTCAGCAAAACTTTTACATTCGACCGAACTTGGCGCGCTTTTTTCGGTCTTGGTTCGTGCGGCAGCTTCCATTGAGATGATTGAGCTTTGGTTTCCACGTCATAACCATAAACCCATGCTTCGTCACCAGTTATGACCCTCTGGAGCAAATTTGGGTCGTCGCGGACAGAGTCCAACATCTCATTAGCAATGTTCATGCGATGCTGTTTTTGGTCGCAATTGAGCAATTTTGGTACGAATTTCGCGGCGACCCGTCTCATGCCGAAATCATTGATAAAAATCGAATGGCACGAGCCAATCGATATGTTTAGGTCCTCAGCAACTTCTCTAACGGTGATTCGACGATTGGCCAATATCATTTTCTCCACTTCATTAATTTTTTCGTCTGTTGTTGAAGTGCTCGGGCGTCCGGCACGCTCTTCGTCGTTCACATCTTCTCGGCCTTCTGAGAACATTTTGTTCCACCGATAAACGTTGCTTCGGTCCAAGGTAGCTTCTCCGTATGCCACAGTCAACATTCGGAATGCATCCGCGCACTTAATTTCGTTTTTCACAAAAAAATTGATACAGGTTCTTTGATTAATGTTTTTTAATAGGTAAAAATCGAAGACGATCCAAAACACCTGCAAGCAAAGCAGCTGTCAACAATTAAGTGAACATTCAAAATGGCCGAGCTTGTCGGCATAAGTGAGAGACATGAGTACCAACATAAAGCCACAAAAAGATCGAAATTCGAATATACGTAACCCGCGAAAATTCAAAAGTCGCGATACTTTTTGAACACACCTCGTACATTAAGTTCTGTCCATGAGTGTATGTGTTGTGTGTAAAAATCCTTTTTTTTTCTTATCCCTAATACACGTGGTAAAGGCCATGATATTCATGGTGGGTAGAGGTAGGCGACTGCTTTTACTGTATGTGCACCACATGTCTACACATGTGAAAAGCAGTTCGACTTTGCACTTACAAATATGCCAGAGCCTCGTCTGGCTACTTATACTCGCTGGTGGAGTTGGACTTTTGCAAGAATCGGGGGCCATTGGAGCATTTTTTTTTAATCAGAAAAAAAGTGACCAATGCGGGAATTGAATCCGGGTTGTAGGGTCGAAAACCAACGGTTTAGACCATCCTTCCACCGACCCCCATTTTAAAATACCAGAATTCTACCTGGTCAGGAAGTAAATTGTAACAAAGTATTTATTATTTTATTAACAGAGTATCAATTTTTATGTTTATATTTTGCTACTCTGTAAACTTCCCTTGTTGCTTATCTTTTGTTTATAATTTTTAGTTTGTTCTTGTCTTAAATAAATTTCTGTGTCATGCCGAAGTTGGTCTTTCCTAATTTTCCACATGGCATTTTGGTGGAGATGCTGGGTAAATTAGGGAAGACAGACTGAAGATCGCCGAGAAGACCTTGAAGCCATGGGTGCTGTGATCTACATTTTCAGAGACTGGCTTCAGGATTCCACCGCCGTGTCAAAGCCAAGACTTCCCTCCAAGATGACGATGTCCCTATAGACCAGTGTCGGGCAACCGGTGTGCCGTGGCACACAGGTGTGCCGCGAAGAATTCTAGGTGTGCCGCGAACATTTTTGTAGGTATTTAGAACTTTTGGTTAAATTTAAAAATAATGTTTCAAAAAATATTTTTTATAATTTTTATTCAATTTTAATATTTTTTTTCAAAAACTTTCATATAAAAAATGAAATTAAAAAAAAGCAAATTTCATTTTATATAAAACTTATTTTGGTATTATAATTACAACAGTTTGCATATTTTTATATTTCATATAACGTATGTACATAATCTTGACGTACATAACTGGCACGTGCCATTATTAAAAAATAAAAATGCAAATAGGTACGTACCTATTTAAAATCATAAGTTAAAAAAAAACAATCCGCGAAAACAACTTTATTTAATAAAGTTGAATACATACTGCGGGAAAATACCTAATTTTTAAAATATGTCCAAACTTAACCGTCATTTACAATCTTTGTCACAGCTGTTTATTAATAGAGACTCAAAGCTACAAAGCTTAAAAAAAAGAAAACAAAAAAAATTATAAATTTATTTAAAAAAATTATTCGGAGTTTTCGTCAAAGTATTGTTGTAGTAATTTTTCATTTTTTTGCATGTTGTAAAACACACACACATTCACACAATAAGTTTTGTACACCGTAAAATCTGTTGGTTAAAAAAGAAAAAAAAATATTTTTGTTACGAAATTCTCACAGGTGCGCCGCGAAAAAAAGAAATTAAGCTTAGTGCGCCGCAACTCGAAAAAGGTTGCCCGACACTGCTATAGACGATACGACGACAAAGCCGCTCTTCATGCCGCAAGAAAAAGGACGCAAAGGTACTAGGGACAAATTTCCTAGACTTCGATAGAATCCTTAGCAGAAGCACGTCAGATCCATGTTAGTATCTACAATAATTGATAGCTGTGG
>CP092883.1:60493579-60531023 GCA_030710605.1 Cordylochernes scorpioides
CGAATCTCTGTTTTCTCTTATTTCTTAAACCCCAAATCTTATGGTCTAGTCTCCAATTAGTACTTGCTCAATTAAACCTATATACAATATTGTACTGCAGTAATGTGTTTATTTCTTTTATTTGAGCAATAGTTACCCAGAAAAATTCGAAAAAGTAAAAATAAAAATCAGGTATAAGAAGTTTCTTTAAATTTAATATTTGCAAGATTTCGAGCTAATATACTGTTCTTCAACGGGCTGAAACTCTATGTACAATCTCTTAATAAGTTTTATACAAAATAATTGAAAAACCTTTGTTATTGGCATGTGTTCTCGTACATCAGACTGTTTACAGCTAAAGTAATAGATATTATACTGGGATGAACTATATATATATATTATATAATCTAAAAATTCAAATATTTCTATATTTTAAAAAATATATATTTTATTTAATTCATTGATAATTTTACTTTTGTTATCATCGTTTTAGAAAGACTTTCAGTTTTGTTGTAAATAGGCGTAGTTAACATATCTATCCTTTTAAATCACTAATATAGGATTAACTTTATGAATTCTATATAATTTGAAAATAACTAATGTGTAATCTTTCCTCAAGTAATTGAAAATAAAAGCTACTTGACGGTAAATAATTATCTTTTTCTTATCATGACTGCACCTTCAGCCCTTTATCTTATCGATCCTTTGTCTTATCAACCCTTTATCTAACAACAACAAATTATTCATAACATATATATACAAATAATTATTAATATTTCGATTATTTGACAGGGATATTGTTATATTGGGTTGGTTTATTTGCTCAAAAACTTGAAAATTTAAAATTAAAATAAAATTTTTACCTGATTTTTATTTTTAATTCTCATATGGTTACTTAATAATTATGGGGTAATAAATCGCCAACTATTTATAAGTAATACAACTATAAAAAACGAATTTTTCTTATAAAAACAAACTTTCTATTGCGGAAAATAGTATAAAAGTAATATTGTACTTGGATCAGATGAATAATTCTGCTATAATTTTATTTAGAACCATATATATGTCTTAAATGCGATTCGGGTATTTATGGACAAAACTTAAGGAACTTGTACCTTTCACCATGTATATCGGTATTCTCATGTGCAATAACTATGAAATATATATACTTATTTATTCATTTCAACACACAAAACGCGATATCCCGGCTAGGGATAATTGCGTCGATTTACATTTTTTTTTAAACAGAAACAATTATAAACATATTATACAAGAAAAAGTAATCAAAAATAAAAAGAGAAACAATAATATATTTTAGGAACCTGAACCTTTCTCAGGCCAGAAAGATATATACAATGATCTTTATTGAAGACACACGAGATAACCAAGTATGAACAAAATTGCCTCTGCGAAAAAAACAAAACCAGACGACTAATTATCACAAATACTTTCCAATTCCTTAATTTTTTCTATGAGTATAAATTCTACGCAAGAAAACAAAGAGGACTCGTACAAAAGGAGTTTACCATGGTCAGACGAATATGTCTACAGGAATGAATGTCATCGATGGATATGATTTCATTCTACATAGTTGTCGGCTGTACGACTTTGTCGTAGTTCTTCTGTAGACGTTATTTCATCGATATATCTACAATATGTAGAACGACATTTGAAAATATCCCGTATGTGTTTCTTTTGATCGAAAAATTATAATTTATTTTAAGGAGAAATAACGATTATTTCTAACCTTAGGAATGAGGAATGAAAGGTTAAATTGTGAAGAGTAATGATAAACGGAAAAATAAAAGTGTCCAGGGTTGGGAATCGAACTCACAGTGTTCTGTTTACCAGGCAGATGCCATGTCCACTAGGCTACCTTGGACATATTTTTCCTGTGGTATATCTACGAGATGTCAATATAGACGCTATAATAGTAAGATAAACATACAACACATACGTAAGGATAGAATCTATCTGAACCTAGATTTTCTTCCAACTTTTGACCTTCTACTGTCTTTCCTAAAAGGAAATGAGAACTTGGTTCATCACAGGTGTTATCTCTCAGTGATTTCGCTCATCTTATGGTGGTGGTGTCTTGTCCATGTACAATTGAAAATTCCTATTTCAACCAAAAGATATCTCATATAGCAACTTGAGCAGGTAACTATTTGAAATCCGAGTCTTTTGGTTTAATTTTAGAGTTTTACTTGGTCAGACGATGCTTGTCAAAGTGGTGGTGTCTTGTCCACGGAAAAGATCAGATCGGTCCATGCACCCTGATCACAATACCGGCCAACTGAGGTGGTGGTGTCTTGTCCATGGAGTAGATTAGATCGGTCTATGCACCCTGATCACAATACCGGCCAACTGAGGTGGTGGTGTCTTGTCCATAGAGTAGATCAGATCAGTCCGTGCACCTTGATCACAATACCGGCCAACTGAGGTGGTGGTGTCTTGTAAGCGGAGAAGATCAGATCGGTCCATACACCCTGATCACAATACCGGCCAACTGAGGTGGTGGTGTCTTGTCCACGGAGAAGATCAGATCGGTCCATGCACCCTGATCACAATACCGGCCAACTGAGGTGGTGGTGTCTTGTAAGCGGAGAAGATCAGATCGGTCCATACACCCTGATCACAATACCGGCCAACTGAGGTGGTGGTGTCTTGTCCACGGAGAAGATCAGATCGGTCCATGCACCCTGATCACAATACCGGCCAACTGAGGTGGTGGTGTCTTGTCCACGGAGAAGATCAGATCGGTCCATGCACCTTGATCAAATACCGGCCAACTGAGGTGGTGGTGTCTTGTCCACGGAGAAGATCAGATCGATCCATGCACCCTGATCACAATACCGGCCAACTGAGGTGGTGGTGTCTTGTCCACGGAGTAGATCAGATCAGTCCATGCACCTTGATCACAATACCGGCCAACTGAGGTGGTGGTGTCTTGTCCACGGATAAGATCAGATCGGTCCATACACCCTGATCACAATACCGGCCAACTGAGGTGGTGGTGTCTTGTCCAAGGCGAATATCAGATCGGTCCATGCACCTTGATCACAATACCGGCCAACTGAGGTGGTGGTGTCTTGTCCAAGGCGAAGATCAGATCGGTCCATACACCCTGATCACAATACCGGCCAACTGAGGTGGTGGTGTCTTGTCCATGTAGCAGATCAGATCGGTCCTTGCACCCTGATTACAATACCGGCCAACTGAGGTGGTGGTGTCTTGTCCACGGAGAAGATCAGATCGATCCATGCACCTTGATCACCATACCGGCCAACTGAGGTGGTGGTGTCTTGTCCATGGAGTAGATCAGATCGATCCATGCACCTTGATCACAATACCGGCCAACTGAGGTGGTGGTGTCTTGTCCATGGAGCAGATCAGATCGGTCCATGCACCCTGATAACAATACCGGCCAACTGAGGTGGTGGTGTCTTGTCCATGGAGTAGATCAGATCGGTCCATGCACCCTGATAACAATACCGGCCAACTGAGGTGGTGGTGTCTTGTCCATGGAGTAGATCAGATCGGTCCATGCACCCTGATCACAATACCGGCCAACTGAGGTGGTGGTGGTGTCTTGTCCATGGAGCAGATCAGATCGCTCCATGCACCCTGATCACAATAACGGCCAACTGAGGTGTCTTGTTCTTATGGATGTCCTCTTCTGGATTGTACCGAGTGTGGTAGTGGTGTCTTGTCCATGGAGCAGATCAGAAAGGTCCATGCACCCTGATCACGATACCAGCCAACTGAGGTGCCTTGTTCATATAGATGTCTTCTTCTGGATTGATGTCTGCCATATAGAGGGCTGCAAGGATGGCCGGATATATATGGTCCGGAGTGAGTTGGGTGTTGTGACAGTTATTTCAGTTCCTGTAGGATCTAGTCATGTCTGGGTTTATCTTCATTCCTTTAAAATGTCCTGTTCTGATTCTTGAAATGGTTGCTGTTAATTCACTGTTAATGTTGATGTTGCATATGGGTTGGGATATTTTATTTTTTGTAATGAGGTTTGCTATTGATTTAGCGTCTTTCAGTGTTAATGAACTGGTTTCCAGTGCCTGTTTTCGTCCTTCCTTCGCTAAGGCCATCAGACTGTTCATTTCCCACTATTCCAACATGAGCTGGTATCCATTGCATGATACATCTTTTGCCTAAAGTCGCCTTAGGAACTCTCAGCTTATAATATACAAGCAAGAATAATACAAGTTTGACTTGAAAAGCGAAATAATCAGCACTAAATAAGTCTCATTATTAGATACACATAAATATCTAAATATATAGATAATAAAAAAAAAAACATATATTGGATTGAATAAATATATTAATTTGCTAATATTTCGGTTGACTGAATGCCAACCTTTGTCAAGGCATTACAATTTATATATTTAATTACCATTAAACACTATTTTTTTTTCAAATTTTATTTCAACACACAAAATGCGATATCCCGGCTAGGGATAATTGCGTCGATTTACATTCTTAAACAGAAACAGTTATAAACATATTTTACAAGAAAAAAAAAAGAGAAACAATAAGATATATTAGGAACCTGATCCTTCCAGGTTAGAAAGATAATCATAAATATATTTACAAAAATGATAAAATCTGGCCAATTATCTCTAGTATTTACAAATTGATATAGATCTACAACATTGTTTACTGTCTGTTGTCTAGTGATAAAGAAAAGTGGACATTCCAGCAGTAGGTGTCTCGAGTCCAGGATTTCTTTGCCACAATGACAGTTAGAGTCCTAAACCGCTCCAATTATTACTAAAAATCCCTTAAAATTTCCGTAGTTCGTTGTAAACTGGGTATTATAAAATTTAGAAGGAAAATGATGGAATTCCAAATGGGAAAAAGCTTTAGAATGTTTGATTTGTTTTTACAAATAATTCATACACACTCATGATACACCTATCAGACATGTTCTTGAGTCTTACAACTTTGTACCTACCTTGGCGTTTATGGGTCGTAAATGGATCTCCAAGTGCCTTGTTTTCAAATACGTAAATTTGAGAGCTTTCCTTATTTGTAGTTCGCTGGAAACTTCAATAATCCAGGAGGGGGCCTACGGAGAAACCTCATCTCCCCTTCTGTATGTGTTTTTAGATCAATTTATATATTGTAACAAAGTATTTATTAATTTTATTATTTTTTATCAACAGAGTGGTAATTTTTTTATGTTTATATTTTTCTACTCTGTAAATTTTTCACGTGGCATTTTGGTGGAGATGCTGGGTAAGTTAGGGACGACAAACTGAAGATCGCCGAGAAGAATTTGAAGCCATGGGTGCTGTGATCTTCATTGTCAGAGACTAGCTCCAGGATTCCACCGACGTGTCAAAGCCAAGACTTCCCTCCAAGATGACGATGTCCCTATAGACGATACGACGACAAAGCCGCTCTTCACGCCGCAAGAAAAAGGACGTAAAGGTACTAGGGACAAAGTTCCAAGACTTCAATGGAATTCTTGACAGAAGCACGTCAGATCCATGTCAGTAACTACAATAATTGCTAGCTGTGGGTCACAGCTCCCATAGGGAAGGAGCTCTGTAGCAAAGTATTTATTAATTTTATTATTTTTTATTAACAGAGTGGTCATTGTTAATGTTTATATTTTGTTACTCTGTAAATTTCCCTCGTGACAATATATATATGTGGTGAATTGTGTAGAGATATACAATTAAAAGAGCAAGGGATAAATACATTTTTGACCAAACATAATTCGAATAATAATCCCTTGAATCAATATTAAAATGCAAACATCAGACTTCTAGGGTAAAGTTTCTTTCTTTTTAATACCAAACATAATGTTTCAATATATTCCCAATTTTCTATGTTTCTGGTAATTTAATGCATCTGTTCATAATTTCTTGCTCTTTGTATATCATAGATTCTCGTGAAAATAGAGGCTGCCTGGCCGGTATTCATATTTCTTGAAAATAAAGATACTTCGGTCAGTAAATCTTTTTTATTACCTCGATGTTTCGACAAAAAGCTTTTGTCCTCGTCAGGAGCAAGCAAAAATTAAAACATTTTTAACGCCTTGCTAATTGTTTTAATTTTTGCTTGCTCCTGACGAGGACAAAAGATTTTTGTCGAAACGTCGAGGTAATAAAAAGATTTACTGGCCGAAATATCTTTATTTTCAAGAAATCATAGATTCTATTATAAGCTGTTTCTTGATTTCGATTGAAAGTTTTTTTTTTTTTGAAGGTTTTCTATTTGATGTGTTTAACGATCTGTAAAATGGATAGTTTAATGGTAATTTCAGTCCGGATATATATTGATCTTCATTGTTTTAAGGAATAGTAAATAAATATGAAAAACAGTACAAAAGTGAATTTGTACTTGAATCAGGTGTGGATAAATTGAGAAAAAAGGGTATTTCCTGATTGTGTAACTAAAAGTTACTGATGGCTTGCGCCATCTATCGGAATAAATATCAAAACTAATCGTTGATATTTAATTATTTCAGAATTGGCCAAATACCGTTTATTGATTATTTAAGAAAAGCGAAAATAATGAATAATCAAGAAACGGTATTTGGCCAATACTGGAATAATTAAAAAAAATCAACGATTAGTTGATATTTATTCCGATAGATGGCGCAAGCCATCGGCAACTTTTGTTACACGATCAGGAAATGCACCTTTTTTCTCAGTAAATAAATGTTGTTGTTGACACACATTAATATATTCTAATACCTTGATAAAGGTTGGCGTTCAGCCAACTGAAATATTGGTAAAATAAATGTTTTTTTTAGATCCAATATATGCCTTTTTAATTAAAAATTTATTTATTTCAATTTCAATTATTTTATTTCCAAAGCGCTATATCCCGCAAGGCATACTTGCGCCAAACAAGGAGAAAAGTTTATTTACAGAAGTTATTTACATTATTCAACGCATGAAAATATTAAAGATCCAGATTTTGTAGAAAGTTTAGAATGTATTTACAAAATGAATTGAACTTTAAATATGATTTTTTTTCATCGGAAATCAAATCGTTAAGTTCACAAACAACTAGTTCATTCTTCATTCTATAATCTTGAAATGCTGGGCAATCGATCAGTAGATGACTTGAGGTTTGTTCCTCAATACCACAAAATCAACTTGAATCCTCCACTGCCTTTATTCTATTTAAAAAACTTTTGAAATTTCCGTGGTTTGTAACAAATTGAGTATTATAAAAATTTGGACGAAAGTATTTAGAGATTTCTTGGGGAAAAAAGCTTTAAGAAGTTTATGGATTGCTCTATTTTCAAAATTATTTAAAATGTTAATAAAAATATTTCTTTCAAGTTCTTCTTCCCTCTGAAGTAATTAGAGTGCCGAGATATGTTGTCTTTAGATAAATCTTCATTCCTTAGAAAGTTCACAAGACATTTTATTCTTTTCTTGATTTACCCATTCGTAGAATTAACCCACCAGATTTTCTACTAAAGTTACTAATTATAAAAGTTACAAACGACAATCAAAATATATATTTATGAAATTGTGTTTATAAATTGATTTAATTAATACATATTTTTGACCATCCATCAAACTTCATTTCAATCAAAAAAGAAAACATTTTGAGAAGAAGCTTTTACACTGATTTATAAATAAAAAAGAAGAAGAAAGTGTAAATGACAAAAAGATTTACTAATTTTAGAAATATGATGAATTTTCCTAATTTACTAAAGTGTATCGTCTTCTGTTGTCATTTTCATCTTTATTATTATTTGGAGAATTCTTAATTCTGCATTACGAGATTGATTCATCAGGAAAATGGTGTAAAAAAGAAAGATTAAAATCAACTGATGAATTAATCGTTTTCTTCTAATCAGTTTTAGTATTTTTTAGAATATCTTCTACATTGAATATTCTTCTACATTATGTATTTAGAATAAATATCTGAATAGGAATACAGTTAAACCTGTCTTTAGCGCCTCCTCTAAATAGCGCCTTCCTCCTCTCTATAGCGCCCGATTTTAAACATTAAAATGTAAACATTTTACATTAAAAGTGACCTGTCTATAGCACCCGCTCTCTATAGCACCCCATTTTGGTGAGTCCCAAGAGGGGGCGCTATAGACAGGTTTAACTGTATATGCTATTCCATTAGTTTCGCATCGAAAAGTTTTCTATTGAGTATTATGTATTGTAATATCACCTATTGAGTGTATTTTTGCATTGTAATATATTTTTTATTGAATACTTCTGCTTAACAATATATTTTATTGGATATTATCTAATTGGAATATCTTCTATTGTGTATTGTATCTCATTGGAATATTGACATCTTGTCTTCTTCTTTCTTATCTTCACTCAATCATATTAGGGTATCAAGTTGTGACCCTTGATGGTGTCTGTTTGACAACCATCATGACTGGGTGAAGTAGAATGCCTTTGTCATTAAGACTGGGAGCACTACTCAGTGGCAGGCCGACTTAGCTCCAAAAGAAATGGCCGCCTCTGACATGAGGAACAGATGCCATGTGCAGCTGCTCCTAAATGGAGTACAAACGCTGCTCATCCTGTATCCCTGGATTAGGAGCCCTTACAGGGTACTATCAGCCGGGCCAGCTGAACCCAGGTTTTTTAGCGAGCTTGTTACTGCTCCTCTTTTTTCATCCGGGCTTGGGACCGGGAAAGACGGAGTTTTGACATCTTGTCAATAAATGAAAAAGTGCACACATAGTCTGCACAATTAGATATATACAACTATATACAGTGAAAAAATATACAAGGCGCTTCTGCCGCCGCTTCAGAGTTTGGTGGAGAATCACCAGCGGGTCTCCAGCGACACCACGTATTTTGACATCTACGAAGAAAACATCGTACGGAAGAAAATTGGTAGAGATACGTGACAAACGCTACGTGGAAACTTGTCATCTTCTTTTTGTCATTTTAAATTATATTCTCAACTTTTCTGATAAACTGATGAAATGGTAGTACAAGTAGAAAAGCTCATCAAAAGCCAATAGATAAAAGAAGGCTTGTAAATATATTCTACATGTTACGTTGATAGGCATGTAAATCTGCCAATATTTTGTATTTTTCTTCGGGATGCCAAGAAAAATGAAGATTACTATGGTACATTAATTTATAATTTACACCTTCTTATAACTTTTAATTCAAATAACACACATACACAAAGCTTTATTAAGACCACCAGTCTTATACAGATTCACCACAGGAAGAAATAATAGATGGAGCTCCTATACTCCAGGCAGCGTATTACCCAACATCAGCCTCCAGCTTCGACGTATGTCCAATGGCCACACGTTCCTTCGTGCATACGTCATGGTTAGCGAATCACTGAACAGGCTAGTGTGGAATCAGCTGTGTTCTAGTCTTCACTTTCCTCGTCCAAATTAACCACGGCATTCGGCGATTCAATTAATCTCCTCCGAACGGTACAATTCAAATAACAGTCTTTCTTCCAATATTCTGACTAATTTTTGGGAAGCTTTTGTTGTTCTTCCGTGGTTGGATCTGTGTAGCAAGCTCTGCCGGGACATGTCCTGTGAGGATGGTAGTGACCTCTCCATGGTAAATGTTGTTGTTGTCGTGTTTAATGAAGGGTCTCATATATTTTCGTGAATCTCTTCGACAGTAGTCGAATGAGTCAATTCTCCCGCCACCTAGATTCCTATGGGATTCCCAAGAAGTAGCTAGGCACATACCTAGGCTGATGCTATAAACTAGGTCGGCAAGAACAAAGGGTAGGGTCGTCAAAGTCTGAAGATATTTATGACGGCTGGATACAATAAGTGATCGTCGCTTGGTGGCTTCTTCGAGAACTAGTCGATTTGTCTGTTTGTATCTATTTGGTTTTCTTAGCTGTTTGGTTTATATAACTGCTCTGTTTGTTTGTATCTATTTGGTCTTGTTAGCTGTTTATTTTATATATTGGTCTGTATATTGGTTTGTTTGTATCTATTTGGTTGTCTTGTTAGCTGTTTGGTTTATATAACTGGTCTGTATACTGGTCTGTTTGTATTTGGTCTTGTTAGTTGTTTATTTTATATATTGGTCTGTATATTGGTTTGTTTGTATCTATTTGGTTGTCTTGTTAGCTGTTTGGTTTATATAACTGGTTTGTATACTGGTCTGTTTGTATTTGGTCTTGTTAGCTGTTTATTTTATATATTGGTCTGTATTTTGGTTTGTTTGTATCTATTTGGTTGTCTTGTTAGCTGTTTGGTTTATATAACTGGTCTGTATACTGGTCTGTTTGTATCTATTTGGTCTTGTTAGCTGTTTATTTTATATATTGATCTGTATATTGGTTTGTTTGTATCTATTCGGTTGTCTTGTTAGCTGCCTGGTTTATATAACTGGTCTGTATACTGGTCTGTTTGTATCTATTTGGTTGTCTTGTTAGCTGTTTGGTTTATACATTGGTCTGTTTGTTTGTATCTATTTGGTTTTGTTAGCTGCCTGGTTTATATATTGGTTTGTTTGTTGATTTTCTAGATGTGTTTTGAATTTTCATATCTACACTTTAAATAAATAAGAAAAGTTAAAATATAAAGTATAAAATAAGAAATTATAAGATCATAGGTCAAAAAACTTGTTTAGTTTATTTATTGGCACAATTATCAAACATATTATGAAAAAAAAATAACATAAAATATTGTTAACTTTTATTCAATTATATACAAAATATCATTTTATGGCAAGAATTTAAAATGTATTCTTTCTATTAATGATTGATTGATAATTATATCTATAATTAATTTACACCTTTTTTCTAATTTACACGTCTTGTAAGATTTTGGCGTTTCTCAAATAGAAGAGAGAGATGGATGCTATTTATTTGTAATTGCAAAATTGTGAAATTAATTTTTATTTTCTTCAAATAGATCTATATAAAGAGACAAAGGTCGCCTCTCCCGTCAAAATAGACGTCAAAACCCAGACGCCATCTATTGACGTCTATTTTGACGGGAGAGATGACCCTTGTTTCTTTAGATCAATTTCCTCCCGGCAAAATTTCCATCAATATTTTAGCCGTAGATATGGCCCAGCCACTTTGCCAGCTAAACACCTCTTTTGGAGATTGTCAAGATTCCATTAGATCCCGTGTGGATCTCATGGAATAAAGTCCGCCCTAGACTGACGAGGGCCATTAGCCCGAAACCATGGTCTCTAAATGGACGCTTTTCAGTTTACCAAAGCTAGTGTTGTGATTCTTTCATGGCCCCGAGGCCGCTAATTGCGGCGACGGTCAATAGATGGCGTCTGGTTTTAGACGTCTATTTTGACGGGATTTCCTCCCGGCAAAATATCCATCTATATGAACGCGTAGCTCGTGAATGCTTTTAGATTCATTAGAAAATTGCATCAAAATTATAATTTATCACAGAAATAGGTAGATACTCTATTATTACATATATAATACCTAACACTTGCTTCTGTTACTTTCCACATTAACGTATATTTTTGTAGCATCCACATCTGTAAATTTCTTAAATTTAATTTTCTTTAAAAATTCTATATTTTAAAAACAAAAATATAGTCGTTCTCATAGAGTTAGAAAACTTTATTAAAAATCTGGCAACGCTGGACGTAATTAAAAGAAAACAGAAGGTGTAAATGTTTTTTAAAAATACCGTCTGTGTAAATATCGTGTGTTTTCGTTTGGAGGATTATTTCGCTGGGCGGGAAAAATCAATAGGCCTACTAGGCTTACTTTAGGATGTTTGTTGTTTGAGGAATTAAGTTGATGTTCAGTGATTAAATTTTCAGAGAATCTGTGAGTTTTTTATTCTATTATTTTTATCTTTAATTAAGGGTATTTATATTCATCCTAGATGTTGATAACAAAAACATCACATTTCTGTTTATATTTAGGCAATATATATCACATTATTGTTGTATATGTGATAATATGTATATAGCAATAGGTAACCCCACCACAATCTATGCAATGTATCGTCAAAAGATTTAATAAAAGTTAGGCTTCGCGAAAAGGGAAAGAACAATTAACAGGATTGCATCATCCAGGAAGTAAAGGACACTGCCCTGGACCCATAAAACTTAAGTTCAAAGACCTTCTTCTTCCTGGAGGATTGCAATCATGGCGACAATGGAGGTACTAAGCCAATCACAGTTAAGCATGACAAATCAACAATCAATCACCTTTAAGCATGACCAACTGATAGCGAATCATCAGAGAGTATGTGGAAGGATCTCCACCAATGAGAAGTCGAGAGAGATAATGACGATGATCTCGGACAAGAAGTAAAAAGAAGGTAGGTAACCGTGCTACGAGCTAGGCGTGCTCAACATGGCTCCAACGAAGGTAGTCCGCTCCATCATGTGAAAGGCCAAATACCTCCTCCAGTCTCATCATTCTCCCTTTCGCAAGGTCTTATTTCTATCCCATCCAGGTGTGCTCGTTATTCCCCTGTGGAAAACCACCATTCGACCAAGACTGGGTCATCAATCACCAATCCAATCAAATCCACCCAACCACACAATTCACCAGGATTCAACAGGATCCCACAGAGAGTAGACACAATCTCACATAGAGTCAACAGGATCCTACAGAGATTCGCCAGGATTCGACAGTGAGTCCACAGCAAGCCCACAGTAAATCAACACCCCAAGTCGACACCACAACCCCAATTCGACAGGATTGTTACAGAGAGTCGACAGGATTGCTACATATATATATATATATATATATATAAGGATATATATAAGGAGATGCCTTTTTCTTAATTTATACACCTTATCCCAGTACAATGTTACATTTGTACTATTTTTTTCACATATATATATATGTTATATTAAAATATTTCATTTAAAATTATGTTATATTAAAGTATTATTTTATTTTAAAAATTATATATTTCATAGATAAATACTCTGTTTAAATCGACCGCCAGAGGTCACGCTTACCATATAAAATCTCATTGTTGTTCTCCCCCGTTGGCCGACCCAAAACTTTTGTACATTATGTAAATAAGCTTTTCTTTTTTTATTCTTACGCCTTAAGCCAGGCAGTAATTTTACCATGTTCATCCTATAGCTCAATTAAAAAAACAATATCTAATCAAAACCATTTTTGTTATTATACTTTCACAAGATTTTTAGCCATGACTGCATCACCATAGCATAATCATCAACATGATCTAAATTCAAGCAGAAAATCTAATCTTTTTTTATATATATATAAGATATATATTAATTAATTGTTACCACAGAGTGTTTGTAAGCTCACAGGTAAAATAGGCCCTAACCGAAGAAAGAAAAAGTTCCTTTGTTTAATATTAGTTTCCCTTTTATATTTTGTTCTCTCTCTTGTAAATCAATAAATATAATGTTTAATTAATACTTATTGGAATCAGTTTCATTAAAAATTCTAAGCAAGGTCAACAATTATCATCACATGGATTAAAGTTCGTTTGGGATGAAAATGTGACAAGTTACATTGCCAGGTTTTAAATAAAAGCAAGGCCTCTTTAGAGACCAAGCCAAGTTAAAGACCACCTTTTGAATATCAAATTCTCGCTTTAAAAAAAAAACAATCATATGAATAACGACCAATGCCTCAATTCCAAACAGCAAACTATAAAATTTGATCCCTAAAGCTTTCATTTTTCTTTTTATAAATTTTGCCAAAATTGGTCCGTATAAATCTGCCATTTTTACGTTTTATAAATAGTGTTACATACAAAAATGAAGTAATAGACAAACTGAGAATGTCATAACAGTTTATTTCCATCAAAATAACTCAACCATATTTATATAAAATGAGAGACACAAGATGATACATTTTCTGCGAATAAAGAAAAATATTAAAATTTGTATTCTGTGTATAAAATAATATTTTGTTTCAGAGATTCTTGCTTATGATAACTCTGATCGAGAGAGAGAGAGAGGTTGCAAATTTGCTTATTTTGACCTTAATCATGCGAAATTTGGTCAAGATTTCATTCAGCTTCTTTTAAATTGTCTATTGCAGCTTTAAATCCTTTTTCTTTCGGCATGAAGAGCGGTTTTGTAGTCATAGAATCTGGAGGGACATCGTTTTCTTGGAAGAAAGTCTTATCACGGTAGTGGGATCCTGGAATCACACACATAAAAGCTTTATTAAGACCTCTGATCTTATACAGATTCCCCCAAAGGAGAAGGGAATGTACATAAATTAGTTTAAAATGAATGCACATATTAGCACGGAGGGAGCACATGTAGAGTCACAGAAGCAGGTCGTAGGAACAATGGGGGATTTACTTACAATGAATGATTTGAATTCCTGTAGGATAGGTTAAACTGCAGGAACAAATAGTATTTTACAAAGGTTCCTTTGGATTCCTGTAGGCTAGTTAAATGCAGGAAAAAAATAGGATTTTACAAGGGTTTCTTTGGGTCCCATGGAGTTGGTCAAACTGCGGGAACAACGATTTTACAGAGGGCTCTTTGGATTCTTGTAGGGTCGGGTAAACTACAGGAACAAAGAGGATTTCATAAAATATTTTTGGACTCTTGTAGGATCGGTGAAACTGTAGGAACAAATATTTTACAAGTTTTTTTTTTATATTCTTGTAGGGTCGCGGTTAAAAACTGCAGGAACAAATAATATTTTACAAAGGGTTCCTGTAGTCCAGTTAAACTGCTGGAACAAAGAGGATTTTACAATGGTTCCTTTGGATTCCTGTAGGGCCAGTTAAACTGCAGGAACAAATATGAATTTACAAGGGTTCCTTTAGATTCTTGTAGGGACAGTTAAACTGCAAGAACAAAGACGAATTTACAAGGGTTTCTTTGTATTCCTGTAGGGCCAGTTATACTGCAGGAACAAAGACGAATTTACAAGGTTCCTTTGGATTCCTGTAGGGCCAGTTAAACTGCAGGAACAAATAGTATTTTACAAAGGTTCCTTTGGATTCTTGTAGGGCCAGTTAAACTGTAGGAACAAATAGTATTTTACAAAGTTTCATTTGGATTCCTGTAGGGACAGTTAAACTGCAGGAACAAATAGTATTTTACAAAGTTTCCTTTGGATTCCTGTAGGGACAGTTAAACTGCAGGAACAAATAGTATTTTACACAGGTTCCTTTGGATTCCTGTAGGGACAGTTAAACTGCAATAACAAAGACGAATTTACAAGAGTTCCTTTGGATTCCTGTAGGGCCAGTTAAACTGCAGGAACAAAGATGAATTTAGAAGGATTCCTTTGGATTCCTGTAGGCCAGTTAAGTGCAGGAAAAAAGAGTATTTTGCAAAGGTTCCTTTGGATTCCTGTAGGCCAGTTAAACTGCAGGAACAAAGAGGATTTTACAAAGAGTTCTTTGGATTCCAGTAGGGCCATTTAAACTGCAGGAACAAAGGGGAATTTACAATTGTTCCTTTGGATTATTGTAGGATAGGTTAAACTGCAGGAACAAAGAATAATTTTATAGTTAGCTATAACATAGTCTGATCCACGTCCGCGAGTGCACACACCTCTTTTCTTTCGGATTTACCCGTTAAAAAGCAAATTTTGCTCGAAAGATTGCAACACTTAAATAAAGAAATTCTACCCCAAAAACCTAGTTTTCGTTTTAAAATAATTTGTGGTTAACTATTGTTTGTACAAAGAGGGATTTACAAAGGATCCTTTGTATTCTTGTAGGGCCAGTAAAACTTCAGGAACAAAGGGGAGTTTGGCACGAAAGCCTTGACTCATCCCGCAACTTCCTGCCCTTGCACACTTCCTGAATTAGGTATGCACGAGGTAAACCAAACATATCTGGCAGCGGATATCTTTAATTTATGGCTACAAACTGAAGGACTTCCTTTCACGCCATCGAAGATATGAACACGTTTATCACATGTAACAATATTTGGCCATCGTATTTGTCACACCCTTTCTACCTTTGTAGAAATCTTGATGTATTTGCCATTATATAATTATATACATATAGTGACAAAGTTACTTTTCGGGTTAACACACAAAGTGAAATTTACTAGGGCCTAATGTGTTAAAGTAAATTTACAAACAGAAAAGTGTACACTCAGGAGCACAACAACAAAAACAAAAAAGAGAGGACGTAAATAAACACTAACCATTTGTTATATATGTATTTTGTATTAAGATCATCTTTATATTGTACATTGAAGTATTTGCCCGTTGAAGAGCAGAATATTTGCTCGAAAGCTTGCAAAATCAAAATTTAAAAACTCTTTACCTTAATTTGATTTATTCTTTCTTTTTCCAATATATAACAGTACTTATCTTTTATCGCAGTGTTGATAGGAACGGACACACAGGTATGATAGGAGACCACCAGAAATGAACACAGAGAACGCTTTAAACGTCTCCATACAACCCACTTCTGGAAGTTCATTTGAGCTGCCGAGGAAAGTTCGCAGCGTTGGAGAGATTCTTGTACAGAGTACTGATTGTTTCCCCTTTAAAAGCCATTAGCTCGCTGGCCAGGTTGGCAATGGCCTTTCTCTGTTCGACACTTGATTGGGCAAGAAGCCTGTCCATCTTCCCATTGTGCGTGAAGTCCTTCTTCTTTCTTATCTCCACTCAATCATATTAGGGTATCAAGCTTGTAAAGCTTGAGACTTGACAACCATCATGACTAGTTGAGGTAGAATGCGTCTGTCTTTGTCATTAAGACTGGGAGCACTACTCAGTGGCAGGCCGACTTAGCTTCAAAAGAAATGGCCACCTCTGACATGAGGAACAGAGACCATGTACAGCCGCTCCTAACATGGAGTAGAGACTCATCCTGTATCCCTGGATTAGGAGCCCTTACAGGGTACTACCAGCCGGGCCAGCTGAGCCCAGGTTTTTTAGTGAGCTTGTTACTGCTCCTCCTCCTCCTTTTTCATCCGGGCTTGGGACCGGCAAAGGGAGAGTTCCTGGAGGATATTATCTCGTTCCAGACCCTACTTCTGGGAACGATCTATGACTGCAGATACTTTCTCGTTATTCATGAGAACGTCCATCTGAATATTAGCCACATTGCGCCGTTATTGGAGAGATTCAAGCAATTGAGTTTTGCTCTGATTATCGGGTGGAGAAGGAGTCAGGTCGAACGTCTCTTCTTTTCTCACTGTTTCGCTGGGAGGAGGATCTGCGACCAGAGTGACAGCCGGTGGTGGAGCTGCAAAAAGAGGGGCGTTCGAGAGAAAGAGATAAAAACGCTTCACCATTTTGCGTATCATCCTTGCGCAGAGGGCCATGCTAATCTTCTCTGTATCGTTCCTATTTTAGTAGTTGTACCGCCGAACTGGTATCACAAGGGTCATGCTAATCTTCTCTGTATCGTTCCAATTTTAGTACATGTACCGCCGAACTGGTATCACAGGGGTCATGCTAATCTTCTCTGTATCCTTCCTATTGTAGTAGTTGTACCGCCGAACTGGTATCACAGGGGTCATGCTAATCTTCTCTGTATCCTTCCTATTGTAGTAGTTGTACCGCCGAACTGGTATCACAGGGACCATGCTAATCTTCTCTGTATCGTTCCTATTGTAGTAGTTGTACCGCCGAACTGGTATCACAGGGGCCATGCTGATCTTCTCTGTATCTTCCTATTGTAGTAGTTGTACCCCCGAACTGGTATCACAGGGGCCATGCTAATCTTCTCTGTATCGTTCCTATTGTAGTAGTTGTACCCCCGAACTGGTATCACAGGGGCCATGCTAATCTTCTCTGTATCGTTCCTAATGTAGTAGTTGTACCGCCGAACTGGTATCACAGGGGCCATGCTAATTCTCTGTATCGTTCCTATTGTAGTAGTTGTACCGCAGAACTGGTATCACAGGGGCCATGCTAATCTTCTCTGTATCGTTCCTATTGTAGTAGTTGTACCCCCGAACTGGTATCACAGGGGCCATGCTAATCTTCTCTGTATCGTCCCTATTGTAGTAGTTGTACCCCCGAACTGGTATCACAGGGGCCATGCTAATCTTCTCTGTATCTTCCTATTGTAGTAGTTGTACCCCCGAACTGGTATCACAGGGGCCATGCTAATCTTCTCTGTATCGTTCCTATTGTAGTAGTTGTACCCCCGAACTGGTATCACAGGTGCCATGCTAATCTTCTCTGTATCGTTCCTATTGTAGTAGTTGTACCCCCGAACTGGTATCACAGGGGCCATGCTAATCTTCTCTGTATCTTCCTATTGTAGTAGTTGTACCCCCGAACTGGTATCACAGGGGCCATGCTAATCTTCTCTGTATCGTTCCTATTGTAGTAGTTGTACCCCCGAACTGGTATCACAGGGGCCATGCTAATCTTCTCTGTATCGTTCCTATTGTAGTAGTTGTACCGCCGAACTGGTATCACAGGGGCCATGCTAATTCTCTGTATCGTTCCTATTGTAGTAGTTGTACCGCAGAACTGGTATCACAGGGGCCATGCTAATTCTCTGTATCGTTCCTATTGTAGTAGTTGTACCGCCGAACTGGTATCACAGGGGCCATGCTAATTCTCTGTATCGTTCCTATTGTAGTAGTTGTACCGCAGAACTGGTATCACAGGGGCCATGCCAATTCTCTGTATCGTTCCTATTGTAGTAGTTGTACCGCAGAACTTGTATCACAGGGGCCATGCTAATTCTCTGTATCGTTCCTATTGTAGTAGTTGTACCGCCGAACTGGTATCACAGGGGCCATGCTAATTCTCTGTATCGTTCCTATTGTAGTAGTTGTACCGCAGAACTGGTATCACAGGGGCCATGCTAATTCTCTGTATCGTTCCTATTGTAGTAGTTGTTCCGTCGAACTGGTATCACAGGGGTCATGCTAATCTTCTCTGTATCGTTCCAATTTTAGTATATGTACCGCCGAACTGGTATCACAGGAGTCATGCTAATCTTCTCTGTATCGTTCCTATTGTAGTAGTTGTACCGTCGAACTGGTATCACAGGGGCCATGCTAATCTTCTCTGTATCCTTCCTATTGTAGTAGTTGTACCGCCGAACTGGTATCACAGGGGCCATGCTAATCTTCTCTGTATCCTTCCTATTGTAGTAGTTGTACCGCCGAACTGGTATCACAGGGGCCATGCTAATCTTCTCTGTATCGTTCCTATTGTAGTAGTTGTACCGCCGAACTGGTATCACAGGGGCCATGCTAATCTTCTCTGTATAGTTCCTATTGTAGTAGTTGTACCGCCGAACTAGTATCACAGGGGCCATGCTAATCTTCTCTGTATCGTTCCTATTGTAGTAGTTGTACCGTGGTATCACAGGGGACATGCTAATCTTCTCTGTATCGTTCCTATTGTAGTAGTTGTACCGCCGAACTGGTATCACAGGGGCCATGCTAATCTTCTCTGTATCGTTCCAATTTTAGTATATGTACCGCCGAACAAGCGTTTACAGAAGAAGAGAGATAGAGAGATGAGCCAAGTTTTTTCCCTATATTCTTTGATCGCAGTGATCGTAAAAAGTTTGTTCTATATGAATAAGAAGAAGAATTCGTGATTAATAGTTTTATTTCTTATATATAGGTTATGTGTGTGTATATTGTAGCAAAGTATTTATTATTTTATTAACAGAGTATCATTTTTTATGTTTATATTTTGCTACTCTGTAAACTTCCCTCATTTCTTATCTTTTATTTATCATTCATAGTTTGTTCTTATCTTAAATAAATTGCTGTGTCATCAACGCTCCAGGAATACGGGTTATCTCAATAAAGAGAGTGTCATCCTGAAGTTTTGTCTTTCCTTAATTTCCACGTGGCAAAATGTAATAATTAAAAGTATTTCTACAGTAATGGATATTTGATCACCCAAATATACAACATTAGAGAGATAGGGTAGATTAAAAAAACTGGCAAAACATCCAAACAAAAATACAAGAGTCAACATCCCATCATTGGTATCTGAACCAAAAGCCTGGAACTATTCTAGAATTTAGGATGGACCTACAGGCAGTAAACTGTATTTCCAGGCTCAAAACTGGCCATACAAGACCACTCCTCTTCCAGGATGGTGTTAAGACACAATGTACCATCTGCAGGACCAAAGAGACCTCACCAGACACCCTCTTGGAATGTATGGTAGCCTCAAGACAGGACCTATATTCCAACCCTACCAAGATTGTGAATTTGATCAATGAATTAAGTCTCTATGACCTTGAATAATTATACAATGGATAATAATAATAATAATAATAATAAACTGGCAAAACTGCTTGGAGGTTTCACCACTCTGTGAACCAGGCCCTCCCAATATTTTCATCATTGCGGTAGGGGTGCTGTAGAATTTGTTTTATATTAAAAATAAACGTCATTGCTTTAAACACACAACTTCATATTTCTCTACATGCGGTCTTTATAAAAAGTATACCCAACACACTATATTTGTTATATAAAATAGTTTTTTCGAAGACAAGAGAATATTTTCAAGAGGTTTTACATTGCACCTATAGTGTACATAAAGTTTGTTTTGGCGACTGCTTTTACTGTAAGTTCACCACATATCTACACATGTGAAAAGCAGTTCGACTTCTGCACTTACAAATGTGCCAGAGCCCTGTTTGGTTACTTGTACTCACTGGTGGGGTTGGACTTTTACAAGAATCGGGGGGCAATGGAGCTTTTTTTTTATCAGAAAAAAAGTGTCCAATGCGGGATTTGATCCGGGGTCGTAGCGGTCGAAAACCAACGGTTTAGACCACCCTTCCACCGACCCCCTGGGTTAATGCACCAGATATTCTTCACTCAAAAGAACAAAGTAAAAGTATAATCTAAAACTATATAAATACACTTATTATCAGACTATATTCAGCAGATATTGTATTTTTATCTAGTATATTTCCGTTACTGTGATGTAGTGTTGTGTAGGTTGCTGAGTGTAACAATAAGAACTACAGAGATAAGAAGTTTGAAAACATTTGATATAGGCAACTATAAAAAAATGAATGGAACACTTTTATTTAGAAATTAACTCTTTTTATCATTGTTTTAATTGAATAATTCTCTAATATCTAGCATATTTTCATTCTAAAATATTCCTTAAAACTTTCTTCAATCTGTTAAAAATTAGTACAAATGTGATATTGTACTGGGATAAGGTGCATAAATTAAGAAAAAGGCATCTCCTTATCGTGCAACTGAAAGTGGCTGATGGCTTGCGCCATCTATCGGAATAAATATCAACTATTCTCGTTGATTTTTAATTATTCCAGAATTGGCCAAATGCCCATTCTTGATTAACGTGGTTAGCTTTACTTGATTAATCAAGAATGGGTATTTGGCCAATTCTGGAATAATTAAAAATCAACGAGAATAGTTATTCCGATATTTATTCCGATAGATGGCGCAAGCCATCAGCAACTTTCAGTTGCACGATAAGGAGATGCCTTTTTCTTAATTTCTTCAATCTGTAAATTATTTTCCTCGAATACACACAATACTTTAAAAATAAAAAAGGCATATCCTGACCAGGAGCACATGTGCTTTTCAGAAGGCAGAGCGCCATCTGGTGGAACAGAAATCAACTAAACATTGATTTAACCTGGCGCTCTGTCTTCTGTAAAGCACATGTACTCCTGGTTAGGATATGCCTTTTTATCTTTAATATCAACACCTGACCTATTTTTTTTTTCTATTGTTTTTTTTTTTCACACAATACTTTACAATTTGATTTCATTTAACTAAATTTGCATACCAACCTTATGTTTTCATGCGTTGAATAATGTAAATAACTTATGTAAATAAACTTTTCTCCTTGTTTGGCGCAAGTATCCCTTGCGGGATATAGCGCTTTGGAAATAAAATATTTGTAAATTATTAAATAAATAATCAATGAAAATATACAATTTATTTATGAAATCATTATGTCCCATAGCGCTTTGTTATTCTCAAGCTGTAAATAATTTGTTTAGTTTTAATTGTAGCCACCTAGAGTTGTGCTGACGTCATAAATACCTAATCTTTTGCTTTAAAATAAGTTATAAAATTATTTATTCTCCCCATAATATTGTAACATTTAATTGATCACTGAATTATTTATTTTTAATATTCTGTTGCTCTCTTGATGATGATTCAGAAAAATCTATAATATTTCTGTTTTTGCATATTTTTGTTTTGGTAAATTAATATCTGTTGACTTTGCTTAGAATATTTAATGAAACTGATTCCAATAATTAATAATTAAACATTATATTTATTGATTTACAAGAGAGAGAGAACAAAATATAAAAGGGAATCTAATATTAAACAAAGGAACTTTTTTTCTGTTTCGGTTAGCGCCTATTTACCGGTGAGCTTACACACACTCTGTGGAAAAATTTATTAATATATATACAACAACTAGCGGACGTACCCGGCTTCGCCCGGGTTTTTCTAACGAATCTCTCGATAAAGTGAACATTTTTTCCCGGTCCCTTTAAAAGTACTCGATAAGTTGAATAAAATCAATATTAATTGGTTCCCTCGGTAATTGGAAGTTAAAGGAATAGTATCTTGCCTATGAATTGTATCATTATTCTTGTCTCAAATAAATTGCCGTGTCATCCTGAATTTTGTCTTTCCTAATTTTCTACATTACAAAATCATCGTATCATCATGATAATATTTAGAGCAGATTGTTGAATTATAACAGATAAATTAGAATATTTATCTTGATTATTTTTAGGCGAAAAGTTATTTCAAAAATTTTATTTGCTAGAAACCTTCCCAGAACTATACTAAATAACTTCCCAAAGTTTCATGGCGTTCCAATGAGTGGTTTGGTCAGGCATAAAAGACAGACAGACACACACACACATACATTCATTTTTATATATACAACAATTCGATTTGCATTTTTTTTTTTCAGATTTTGAACTTGAGATTCATAAATAAAATATTTTTATCTTATCGATTAAGTTTGATTTGTCTAATTAATTATCTTACAATATAATAAATATTAACCAATAAAAATCAATGATCTTTATTTCGACTTAGAGCGCTATGTCTCCCTAGGGACACTTTAAAGATAAACAAAAATCTTGAAAGAAAAGAAAGATATTTTAAATATGTACAAGAATTAGTATACAAGTTAGTTAGATGAAAAGAGAAAAATATCAACACAATTGAAATATGTACAAAGGGTTGGTATGCAAATTTAGTTAAATGAAATCAAATAGTAAAGTATTGTGTGTATTCGAGAAAAGCAATTGGCAGATAAAAAAAAAAGTTTTAAGGAATATTTTACAATGAAAATATGCTAGATATTAGAGAATTATTATTTATTTAAGTAACCCAGGTTCCTGGAGCGTACAGAAGTCGCCAACTACCCGGGATGTCCTTCTGACCTAAGTCTTCTTGGATTTATATACAATGTCAGTGGAAGTCAAATTAATGAGGTGTCGCCAGGCAGATTTCTTTCTTGGGAGATTTTCTAGGGATGCTGGACATATGTTGGTGATACCTAGGAGAGTGGCTGTCTGGAATCTTTGGTATTGGAAGGTTAGGCAAGTGAAGAGGAGGTGGTCTACGGTTTGGTCTTCATCTTGGATTAGAGAATTATTCAGTTAAAACAATACTAAAAAGAGATCTCGAGATATCATTCGACTAGCACGTATCCTTCACCATGCACCTATATTTTCAAAAATTGTTTTTAACACACAAAAAGAATGTAATATATATTTTCTCCCCTTCCAATATCATTAATAATTAAATATGTAAATAATAATTTGTATATAAAAATAGTATTTATCATCAATTTATTATCGTGATACTCCTGTTGAAGGACTGAAAAGTCCGAAATCTTGAAAATAAAAATTTGAACAAGAAACCCTGGAAGCTTTATTTACTTTTTAATACTAAAAAGAGTTAATTTCTAAATAAAAGTGTTGATTGTTTGATATTTATTCCGATAGATGGCGAAAGCCATCAGCAACTTTTAATTGTATGATCAGGAAATGGCTTTCTTTTAACTTGAGGTTAGTAAAATTTCACATTGTGTCTTTTCACATAATTTATATGTCAAACTGTACATAGGCGGTGGTGTGGAACCTGTCACGTGATCACCACCGGCGAGGAGCCAATGAAAAGAAAGGATTCAATAGCGTGACAGGGTTATGTAATAGACACTGTAAGAATTATGAAAATAAATTTCCCCTTGTCTCACTTAATAAACTATTTATTAGAGATTTTGACAGATAGAGTCATTGTCAATCTAAACACTCTTCTTTCTCCTTTATTCCAAGTATATATATGTACAGCCCATAATAATCATGGTGTTTAGAAGAAAATTGTCTTTTACTGTAAATTAATTACATATCTAGACATAGATAGGAATTTTGCCGGGAGGATATTGATCTAAAGAGATTAAAGAGACTATTTTGACGGGAGAAGCGACCCATGTCTCTTTATATCTAGACATGTATTAAAAGAGGCATCTATCCATACAACAAGTCATCAATATACGAGGAGAGCATGGGCTGTGTGAGTTGGTTTAAGCAATCAACTGAATGATTAGAAAAAATCATTCATTTAATTGTTAATCAGAAGGATGCCCTGGAGATATCGGTTTTGCTCTTCATTGGAAAATGGGTGCCGTTACCACGTTAGTCATCTTGGAAATGAACCATAATTTTTTGGTCAAATATTCCAAGGGTCCAGAGGGGACTGTTATGGTCGGACTTCTCCCCGCCAAGATAGAGGACATTGCGACTGCTGTGATAGAGATGTATGGAGACATCTGAGGCTCTTCAATGGACACGACAACAACAGAAAATTGACATGGACCCAGAACAGCAGCTTTACACACCCAAGATAGAGGACATTGTGACTGCTGTGATAGAGATGTATGGAGACATCTGAGGCTATTCATTGGACACGACAACAACATAAAATTGACATGGACCCAGAACAGCAGCTTTACACACCCAAGATAGAGGACATTGCGACTGCTGTGATAGAGATGTATGGAGACATCTGAGGCTCTTCAATGGACACGACAACAACAGAAAATTGACATGGACCCAGAACAGCAGCTTTACACACCCAAGATAGAGGACATTGCGACTGCTGTGATAGAGATGTATGGAGACATCTGAGGCTCTTCAATGGACACGACAACAACAGAAAATTGACATGGACCCAGAACAGCAGCTTTACACACCCAAGATAGAGAACATTGTGACTGCTGTGATAGAGATGTATGGAGACATCTGAGGCTCTTCATTGGACACGACAACAACATAAAATTGACATGAACCCAGAACAGCAGCTTTACACACCCAAGATAGAGGACATTGTGACTGCTGTGATAGAGATGTATGGAGACATCTGAGGCTATTCATTGGACACGACAACAACATAAAATTGACATGGACCCAGAACAGCAGCTTTACACACCCAAGATAGAGGACATTGCGACTGCTGTGATAGAGATGTATGGAGACATCTGAGGCTATTCATTGGACACGACAACAACATAAAATTGACATGGACCCAGAACAGCAGGTTTACACACCCAAGATAGAGGACATTGCGACTGCTGTGATAGAGATGTATGGAGACATCTGAGGCTATTCATTGGACACGACAACAACATAAAATTGACATGGACCCAGAACAGCAGCTTTACACACCCAAGATAGAGGACATTGCGACTGCTGTGATAGAGATGTATGGAGACATCTGAGGCTATTCATTGGACACGACAACAACATAAAATTGACATGGACCCAGAACAGCAGGTTTACACACCCAAGATAGAGGACATTGCGACTGCTGTGATAGAGATGTATGGAGACATCTGAGGCTATTCATTGGACACGACAACAACATAAAATTGACATGGACCCAGAACAGCAGCTTTACACACCCAAGATAGAGGACATTGTGACTGCTGTGATAGAGATGTATGGAGACATCTGAGGCTATTCATTGGACACGACAACAACATAAAATTGACATGGACCCAGAACAGCAGCTTTACACACCCAAGATAGAGGACATTGTGACTGCTGTGATAGAGATGTATGGAGACATCTGAGGCTATTCATTGGACACGACAACAACATAAAATTGACATGGACCCAGAACAGCAGCTTTACACACCCAAGATAGAGGACATTGTGACTGCTGTGATAGAGATGTATGGAGACATCTGAGGCTATTCATTGGACACGACAACAACATAAAATTGACATGGACCCAGAACAGCAGCTTTACACACCCAAGATAGAGGACATTGCGACTGCTGTGATAGAGATGTATGGAGACATCTGAGGCTATTCATTGGACACGACAACAACATAAAATTGACATGGACCCAGAACAGCAGGTTTACACACCCAAGATAGAGGACATTGCGACTGCTGTGATAGAGATGTATGGAGACATCTGAGGCTATTCATTGGACACGACAACAACATAAAATTGACATGGACCCAGAACAGCAGCTTTACACACCCAAGATAGAGGACATTGCGACTGCTGTTTCGAGATGTATGGAGACATCTGAGGCTATTCATTGGACACGACAACAACATAAAATTGACATGGACCCAGAACAGCAGGTTTACACACCCAAGATAGAGGACATTGCGACTGCTGTGATAGAGATGTATGGAGACATCTGAGGCTATTCATTGGACACGACAACAACATAAAATTGACATGGACCCAGAACAGCAGCTTTACACACCCAAGATAGAGGACATTGTGACTGCTGTGATAGAGATGTATGGAGACATCTGAGGCTATTCATTGGACACGACAACAACATAAAATTGACATGGACCCAGAACAGCAGCTTTACACACCCAAGATAGAGGACATTGTGACTGCTGTGATAGAGATGTATGGAGACATCTGAGGCTATTCATTGGACACGACAACAACATAAAATTGACATGGACCCAGAACAGCAGCTTTACACACCCAAGATAGAGGACATTGTGACTGCTGTGATAGAGATGTATGGAGACATCTGAGGCTATTCATTGGACACGACAACAACATAAAATTGACATGGACCCAGAACAGCAGCTTTACACACCCAAGATAGAGGACATTGTGACTGCTGTGATAGAGATGTATGGAGACATCTGAGGCTATTCATTGGACACGACAACAACATAAAATTGACATGGACCCAGAACAGCAGCTTTACACACCCAAGATAGAGGACATTGTGACTGCTGTGATAGAGATGTATGGAGACATCTGAGGCTATTCATTGGACACAACAACAACAACAGAAAATTGACATGGACCCAGAACTGCAGCTTTACACACCCAAGATAGAGGACATTGTGACTGCTGTGATAGAGATGTATGGAGACATCTGAGGCTATTCATTGGACACGACAACAACATAAAATTGACATGGACCCAGAACAGCAGCTTTACACACCCAAGATAGAGGACATTGCGACAGCTGTGATAGAGATGTATGGAGACATCTGAGGCTATTCATTGGACACGACAACAACATAAAATTGACATGGACCCAGAACAGCAGCTTTACACACCCAAGATAGAGAACATTGCGACTGCTGTGATAGAGATGTATGGAGACATCTGAGGCTATTCATTGGACACGACAACAACAGAAAATTGACATGGACCCAGAACAGCAGCTTTACACACCCAAGATAGAGGACATTGTGACTGCTGTGATAGAGATGTATGGAGACATCTGAGGCTATTCATTGGACACGACAACAACATAAAATTGACATGGACCCAGAACAGCAGCTTTACACACCCAAGATAGAGGACATTGCGACTGCTGTGATAGAGATGTATGGAGACATCTGAGGCTATTCATTGGACACGACAACAACATAAAATTGACATGGACCCAGAACAGCAGGTTTACACACCCAAGATAGAGGACATTGCGACTGCTGTGATAGAGATGTATGGAGACATCTGAGGCTATTCATTGGACACGACAACAACATAAAATTGACATGGACCCAGAACAGCAGCTTTACACACCCAAGATAGAGGACATTGCGACTGCTGTGATAGAGATGTATGGAGACATCTGAGGCTATTCATTGGACACGACAACAACATAAAATTGACATGGACCCAGAACAGCAGGTTTACACACCCAAGATAGAGGACATTGCGACTGCTGTGATAGAGATGTATGGAGACATCTGAGGCTATTCATTGGACACGACAACAACATAAAATTGACATGGACCCAGAACAGCAGCTTTACACACCCAAGATAGAGGACATTGTGACTGCTGTGATAGAGATGTATGGAGACATCTGAGGCTATTCATTGGACACGACAACAACATAAAATTGACATGGACCCAGAACAGCAGCTTTACACACCCAAGATAGAGGACATTGTGACTGCTGTGATAGAGATGTATGGAGACATCTGAGGCTATTCATTGGACACGACAACAACATAAAATTGACATGGACCCAGAACAGCAGCTTTACACACCCAAGATAGAGGACATTGTGACTGCTGTGATAGAGATGTATGGAGACATCTGAGGCTATTCATTGGACACGACAACAACATAAAATTGACATGGACCCAGAACAGCAGCTTTACACACCCAAGATAGAGGACATTGTGACTGCTGTGATAGAGATGTATGGAGACATCTGAGGCTATTCATTGGACACGACAACAACATAAAATTGACATGGACCCAGAACAGCAGCTTTACACACCCAAGATAGAGGACATTGTGACTGCTGTGATAGAGATGTATGGAGACATCTGAGGCTATTCATTGGACACGACAACAACAGAAAATTGACATGGACCCAGAACAGCAGCTTTACACACCCAAGATAGAGGACATTGTGACTGCTGTGATAGAGATGTATGGAGACATCTGAGGCTATTCATTGGACACGACAACAACAGAAAATTGACATGGACCCAGAACAGCAGCTTTACACACCCAAGATAGAGGACATTGTGACTGCTGTGATAGAGATGTATGGAGACATCTGAGGCTATTCATTGGACACGACAACAACAGAAAATTGACATGGACCCAGAACAGCAGCTTTACACACCCAAGATAGAGGACATTGTGACTGCTGTGATAGAGATGTATGGAGACATCTGAGGCTATTCATTGGACACGACAACAACAGAAAATTGACATGGACCCAGAACAGCAGCTTTACACACCCAAGATAGAGGACATTGTGACTGCTGTGATAGAGATGTATGGAGACATCTGAGGCTATTCATTGGACACGACAACAACAGAAAATTGACATGGACCCAGAACAGCAGCTTTACACACCCAAGATAGAGGACATTGTGACTGCTGTGATAGAGATGTATGGAGACATCTGAGGCTATTCATTGGACACGACAACAACAACATAAAATTGACATGGACCCAGAACTGCAGCTTTACACACCCAAGATAGAGAACATTGTGACTGCTGTGATAGAGATGTATGGAAACATATGAGGCTCTTCATTGGACACGACAACAATAACATAAAATTGGCATGAACCCAGAACAGCAGCTTTACACACCCAAGATAGAGGACATTGCGACTGCTGTGATAGAGATGTATGGAGACATCTGAGGCTTTTCATTGGACACGACAACAACAACATAAAATTGACATGGACCCAGAACAGCAGCTTTACACACACAAGCTAGTGGACATTGCGACAGCTGTGATAGAGATGTATGGAGACATCTGAGGCTATTCATTGGACACGACAACAACAGAAAATTGACATGGACCCAGAACAGCAGCTTTACACACCCAAGATAGAGAACATTGCGACTGCTGTGATAGAGATGTATGGAGACATCTGAGGCTATTCGTTGGACACGACAACAACAGAAAATTGACATGGACCCAGAACAGCAGCTTTACACACCCAAGATAGAGGACATTGTGACTGCTGTGATAGAGATGCATGGAGACATCTGAGGCTCTTCATTGGACACGACAACAACAATGATGCCCTGTTTATTACACTAGTAAAACACTTAACTAGTGATGATAATGAATGAGCTTTAACACTCGTACTCCGCTACAACACTGATCTCCGGACATTGATCTTTGGGACAGGTCTGGGGGACGACGAACTGGCCATCCTCGCATCGGTGAAGTCAAGAATCTACCTTCGTCCAGGTTGGACTGGGTGAAGACATCGAGGACCCCGTCATCTCCTGGAGGCGGACACTATCGCAGTGGGGACCTGGCTGGCTGTAAATTGTATATTTTATTCTGTAAATATTGCCATGTGGAAAATTAGGGAAGACCAACTTCTGGATAAGACAGCAATTTATTTCAGGCAAGAACAAACTAAGAGTGATAAAACAAAAGATAAGCAAAGGGGCAAGTTTACAGAGTAGCAAAGTATAAACATCAAAAATGATACTCTGTTAATAAAATAATACATAATTTGCGACAATATTGACTAAGAAGTCAATAAAGATGTTTTAATTGTCATCTGTCACTCGTAAGATGTTATGAAATTAAAGCCGTCCCTGTACTGATGAGGGCCATAGCCCAATACCATGGTATACAGGTTGTTGGCTTTTGTCTGTATTTGTCAAAACTGGTTTTGTGGCTTATTCTTTATCATCACTAGTAAAGTTTTTTATTAAGGTGATGAACATTATGCATCATTCTGATGTCTTACACCCCACATTATCGGGAATGCAGTGGATCAATCAATCCAATATGACCGAGGAAGAATAGTGTGTCAACTCGAAACTTTACCCCCACTATCTTCTTTCTTATCTCCACTCAATCATATTAGGGTATCAAGCTTGTAAAGTTTGAGATCATGTCTGGGTGAAGTAGAATGCGTCTGCCTTTGTCATTAAGACTGGGAGCACTACTCAGTGGCAGGCCGACTTAGCTACAAAATAAATGGCCGCCTCTGACATGAGGAACAGATGCCATGTGCAGCCACTCCTAACATGGAGTACAAACGCTGCTCATCCTGTATCCATGGATTAGAAGCCCTTACAGGGTACTATCAGCTGGGACAGCTGAACCCAGGTTTTTTAGTGAACTTGTTACTGCTCCCCCTCCTCCTTTTTTATCCAGGCTTGGGACCGGCAAAGGCGGAGTTAAGAGTTAGATAAGAAAGAAGAGTATAGATGGTGAAGTGTTGGCAAAGAGTAATGCAAAATCACTTTCTGCCATGGCTGATCATTCTATGTACAGTTACGAGCGTCATGCGTGGCCTCTGTCACGGTTTGCTTTTTTTTTTTGGAATGGCGCCCTCCTATTGGTCGGCTACGATCACGCCACCTTTGCCCCCCCCCCCCCCCCCCCCCCATTTCTGTAACTATTGTGTTGGAGCGGGTCGCTCCTTAAATAAATGCATATATTAGTTAATAACCAAATGGAATCCTCTCTTTCTTTTTCCCAGTAAGAGACGTCTACGGAAGCCAACAGTACATAGACAGATAAAGCACATAGGCTATAGTTATTAACTAAAATATGCATTTATTTAAGGCGCCAATTTATAATTGTAACAAATAGTATTTGAATCAAAACATTCAATCGGCTAAAACACGGGCGTTGCCCGGGTCATTCGGCTAGTTTGATATATGAGCATTCTACTGTCATATTTATGCGTATTACTCTAATCGTATCTATGATTCCAATTTTATTTCCTTCCATATTACAGTAGAAACCCCATATATTATATGATAAGCCATGGTATACATTCATGGAGAAAACTCAAAGAAGTTGTACCTTTTAGCATGTATATCTGGATTCAGAGAATAACTCTGAAATATATTACAGTGACCTTTATTGAAAACACACGAGATAACCAAGTGTGTATACACTCATGGACAAAACTTAAGGAAGTTGTACCTTTTAGCATGTATATCAGGATTCATACAATAACTCTGAAAGATATTACAGTGACCTTTATTGAAGGCACACGAGATAACCAAGTATAAACAAAATTGCCTCTGTCTCCTTTAAAAAACGAAATAAAGGCTTTCCACTTTCTTGAGTTTTGTCCATGAGTGTACGTCACCAGATATTACTTGGTTTCTTTTTTTTTGGTAAGATTACTTATAATACAAATGAAAAAACCCAAAATGCGAATGTTTATTTTCACAAATAAATCACACTTCTACTGTCTTTACTGCGATGAAAAAATATATTGGCTCATCAGTGGTGAACAAGTTCATCGCAGTAAGGACAGTAGAACCTTGATTTAATTGTGAAAAGAAACATTGGTGTCTTAATGTCTTCATTTGTATTATATAGATGACGCGTTATTGCTATGTATTAGGATTACTTATAGTTGGAAAGACGGAATGGTAATGTGTGTATAGAGACTTGAAAGCTGCGCTTGAAGTAGATTTTCATAGATTCACAGGTAGTGACTTAATAGGTACTGACTGTCACAGGTACTTGCTGTCAAAAGTACTGGCTTGCTCGAAATTTGAGCAGAGATAGATATGACACCACTAGACCGTTAGCCCACAGTTGATGTAATCTTACTCCTAAATCACTGGCGAAAACTTTGTGGCAGACACATAGACAGTATTGGAAATATTTTATCATCCCATTGTACTACTTATATTTCACAAATTTATCTACAATACATATGAACAACGCGCCATCTACTACCATGGACAGAACTTAAGGAAGTTTCATATTTTATTGTCGCCGGTTGTCTGCCTTTTATTGTCCATGAGTGTATCTTTCAGAGTTATTGTCTCAATCCCGATATACATGTTAAAAGGTACAACTTCCTTAAGTTTTGTCCATGAGTGTATCTTTCAGAGTTATTGTCTCAATCCCGATATACATGTTAAAAGGTACAACTTCCTTAAGTTTTGTCCATGAGTGTATCTTTCAGAGTTATTGTCTCAATCCCGATATACATGTTAAAAGGTACAACTTCCTTAAGTTTTGTCCATGAGTGTATCTTTCAGAGTTATTGTCTCAATCCCGATATACATGTTAAAAGGTACAACTTCCTTAAGTTTTGTCCATGAGTGTATCTTTCAGAGTTATTGTCTCAATCCCGATATACATGTTAAAAGGTACAACTTCCTTAAGTTTTGTCCATGAGTGTATCTTTCAGAGTTATTGTCTCAATCCCGATATACATGTTAAAAGGTACAACTTCCTTAAGTTTTGTCCATGAGTGTATCTTTCAGAGTTATTGTCTCAATCCCGATATACATGTTAAAAGGTACAACTTCCTTAAGTTTTGTCAAAGAGTGTATCTTTCAGAGTTATTGTCTCAATCCCGATATACATGTTAAAAGGTACAACTTCCTTAAGTTTTGTCCATGAGTGTATCTTTCAGAGTTATTGTCTCAATCCCGATATACATGTTAAAAGGTACAACTTCCTTAAGTTTTGTCCATGAGTGTATCTTTCAGAGTTATTGTCTCAATCCCGATATACATGTTAAAAGGTACAACTTTCTTAAGTTTTGTCCATGAGTGTATCTTTCAGAGTTATTGTCTGAATCCCGATATACATGCTAAAAGGTACAACTTCCTTAAGTTTTGTCCATGAGTGTATGTTTCAGAGTTATTGTTTAAATCCCGATATACATGCTAAAAGATACAACTTCCTTAAGTTTTGTCCATGAGTGTATCTTTCAAAGTTATTGTCTGAATCCCGATATACATGCTAAAAGATACAACTTTCTTAAGTTTTGTCCATGAGTGTACCTTTCAGAGTTATTGTCTGAATCCCGATATATACATGCTAAAAGATACAACTTCCTTATGTTTTGTCAAAGAGTGTATCTTTCAGAGTTATTGTCTGAATCCCGATATACATGTTAAAAGATACAACTTTCTTATGTTTTGTCCATGAGTGTATCTTTCAGAGTTATTGTCTGAATCCCGATATACATGTTAAAAGGTACAACTTTCTTAAGTTTTGTCCATGAGTGTATCTTTCAAAGTTATTGTCTGAATCCCGATATACATGTTAAAAGATACAACTTTCTTAAGTTTTGTCCATGAGTGTATCTTTCAGAGTTATTGTTTGAATCCTGATATACATGCTAAAAGATACAACTTCCTTAAGTTTTGTCAAAGAGTGTATCTTTCAGAGTTATTGTCTGAATTCCGATATACATGTTAAAAGATACAACTTTCTTAAGTTTTGTCCATGAGTGTATCTTTCAGAGTTATTGTTTGAATCCTGATATACATGCTAAAAGATACAACTTCCTTAAGTTTTGTCAAAGAGTGTATCTTTCAGAGTTATTGTCTGAATCCCGATATACATGTTAAAAGATACAACTTTCTTATGTTTTGTCCATGAGTGTATCTTTCAGAGTTATTGTCTGAATCCCGATATACATGTTAAAAGGTAAAACTTTCTTAAGTTTTATCCATGAGTGTTTCTTTCAGAGTTATTGTCTGAATCCCGATATACATGTTAAAAGATACAACTTCCTTAAGTTTTATCCATGAGTGTATCTTAAAGAGTTATTGTCTGAATCCCGATATACATGTTAAAAGATACAACTTTCTTATGTTTTGTCCATGAGTGTATCTTTCAGAGTTATTGTCTGAATCCTGATATACATGTTAAAAGATACAACTTCCTTAAGTTTTGTATCTCAATGAGTGTATATATGATATAGAATAAGAACATGGCTTGACCTGATCTAATAAACTTAGACGCTATCTCTAGAAGACATCAAGAAATATCAGATTCAAGAGCACCACTAATGGAATGTATTTTGGAGCTGTCACTTCTAATTAAAGAAAAGTAGTTTCTCAAATCAAAGATTTACTAGCCGAAGTATCTTTAATTTGACGAACAATGAATGCCAGCCAGGCAGCCTCTATCTTTACGAATGAAAAGTAGTTATTTCTGTATTCCCATAAAGGTCTAGCAGTGGAGTCTATTCACTACAGAGGAGTCTATCCATAGCAGTGTCTATACAGCCCCACTAAAGAAACTTCCCTTAAAGACATAAAGGAACAATATATATAAAAAGTCAGCCACATGACGTGAACAATGGAGCACGTACTACGTCCACAATGAAATCTTTTCTAAGAGCGGGACTCTCCAAAAAGGAACGACATGACAAAGGCAATATGTCACCTAACCCTAATGACCATAGGTTGACGTCCCCATCTGTGTGTGCTGGTCGGTAATGAGACTTTTGGTCATTTCCTGACATACAAAAGAGTTTTACCATTTGTTAGCCATCCGCTTAGCCATTCTCATGGAACGATGGAGATTGTATTGTTGTTATTGTAGTTGTCATTTGTTCTGAACATGATTGAACATGTTGTACAGGTTCTGTGTAACATGTTGCTTTACAGCAGAGCTTCCCAACAAATTGTATTTGTAAAACGACATTTGAAAACTATCCCGCATGAGTATCTTTTCAACGAAAAATCAAAAATTATTTTAAGAAGAAATAACGATTATATCTAACCTTAGGGATGAAGTATGAAAGGATAAATTGTGAAGAGTAATGATAAACGAAAAATTAAAAGTATCCAGGGATGGGAATCGAACCCACAGTGTTCCGCAGTTTTCCGTTTATCATTACTTTTCACAATTCATTCTTTCATATCTCATCCCTAAGGTTAGAAATAATTGTTATTTCTCCTTAAAATAAATTTTGATTTTTCGTTGAAAAGAAACTCATGCGGGATAGTTTTCAAATGTCGTTTTACAATCACAAGCCGAATTATATTGTATTGTATAAATTGTATTTGTCTCTTGAATTCATCAGATATATTGTCATGACAGAGAAGACAAGTATTCCAAAAGTTTAAGTATAAAATATTAACAAAATCTATAATATGATACATTAGCATATTTTTTTTTCATTCCATAGATTTTGTTATGAGAATTCGAAATTATTATAGACGTGTATGATTCTTTTAAAAATTAAACAATTTTCTACTGTCCTTACTGCAAAGAAAAATTAATGGGAGGGCCTAGCTTATCCGTAGTGAACGTTCACAAGGGTAGATTAAACTAGCGAAACCGCTGGGAGGGTTCACCACTGATGAACCAGGCCCTACCATTAATTTTTCCATTGCAGTAAGAGTGTATGTCTATAATAGTTTTTAAATCTCATAATAAAATCTATGGAATGTAAAAACGTGTTAATCTTTTACAATAGATCTTCCTATTTCTGATAATATACAAGAATGGTAAGGGGTAGTGTCGTATCTATATTATATACAGCCTTGATTCTTTCCTCAGACATTTCGAACATCTTTCCAGAACGTGTTTCAACCATCCTACCAATTTATATAAGGGAATAATGAGAGAACTCTACTTTAAGTAGCCTCCGGAATAATTTATTTCAACAAGAAAGGTATTTACAAGTTTTTCACATCAATCAATACCACCGAGATATATCTACAAAATATTTACATATAAAATGATGACATTAGGATGATGACGTGGTATCACACACACACAAGGCTTTATTAAGACCACCGGTCTTATACAGATTCACCACAGGAAGGAAACATAGATAGAGCTCCTATACTCCAGGCAGCTCAGAACCCAACAACAACCTCCAGGTCCAACGTATGTCCAGTTGCTTAGATATACATACATACAGATTTATTAAGACCACCGGTCTTATACAGATTCACCACAGGAAGAAAGGAATCATAGATAGAGCTCCTATACTTCAGGCAGGACAGAACCCAACAACAGCCTCCAGGTCCGACATATGTCCAGTTGTTTAGATACACACACATAGTTTTATTAAGACCACTAGTCTTATACAGATTCACCATAGGAAGAAAGGAAGCATTATTGGAGTTCATGTTATAAAGAATTAACAATTTTCAATTTTTAGTTATTTTCTTATCAGATATTGATAAGTTTCTTTATTGCACGCTCTCTCTCTGTCTAGATTACTGATAGTTACTTGAACCAGTGAACCATAGACAAATTATATTTGATACCTTAGTACATTTATATACACATCACGTACGAATGTTGTTGTGTCACATCTCTATCTTAAGTAACACATAAACATTTACTAGCGTTAATTTGTACAGATAACATTGGAAGTTGGCAAAATTTCTGGTTCTGGGTGGTCGGTAAAATACTGTTATTTTCTTCTATATTTCGATGATAAAGCACAATTTGGATTATTGATTATAGATATAAGAAAATAAGACCTAATCCAAATAATTTAATAGTGTGTGACGTTTCGGTAACAGCATTATTACCATCATCAGAGAAAAGCATAAAAGTTTTATTCTTTTGTCTGATGATGGTAACAGTGCTGTTACCGAAACGTCACACACTATTAAATTATTTGGATTAGGTTATATTTTCTATATTTCGTTTCAATTTTTGTGTTCAATTTTTAATATTGCCACGTAGAAAATTAGGAAGACAAACTTCAGGATGACACAGTAATTTATTCAAGGCAAGAACAAACTGATAATTATAAACAAAAGATAAGCAACAAGGAAAGTTTACAGAGTAGCAAAATATAAACATGAAAAATAATACTCTGTTAATAAAATAATAAATACTTTGTTACATAGCTTCTTCCCTATGGGAGTTGTAAC
>CP092883.1:60531123-60666256 GCA_030710605.1 Cordylochernes scorpioides
AATAAATTTCTGTCAATACTACTAATTATTATTCTTTAAGAAAAGAAACTTCTTGTTCTCGATTGCTTGTTCTGGATTGCTTGTTCTGGATTGCTTGTTCTCGATTGCTTGTTCTCGATTGCTTGTTCTGGATTGCTTGTATATAAGTTTATACCAAGCCCTTTCTTTCTTCTTTCCTCTTCTTTAATACGCCATAAATAACATTGTTGATTACTGTTACTGTTAATTATGTATGTACCCTCTTCTACTTGGAGAATCTGTATAAGACTAAAAGGTCTTAATGAAGGTTTTTGCTGTTGTTTTTATCCCGATATACATACTAAAAGGTACAACTTCCTTGATTTTGTCCATGAGTGTATTGCAATTTAGGATATTTAGGTTTTATTTGAAAATTTTAATTTTTTTTTATTGATATCGATTTATTAACAAACAATAGCATTGTTTTACAAGAATCATGTTTATTGCAATTTTGTATATATTTTTCAATAACTTGAGATTACAAAGATATCAGCCTAGCTTTAGTGTACGTTTACTTCAAAATGGTGGCAGGTAATGTCTGGCAGAAGAAGTCAGGCCATATTGTCGTCTGCTTCTACGCCTACCATCATGAATAAAACATGGCGACGCGTACTTAGCTATTTTTTACCATACTTAGAGATTCCGCACCTTCCTTTCTGCCATTTATAAATGACTATCCAAACTGTCTATCTCAAGTACGATGAGTTTAAGTCCCACTATATAGTTCCTTTCATCTGAAATGCACTTTCTGTGGATAAGGAATAACAATGGAGAGATGTTGTACTACTTATTTGATTGTGCTGCTCTGTCTGAGGAAAGACGAAAACTAAATGATAAAACGGGGCAACTTTGTCCTTCATTTCCGGCACTAATTAATGAAATATCAAAGAATAGGTATATGATGCACTAGCGCGCCATCTGTTATCAAAATTCACAACTATTTTAAAGGCGTAAGATTCTTTTTGAAATTAAACAATTTCTACTGCCCTTTCTGCAATGGAAAAATTAAAGGGAGGGCCTGGCTCATCAGTGGTGAACCCTCCGGTATGGTAGATTAAACTGGCGAAACCGCTGGGAGGGTTCACCACTGATGAGCCAGGCCCTCCCTTTAATTTTTCCATTGCAGAAAGGGCAGTAGAAATTGTTTAATTTCAAAAAGAATCTTACGCCTTTAAAATAGTTTCGAATAAAGAATAGGTATATAGCGGTGGCGATATTCCACAGGATTATATCCCGGAACACAGTGTTCTCCCCATCCCTTGTGAACTGGCGAATCCTGTATAGGGCGAGAGGCCCTAAATAAAGGCTTTGTTGTTGTAGTTCCTTTCATCGAGCATTTGATAAAATCAGAAAGCATCCAGGTCTAAATTTCTTGCACAATTTTATTTCTCTAGCGTTAGAGCTAACATGCACTTCAGCATTTGCACATTCAACAATTTTCGGGGTGCATAGTAAACTAGAAGTTTTACTACTAGTTGCTAATGTTGAAGGGCTTTTGTTAGCCCGAATGTTAGAGATATAAAATTGTGCAAGAATTTAGCCCTGGATGCTATAGATTTTAGCAAATTTATCAAGGATGAACGCTTATAGAGTAGCTGAATGTCAAAATACCACATTGGGTATTTTATCATTATCTTTTAATATTTTAAGTTTTTCTTCTATATCTTTTATTCAAAGAATGAAGGAATTGCCTGTTTTTGTGCTGAATCGGTAAAACGTCAAATCTTCATTTCTCTCTTTCTGTTTGCCTTTTCACGATTCCTCTCTTACCTATGTGAAAAAGGGGATAAAATCTATCAACAAATATACATAAATGTGAAAAAATAATAAAATAAGGTCAGGTGTTGGTATTAAAATAAAAAAGGCATATCATGACCACAAGCACATGAGCCTATGAAAATAGTTTGGCCAAATATCAGGGAACAGGCTAAATCAATGTTTAGTTGATTTCTGTTCCACTAGATGGCACTCTGGAATCTAAAAAGCTCATGTGTTCGTGATCAGGATATGCCTTTTTTGATTTTTATATTTATAAATGTATTTCAAAAAACGCCTTTCATGAGGTATATAATCCATTAAAGAAAAACAGCATAAGCAAGAGAGTTTTTAAAAATATATTGGTCGTGGCAGTCCCTGATTGGATGTCCTTCCCCTCTGACGTCACCATTAGGCTATAAGCTGGGTGGTAGTGAGCCTATGAATCAGGTAGGAGAGAGCTAGGACGCCATGCTGCCCGATTGACCAGAACGTTCCCAGGACTCTCCCTTAGTCCATCTCATCCTTCCCGGGAACCACCCCTAAACCGAGGTAACCATGTTCCTATGTGTGGTCTTCATTTGTCTTGACGCTAGTGCACCTTCATTTCCGGCCCATGACTGCATATTTGATGAGGAGCCTACTGTGGCCTTGTCGGCTACATTCATTTACAAAATATATATATATATGTTGTAATATATTCCAATATATACCTATATCCCCATGTGTTATATAGTTATAATGTAATTGCCAAGTTGACAGAAATAAAATTTCGAGTGAGTGACAGTCGGCGCCAATAGAGGAAAAAGGTCCGAAAAACAAGTCGGGTTCCCAGGTGTTAGTCCGCTTTGAGACACGAGGATTGACAGACCCCTCTCGACAGATCTCCCTAACCGGTGTCGGCTACACTTACTCTCTCGCCATCTCCGTGGTGACATCCAACATGTCTCGTCCTTGTGTGTAATCCCAATCACGCCTGAACCCACTCTAAACATTGTGGCCACCACGACTGCAACCAACATGTCACGCTACAGTCATCCTAAAGCAACAACAACTACATTACTACATATATAAGATATATATCTCTTTGGTAGATTGTGACAATTCCATTAGATCCCGTGTGGATCTCATGGAATAAAGTCCGCCCTAGACTGACGAGGGCCATTAGCCCGAAACTATGGTCTCTAGGTGGACGCTTCTCAGTTTGCCAAAGTTGGTGTTGTGGCTTTGTCACCGACCCGAGGCTGCTAGTTGCGGCGACGGTTAATAGATAGCGTCTGGTTTTAGACTTCTATTTTGACGGGAGAGGCGACCCTTGTCTCTTTAGATCAATTTCCTCCCGGCAAAATTTCCATATATATTTATAAAATAATAGAATTTTTATATATATAAGAAAAATTTTATCAAATAATAAATATTTTTCTAAACACAGCTTCTTCCCTATGGGAGCTATGACCTAAGATTACAAATCATCATGCTGCTACTGACATGGATCTGACGTATTTCTGTCAAGGAGTTCGCAAATTCTTGGAAGTTTATTCTTAGTAGCTTTGTAAACTTTTTCTTACAGCGTGAAGAGCGGCTTCATCGTAATATCGTCTATAGGGACATCGTCATCTTAGTGGGAAGTCTTGGATTTGACACGGCGGTGGAATCCTGGAGTCAATCTCTGAAAATGTAGATCACAGCACTCATGGCCTCAAGGTCTTCTCTGTAAACTTCGGTTTGTCTTCCTTGATCTACCCAATGTTTTCAAATAAAATGTTACGTATGTCTGGTTAATTCCGATAACGAACGAGACTCTAGCCTACTAAATAGACCCACGGTCCTTTGTACCGTGAGCGGGTCGTCTTAGAGGGACAGGCGGCTTTAGCCACACGAAACAGAGCAATAACAGGTCTGTAATGCCCTTAGATGTCCGGGGTCGCGCTTCACTGAAGGAATCAGCATGTGTCTACCCTTGTCCGAAAGGACCGGGTAACTCTCTGAACCTCCTTCGTGATGGGGATAGGGGATTGTTCCCCTCGAACGAGGAATTCCCAGTAAGCGCGAGTCATCAGCTCGCGTTGATTACGTCCCTGCCCTTTGTGCACACCGCCCAAAACAAACACCTTAGAAGTATACGACAATATATTTCATACAATATTTTAAAATTAATAAATTAGGATAGGAAATGTGAGAAGTTTGCTATAAATAAAAGCACACAAATACATATCAAATTTTATTATCTGTTCACCAAATAATAAATATATTTTAGTTAGAATATAAAAATACATTAAAATCAGTTAGCGTAATAATTAAAGAAAAGGAAGCTAAAAAAAATTGATTCCTATTTATACAACAAAAACAACAAAAATACACAACCTGGGAGAACGAATCTAACAAAATGTTACAGTAAAGCTGTCATTCATCAAAAACATTGTATCAACCTAAAAAAACACAAATATAATCTTTAGATAAAACTATCCACAGAAAAAAAGTGATACATATAAATTATCACAAGAAGTTAGAAAGGTTTACCTTATTAATAAAAGGGACAGAGTTTGATGAGCGAATTAAAAGACAATTCATCAACCCGATGAAAATTCAATTAGACAAGATGGCGTGCTGGTTCAACTGTTTTCTATATAAACTAGCATTCCCATCACGTTCAGAACCTGCTTCCGTTGGGACTCTAATGGCAGGTTTTATTGAAGTAACAGCCCATCGTCTATCTCTGGAAATGATCAATTATATTTTGACATCTGTGAGTTTATTTGATTAGAAGTTGCTGAAGTGGAACTGAAGAAAAAGGTGCTGTGTCATTATTCTTTGTTAGATTTTTCATGATAGAATGATGTGTTAGTAATGAGTAATGGAGTTGTCGTTTGGGAAAAGATAAATCAAACGACTTCTTCTTTTATTATTTTTATATCCTTTTTATGTGTGAATCAGAGTTACATGTATTAGAGGAAATGGTAGTTTGAGTTCCTGACCTTGAAAAAAGCTTACAGTGAGTCATTCAAACGTAAACTGTAAGAGTAAAAAAGAATAATAGATTTGACCTGATGTGGTATTATATGTCTCTATACATCAATTAACCAACCAGTAAATGATTTGAAAGATATTCTAGACCTGTTATTATCAAGATAGATAACAATTCTAGTTTACCAAGAGGTAACAGATTTTTAAAAATCGATTTAATACTATATATGTTTTTCAGTTCCAGCTCAAAATAACTTTATTGGGCTCAAAAAGAACAAACCAGTTCATCATATTCACAATGATTTCGGGATGGGTAAAAACAAGGTTATCCCAAAAGTTCGTAAACACTTGCAAAAAATTGGAATACCAATATCATTCGTCGTTATGTATAATGTCTTTGTATTATGTATAAAGTAATTGTATTATTATGTATTCGCCGTAATAATATTATTCGCCAAGTAATAAGAAAAGAGTTAAAAAAACAACAAAATGTATTCAATTATACAATGTGGTTCATTTAACAATTATATTACAATTATGTTATCAATGTATTTAGGTCCAGAATCTTGGTACTTTGGAATTTTGTTTTTAGAGAGGTTTTTCCAGGTTTGCTTGATATTTAAAGTACATTTCCTTATTCTTTTCCACTTTTAATCATTTTGTCTTAATTGAAATAAAAGTTGTTTTGGTATTTTGAGTACCTTTTTTCTCTTTATGACGAATCTGTAGTTGGTGGCAACTTTGAAGGTGAGGTTTTCAAAATTTCGGATTTTTATAGAAGTTAAAGGAGTATTTTATAATATATTTTTGATAGATATTATATAAAGCCTTTTTGTGTGTAGAATAGTATGCTTTTAAGGAAACTGTGTTAAAGGGCATTTGACCTGAGAAAGAAACCTAGCCTCGTATAAAATTCAATAAATAAATATATTTAAAATTTAAAAAAGGCATTTATTGACCGCTTACTTAAGCATTTCAGGTAGCAGAGTTCCATCTAGTTGAACAAATATAAACTAAACGTTGATTAAGGCTTGTTCCGTAATATTTGGCCAACCCAATGTCTTGATTAATCAAGAAAAGTCAACCACGAACGCGTTTCGAGTTGTTTGGCCCTCGTCAGCGTGGTACAGGCTATACCTCAGGCTTATTCCGAGATGGCTAAATAGGATTCCTGTCAGATAACAAAGAATGAACATGCTGAATTAACAAAACTGATTAGAATTATAAATAAGACGGCAATAGCCCGTCTCGAAATAAATTTTAAATAAACCTTAAAGTTAAACAATGGAGTTGCCATGATAATATATATCTTAATTTAAGATGATTCTATATTTTGCTAAAATCATCCCATCAAATTTTTATATAATATTTTTGTTTCATTCTTAAGATTGCACATATCGGAATATTTTGAAGAGGTCCTTTTAAACATACAAGATATTTCAATGGTGTCAATAAAGCTGACCTATTTACTTTTACTTTAATATCCTTTAAGATGATTCTATGGTGGTCATTAGTTTTTATGTAAATTATAAATCTTTCTTTGGTTATGTAAATCTACTATTTGGTAACAGGATTTTATTTAATATATTTGTTTTTTAAAATTAATTCTCTTAATTATTTCTATATAGATTAAAATCATTAGATAATAAAAGACATATATTGGATTTAATAAAAGATTTATTTGCCAATATTTCGGCTGGCTTAACGCCAACCTTTGTCAAAGCATTACATTTTTGTATACACAAACTCAGCGCCGCATAGTGTTATAATATCACAGTTGAAATCATTTAAAATACAAAGTAGGTTGGGGAAATTTGTGCATGGAAAAACTATTATAAAAATTACAATGTAATGCCTCGATAAAGGTTGGCGTTCAGCCAGCCGAAATATTGGCAAATAAATATTATTCAATTCAATATATGCCTTTTTACTATCTAACGATTTAAGTATGGATTGTTCTATTTTCAGAATAGATTAAAACGTATAATCATGCATTAAAGGAGCTCTATCTATGCTTCCTTTCTTCCTGTGGTGAATCTGTATAAGACTGGTGGTCTTAATAAAGCTGTATGTGTGTGTATCTAAACAACTGGACATACGTCGGACCTGGAGGCTGTTGTTGGGTTCTGTGCTGTCTGGAGTATAGGAGCTCCATCTATGCTTTCTTCCTGTGGTGAATCTGTATAAGACCGGTGGTCTTAATAAAACTGTATGTGTGTGTATTATAAACAACTGGACATACGTCGGACCTGGAGGCTGTTGTTGGGTTCTGTGCTGTCTGGAGTATAGGAGCTCCATCTATGCTTTCTTCCTGTGGTGAATCTGTATAAGACCGGTGGTCTTAATAAAGCTGTATGTGGGTGTATTATAAACAACTGGACATACGTCGGACCTGGAGGCTGTTGTTGGGTTCTATGCTGCCTGGAGTATAGGAGCTCCATCTAGGCTTCCTTCCTGTGGTGAATCTGTATAAGACCGGTGGTCTTAATAAAGCTGTATGTGGGTGTATTATAAACAACTGGACATGCATCGGACCTGGAGGTTGTTGTTGGGTTCTGTGGTTTTTGGAGTATAGGAGCTCTATCTATGCTTCCTTCCTATGGTGAATCTGTATAAGACCGGTGGTCTTAATAAAGCTGTATGTGGGTGTATTATAAACAACTGGACATGCATCGGACCTGGAGGTTGTTGTTGGGTTCTGTGGTTTTTGGAGTATAGGAGCTCCTTCTATGCTTCCTTTCTTCCTATGGTGAATCATACATCTTGTATTTCACATCTTTAATATATTTGAATAGTTTTTGCCAAACCTTCCATTACCAAAGATTCCTGATCCCTCTTAGAGATCACCAACCTCAGTACAGTATCCATAGAAAAATCTCCCAAGAAAGAAATCTGCCTGGCGTCACCTCAGTAATTAGACTTCCACTGACAATGTAAATTAAACCAAGAAGACTTAGGTGTCAGAAGGACAGTCCAGGTAGTTGGTGACTTCTGCACATTTTAGGAACCTGGGTGAATCTAAACTATTATAGACACTTATCATTCTTTTAAAAATAAAACAATATCTACTGTCCTTACTGCAATAGAAAAATTTATGGGAGAGTCTAGTTCATCAGTGGCAAACCCAGCTGAGAGTGTAATTTTTTCCATTGCAGTAAGGGCAGTAGAAATTGCTTAATTTTTAAAAGAATCATAAGCGTCTATAATAGTTTCGAATTTTCATAACAGATGGCGCCCTAATACATCATAATATAACCTGGGTTAACTAAATAAATAGTAAAACAGGAAATTTCAAATTATTTAAGATAGAAAATAACATCAAAAACTACCACACTTGTCCAAATTGTAGTCTGCAGCTCCAGAACACATTTTGATATTTGAAACATTTTGAATTGTATTAGATATACACCCATACCTCGCTTTGCGTCGGGGTTACGTTCCAAAAAAACACGACGCAAATTGAAACGACGCAAAGTGAAAATATGTGAAGGGGCAATCAAAAACAAAGGTGTTGCCATATTTTAGGAAAAAAAATCAAAAAAAAAAAATTAAAGACTCGAATCCAAAAACAGCGCAACTTCGAAAATCTAAGAAGGCACAGTGAAAAATCAGTAGAAATTAAGCAGCGACGCAACTTCGAAAAAAAACGCAAAACGAAACGACGCAAAGCGAGGTATTGGTGTACTAAACAGGACCATTGGGAAAGGCCGCTGCTTATCACCAAACAGCTTGAGGAGCATGAACTCATGGAATTACTGTAATCTTTGCACAAAGGGATAAGAAACAACAACAAATAAATATCTTAAAGATAGAGGCTGCCAGGCCGGCATTCATATTTGTTTAAAATATATATACACTTCGAACAGTTAAAGTTTTTTTATTTTCTCAACGTTTCAACAAAAATCTTTTGTCTTCGTCAGGAGAAATAAATAAAAAATAATGCATTTGGCAAGGCATTAAAATTGTTTCTAATTTATTTATATCTCTTGACAAAAGATTTTTTGTTGAAACGTTGAGAAAATAAAATTATTTACTGGCCGAAGTGTGTGTGTGTCGTCTAATTTTTTAAAGAAACAAATAAATAATAATAAATGAATAGTGAGTTTGATTTTTAAACGCCTAGCCATGGTGACGTTATCAATAAATATCTTTTATTCTTCTGCCTAGTCATTTAATCTACATACTACGTTACAATATGTAAATAAGCCCTTCTACTATAGTTCTTTTTTGATTCATTGGGTGGTGATGCATGTCCGTTCTTAGTTGGTGGAGAGATTTGTCTGGTTAATTCCGATAACGAACGAGACCGTTTTTACCGATCCCAAGCCCGGATGAAATAGGAGGAGGGGGAGCAGTATAAGCTCACTAAAAAACCTGGGCTCGGCTGGCCATGCTGATAGTACCCTGTAAGGGCTCCTAATCCAGCGATACAGGATGAGCAGCGTTTGTACTCCATGTTAGGAGTGGCTGCACATGGCGTCTGTTCCTCATGTCAGAGGCGGCCATTTCTTTTGGAGCTAAGTCGGCCTGCCACTGAGTAGTGCTCCCAGTCTTAATGACAAAGGCAGATGCATTCTACCTCACCCAGTCATGATATTTTTCAAGTCTCAAGCTCTACAATCTTGACACCCTGATATGATTGAGTGGAGATAAGAAAGTAGTATCTGTACAGGTTTGGAAGATATAATTTTTCCATATTGCAGTAAGGGCAGTAGATATTATTTAATTTGAAAAAGAATCTTACACGTTTAAATTAGTTTCGAATTTTCATAAAAGATGGCGCGCTAGTGCATCACATTATACATAACGGCGAATAATATTGGTATTTCAATTTTTTGTAAGTGTTTACGAAATTTTGGGATAACCTTGTACTATTATCAAATCAATCTCGAATGATTATCTTGCATCAAATTGTGAATACATCACAGTATTCAACATAAAGGTTAGTCAGATGTTATTCATCAACCGAAAAAGGATACTTTTCATTTAAAACATGCATCAAAACAATGCATTTTAGCTCATCAATTTACATTTTGGTTCATAACACCTCAGGTAAGGCAACTGATGCTTCTTTTCTTCCTGTGGTGGATTTGTATAAGACGGGTGGTCTTAATAAAGCTTTGTGCGGGTTTTTTTTGGCTTATATTTAACTCTGCCTGCTAATTGCTTATGCCATCTATCGGAATAAATTTCAATATTTATTCCAATAAATGGCGCAAGCCATCAGCAACTTTCAGTTTTCCGATAAGGAGTTGCCCTTTTTTTTTCTTTTTTAAATTTATGAACCTTATCCCAGTACAATATCACATTTGGGATATTTTTAACCCAGGTAGGATGTCATGAAATGAAGCCGTTGTAGTAAAGATAAAGGACATAGCCCAAAAACATGGTATATAGGTTGACCTTTTGTCTGAATTTTCTAAAACTGGTGTTGGGGTTCATTCTTCATCATTACCGTTACGTTCAGTAGTGGAATTATGAACCAAAATTCATACTTGATGAACCTTATTGTATGAAAAAGTGAAAGTTGTATAAACTTATGATTTTGCTTTGTTTTAAAAATGAATCGATGTTGGTTCCATATGTTTGAATTGAATATTACACCTTAGTTCTATATATTTTATTGCTTAAAAAGGGAACACAACAAAACAAAAAAGAAACTACAATTACAAAATGAGTTGATAACTAAGAAAAAAAGAATAATACACCTATCCCCCGATTTACACGGTAGATACGTTCCTGAGAAAAACGCGTAAATCGAGGGATAGGTGTATATTAAACTGTCAAATCTGAATAGGTGTTCGCCCCCTCATGAATCAGAGCCTCCCAATATTATTTTCAACATAGGTAGTATAGAGTAGAATATCGCATTTAGTATAGTGCGATAAAAACAAAAAAAAACTTATTTGGAAAACCGTGTAAAAACGTGTAAAACAGGTACCGTGTAAATCGGGGGATAGGTATATTTAAAAATGATTATGATAAAAAAAATTGAATATGTCTGCCAGAAAAATGGATCTATGAATTAAAAAATAAGAATAATCACAAACTTAACATATAAACTTCAAACACTTATTAATATTTTTCATTGCAGTAAGGATATTAGACCAGTGTTATTTTTAAAAAGAACACCTGTGATTGATAGTTGTATTTCTCATGTATAGATGGCACGCTATTGGCTTATATAAAAAAAAAGGAGAACTCTTGGGTGACTTATCCTTGTCTCAATCCGATAGTCAACAAATATATAACTGGATGAATACACTGATGTTTGATTAAGGTCTTTGGTTTATATAAATTCTACAAGGCCGCAGTCGCCGTTCGGAGGAGATTAATAGAATCGTCGAATGTCGTGGCCCATTTCGATGAGGAAAGCGAAGACTAGAACACGGCTGATTCCATACTCGGCCTGTTCAGTGATACGCTAACCATGACGTATGCACAAAGGAACGTGTGGCCATTAGACATGTGTCGGACCTGGAGGCTGTTGTTGGGTGCTGCGCTGCCTGGACTATAGGAACTCCATCTATGATTCCTTTCTTCTTGTGGTGAATCTGTATAAGACTGGTGGTCTTAATAAAACTGTATGTGTGTATCTAAACAACTGGACATACGTCGGACCTGGAGGCTGTTGTTGGGTTCTGTGATGCCTGGAGTACATGAGCTCAATCTATGCTTCCTTCCTTCCTGTGGTGATTCTGTATAAGACTGGGTTTTTTTTTTGGCTTATATTTAATAATCGGTCTTTGCCTGGTAATCCTGTGTAGCCGATGGTCACAGTGATCAGTCGTTGGTCCACCAGTGCTGGTCATGCCACTGACCTCTCATCAGATATGTCTTCAGCAACGTCCATTGGCTACCCGACCTACAGAGCTACTGGCTCTTCGGACAAAGAATGACATTTGACAATTAAAACAAATTTATTGACAACTCAGTCAATATTTACAAAATGAGGAAGAGATCACAAAAATAATTAGAGAAAATAAGATAGCGAGAAGCGTGTTCGAACCAGGGACATTAGGTTCTAAAGTTCGAAGTTTTCGCAGCTAGGATATTTTGCCTTATTATATACTAATTTAAAGAAGAATTAATATTTACAAATTTAAATTTTCAGCCGAGGAGTCTTCCCCACCGTGTCCTCTTCCAGGCGATGTCCTCAATGCCAACACCCAGCCCCACCTGCGCCGATAAATTCGGCACTTCGCTGACGCAAGGATGGCCGTCGTCTTCCTGCCCAGTCCAGAAGATCCATGCCCAGAGATCAAGTGGTCTCCCGATGATGTTGAAGGCCTCCCGGACGAGAGGTCTGATACTTGTGCAACTCCACAAGGGACAAAAGATGGATAATGACCTCATTCTTCCGTCAACCAAGACAACGTCCATGAACCTCTTATTCATTTGACATATCGGACACCATATCCCAGCTTTGGATACTTGCGCCTACGTACATTTTATAATGCATTAGCGCGCCATCTATTATGAAAATTTAAAAATATTATAGACACGTATGATTCTATTAAAAATTGAACAATCTCTAATGCCCTAACTGCAATGGAAAATAATAATGAGCCAGGTTCTCCTATTGATTTTTCCATTACAGTAAGGGCAGCAGAAATTATTGAATTTTTAAAAGAATCATACGCGTCTATAATAGTTTCGAATTCTAATAAGTACATTTAGCAGTTTTTTTTACCAGTTGCAAACAAGACACGCTATGTTTGATCTGGATAATTGCGCGTGAAACTATTTACAATAATTGTAGTAGAGTAGGTAACAGAATTGTCAAAAAGAAAATAAATAATTGAGAACATTAAATAAACATATACATTAAACAAATAAGCAACAACATACGCAGATAGAAGAAATCGCAAGGCAGTTATTTACAATATGTTAAGCAATGATGGAAGTTGAATTTTAGCAGCTTAATAAACAAAACTAAAATTAGTATATATTAAAACTAAAATTGGTTGAAAAAACTAAAAAAAAGATTATTTTAAACCTAAAAAGTTGGTTAAGATGTCCATTTACAAGTTCTTTCTGAGGCTTGAGATGAAGGGAGGTGGAAGAGAACTCTTTGGCGTTAGCTAAGCCTTCTTGAATGTACATGATTGTAAAGAAAATAAGAATATAAACACAGTAGCAATGCGTTTCTTTTTCTAGTGCTGCTGTACTTGAGGTTGGTGATCCCTAAGAGGATAGCTGTCAGGAATCTCTGGTATTGGAAGATTGGGTTTAACTCCGCCTTTGCAGGTCCCAAGCCCAGATGAAAAAGGAGGAGGGGGAGCAGTAACAAGCTCACTAAAAAAACTGTGCTCTGCTATCCCAGCTGATAGTACCCTGTAAGGGCTCCTAATCCAGGGATACAGGATGAGCAGCTTTTGCACTCCATGTTAGGAGCGGCTGCACATGGCGTCTGTTCCTCATGTCAGAGGCGGCCATTTCTTTTGGAGCTATTAGTCGGCCTGCCACTGAGTAGTGCTCCCAGTCTTAATGACAAAGGCAGATGCATTTTACTTCACTCAATCATTATGGTTGTCAAGTCTCAAGCTTTACAAGCTTGATTCCCTAATATGATTGAGTGGAGATAAGAAGAAGAAGAAGGTTGGGTAACTATTCATTTATACAGGATGGCCCGTAATTCTTTAATCTTTTTTTAAAAATTAAAACTAGAATAAAAAAAAACTATATTTCAGGTAATAAAGTCTTTTTCAAATATATTTAAATTTAATAGTTATTCAAAATGTCCTCCATTTATATTTCTAAACACAATCTAAGTCTTTTAGGGACACTTTGTTAAGAATGTCAAGAAACACATTGCGACTGTTTATATCATTATTTTATACTCCAATATTCTCTTCTAATGATTGTAGATAGACGTGTGTTTATAAATATTAACGCTATATATATCATTTTCCATTCATGATAAAATTGTGAAAAAAAGTATTAAAATTACAAATATATTCTCACAATGAGTAAAAAACGCCAGCTTTCAAGCGTTAATCGCTCTTCAACGGGCTTACTATAATATCGACTTTATCCCACCAGAAATATTTACAAAAATGTTTTTAAAAAAGTTTTTTGTAAATATTTCTGGTGGGATAAAGTCGCTATTATGATAAGCCCGTTGAAGAGCGATTAACGCTTGAAAGCTAGCGTTTTTTAAATAAAAAAGATACTCATTGTGAGAATATATTTGTAATTTTAGTATCATTTTCTATTGACTGATATCAATAAAGTAGTTTTAAAATCTTTCTATACATATCCCCTAGCGTCTATCTTTGACGTCTATTTTGACGGGAGAGACGACCTTTGCTTTTATAGATTACTTTCCTCCCAGCAAAATTTCCACCTATATTATGTTCATAGATTTGGCCCAGCCACTTTGCCAGCTAAACATCTCTTTGGAAGATTGTGAAGATTTCATTAGAATCCTTGTGAACCTCATGAAATAAAGTCCACCCTGGACTGAAGAGGGCCATTAGCCTGAAACCATGGTCTCTAGGTGGATGTTTCTCAGTTTGCCAAAGCTGGTGTTGTGGCTTTGTCCCCAACCCGAGGCCGCTAGTTTGCGGCGATTGTCAATAGATGGCGTCTAGTTTTGACGTCTATTTTGACGGGAGAGGTAACCTTTATATTCATAGATCAATATCCTCCCGAAAATATTTCCATCTATTCCAGTAGTATTATTATAAATATTATATTTCAAAACTATATTATAGACGCGTATGATTCTTTTAAAAATTAAACAATTTCTACTGCCCTTACTGTAATAGAAAAATTAATTTGAGAGGCTGGCTCATCAGTGGTAAACCCTCCCAGCGGTTTCGCCAGTTTAAGAGTGTTCACCAATGATGAGCCAGGCCCTCCCATTAATTTTTCCATTGCAGTAAAGGCAGTAGAAATTGTTTAATTTTTAAAAGAATAATACACGTCTATAATAGTTTTGAATTTTCATAACAGATGGCATATCTTGGATCAATATAATTTATTTAAAATATTTCCGATATTTCGATGAGGCTGTTCGCCTATCTTCCTTTAAGATTTCAAACTCCTTCTAAGGCCATCATCCTCGTGATCATATTTATGTATAAGATTGAGAAGAAAGGCATGTGCATATAGAAATAAGATGTTAAAAGATTCCATCAGGATAACTTCCTACCTTGTCATATACGTCCCCAGACTCACTCTACCCACAATACCTCCCACCCTACAGGGGCCCCGCAATGACGTAACAACAAACCCCTCGTTAACTCTAAGAAAGCAATTATTGCCCCAAGTATTCCAAGGTTGACTGCTATCACCATATTCAGACAAACCCGGGTAGTCTCAGCTGCCTTCCGATGCCCCGGGCCCTGTCCTAATAAATGATTTCATTGTCTCCTCAGCATGCAAACCAACAGCTGCCGTTGACTTATTTGCATATTGGAGCCGTCATTGATGCTTGATTGAGATCTCAAGGTCATACTAAATACTTAACATGCAATCCGTCTATACACCATCAGCGTTTGAATATCTATTTAACGTTTTTTTTTTAGAATATTTTTTTTTTTGCCTAGTACTTTTTTTTTCAAATTTTTAATTTGGAAAATATACTAATAGAAGTGTTACATCCTGAAGATGTTGAAGGAGGAAAAAAGATGGAAAATATGAGAGGTAGAAATTAACTTCTTGTGACGTTTATTGATTGAAATTTTGATACAAAACGTCTAAAACCAGGATGTGCGTCAAAGGATGCCCTGATTATTTGCTTAATATATACATTCATGGACAAAACTTAAGGAAGTTTCATATTTTGATGTGTCTGGTCGTCTGTTTTTGAAGGTGATAGAGTCAATTTTGTTCATACACTTGGTTATCTCGTGTCTTCAATAAAGGTCACTGTAATATCTTTCAGAGTTATTGTCCGAATCCCGATATACATGCTAAAAGGTACAACTTCCTTAAGTTTTGTCCATGAGTGTAAATCGTTTATTGTGCTCTTTAGTAAAATCATTTTCCTCCAAGAGCGAAAACAAGAGCTTCTTACAGAAGAAAGAAGGACCGATCATAGTCATGTTTGAAATGGGAGTTTCTTTTGAAAGATTTCTCGAAGTACTGACCGTAGATTAATGTCAGAGCAGGGATTATGAAGGAATAAAATAGAGAAGTCACTACTTCTCTCAGACATGGAACAGGCTCAACCAAACAGTTCAGATTACACCCCAGGTACTGTAAATAGCAGAATTTCGGACAATTGTGTACCGAATGCTAGGTCTGCCCTCCATGACCCCCATAAGGTGTATTCCCTTAACCCCATTACATTTCAAACAAAGGCTAAACTGGTTTGCGGCAAGTCGCAATTGGACATGCCATTGTCGTAGTATCTAGCGATGAGTCTCGATTTTGACAAAGTCATTGTCGACAACGCCAGCCTTCTGGAGATGGAGACCATCCAGATGTTACTTCAGAGCGTCACATTGGTCCACCTCTGGGTGACATGGTTGAGAGCAATCAGCTATGTCAGCAAGACGGAGTTGAATAAAGGTAGAAGGAATGCCAGTATGTTGACAGGGTAATACTGCCTTTTATCTTTATGACCAATGTCCAAAACGTATTCTTTGAACAAGACAATATTCATTCTCATACTGTTATCATCACAAGACAAGCTTGCAGAGTGTCGCATTGTTGAACTGGTCACCATTATCCTCTGATTTATCTCCAATTGAACCCATGTCATCAGGATGGAGTTGATTGAAGGAAGAAGGAATGCCAGTGTGTGGACAGGGTAATACAGCCTTTAATCTTTATGATCAATGTCCAAAATGTATTCATTCAACAAGACAATATTCATTCTTCTACTGTTGTCATTCTAAGACAAGTTTACAGAGCATCGTATTGTTGAACTGGTCACCACTATCCCCTGATTTATCTCCAATTGAACATGTGTAGGATGCCAAGACACATTATGAACTACAAACTCAACCTGTACGACACAATTGACAGAACAAATTTTCCAGACATTAAGATAATAAATACCCTATGATAACATCTCCATAAAAACCTTTTGAATCAATATTTTTAAGATTTCGATAGTATATATAGTCTTCACATTTTTTTTACTCCAGGTTTCAGAGTCAAAACAGGTCTTAGCCACAGTTGTCAAACCTTGGATCGCTACTGTAGCATATAGGAGACCGTATGTTTTTCAACAAGACTCAGCACCATCTCATACAGCCAGAACAATCCAAGAATGGATGGCCGAGAATCTTCACGACCATGTCACACCTAACGTTTGGCTCCCAGCTCACCAGATGTCAATCCACTGGACTATTACATGTGGGGCCTATTTGACTCCAATAGTCATTCCCACAACACAGAGCTGCTATAGTGGATACAAACATTCCCAAGACCTATCTCATTACTGTCTGCAGTCGACAGCGAACAGAAGCTGTTATTGCCGCTCATGGCGGTTTCGTTGAATGATTTCGTCCTTTAGGTGTATGTGTCCATCTATATAAAACTTTAATATAATTTCTACAGATCAATTGTAAATAGATTCACACACAAAAGAGGTAGTGAGGAAAGTTTTAGAACAGATGTGTAAATAAATCCCTTTTCAAACAAAGGCTCGCGTGCACATGGGGAAAGGAAGAAGAATTTCTGTATTGTTTTGTTGTTGTGTGGCGAATCATACAGGGCAATGGGCCCTAATAAAAGCCTTTTTGTTGTTGTTTTTGTTGTATAAAACTTTAATATGTAATAAATGCTCTTTTTCCTTTGTTTTTTAATTTTCCCATGGACATCATTTTTTCCTTAAATAGCTGCCGCATCCTATATGTGCTCACGGTGGAAACACGTCTTGCTAAAACATTCTTAATTCAGAAATAGACTTTGTTCAGTTCCTTTAACATTTAATCATTTGGTCTATCTCCAATAGCCTGTACATTCAGGCCAAATTTCATGATATTTTACCTATTCTTTATGGCTATAGAATTTTCTATATATTCTATAATATTTTATATTTATTTTTATAAAACATAATATTATTATGAAATATTATGTACTATAAAACATTTGTATTTTGATACACTGAATACCCAACCTGCTTTAAACTTTGATTTGATAAATAAAGAGATATTCTAGGTGTTACCTAAATATATAGTTGTCTTATTATTGACTGGTTTAACCTTGTAGGATGGTTGAGACACGTTCTGGAAAGATGTAAGACATGTCTGAGGAGAGAATCAAGACTGAAGAATCTGCCAAATCGTAGCCTGGTGTAAACATACTATCTTTATAAAGAGAATAGAAAATCGATCAATTCCATAAATCCCCTCGTAGAATGTTAGAAGATCCTAAGTATACGTCCCTGTACTGATAAGGGCCATAGCCCATAACCACGGTATACAGGTTGTTGACTTCTACTCTGGATTCTTAGCCTTGTCTTCCATTTTACAATATTTTACAGAAAGTTTAGAAGTATTAGAGAGCGCTCGTATAATTGTTGTTGAACATGCTGATCTGACCATATCAACGAGAAAAACAGCCAAACCCATCTCATGTAAAACTGGTATAAAAATATTATTCGATTTTACTGAATAGTTATCAAAATATTCATCACACACACAAAACCAAACATGATTTTTCAATATTTCTCCTTTATAGTGCGCGCACCTATTTGTTATTTTATATTCTATCTTTTATGAATATGATGATTATCTATTTAAATATATCTATGTCGTAAACCCGGGTAAGACAACAAGTGAGTTGGAAGCAGTCGGGGTTGAGTGGCAAGGCGTGCAGAGTGGGAAGTCCGCACGGGACAGTAAGGACAAAGTTTCGGATCAAAAGACGCTCTCCTAGTACGTCTCACGTGGCACCAGGACCAGGGGAAAGTTGAGGATTAACTGAGGAAAGCTCGGCGTCCTGCCTGAAGCCGCATAGGCAGAGAGGAGCCAAAACGGCGGCCACGAGGGCCGCCGTGAGACCTAGCACTAAGCGGCCTGTCCGAAAATATCCACTGTAACCTAACTAACTGTCAACATCCGGACCAACACCCCTTTTTGTCCCTCTCTGGATCCCCCGGGTGTCCGGTGGCAAGCTGGTGTCACTTTGAGACGACTAGAAAAGACGTCATACTTTATTACTTACATATCACATTGTTTAAATTCGATATATATATATATATAATATTTCGATGCACTAGCGCGCCATCTGTTATCAAATTACAAAACTCCCTTTAATTTTTCCATTGCAGTAAGGGCAGTAGAAATTGTTTTATTTTAAAAAGAATATTACGCGTCTAAAATAGTTTTGTAATTTGATATATATAATATATTCGCATATAATGAAATTCGAATTTTTAAAGAGCTCTCTTTTTTTCAATTGAATAATTTTCGCATGAGATGAAAGTTCTTAATAAAGGTTTATGCACAAGTGCTTGTATATGTGTATCATTTATAAATTTCTTGTTTATCTTTTATTTATTTTATAAAATACCTTTTTGTGTTTTCTTCGAAGACATCTGTATACAAGTCTATTTTTTCTTAATGATTTATTAGCTGTTTTCCTTCTCATTCAAAAAAAGTATGAAAATTAGAAACTATTTTAAACGCGTAGGATTCTTTTTGAAATTAAACAATTTCTACTGCCCTTAGTGCAATGGAAAAATTAAAGAGACAGCATGGCTCATCAGTGGTGAACCCTCCCAGCTGTTTCGCCAGTTTAATCCATCATACCGCTGTTATATTGCATTTTTCGATCTTCCTTTTATAGTGATACTATTGCTAGACTCTTGGAATGGGTATTTTAGTGAACTATGTACATAAGCTTTGAGGACAGTAGAAATACTTACAATTATAAATATAAAATATGCATCGAGCAATCGCTCTTCCGTAATTTTTTTCCATTTCAGTAAGGGCAGTAGAAATTGTTTAATTTCAAAAAGAATCTTACGCGTCTAAAATAGTTTCTAATTTTCATAATAGATGGCGCGCAAGTGCTTCGTAATAAAAAAAAGTATATATTAGCATAAGTAAATTTGAACACTTTTAATGAAGAAAAAAGGTTTTTTTTTCCCTCTCAAACTTCATATCTAATCCATGTGTAAGAGTATATGTATAAATAAAGGCTTTTTGGTGTCTAGATATTGCTGTAGTGTTTAGTACTCAATCAAAAGATGGGTCCAAGGATTTAATCTGCAGATTTAGGCCACTGGAAAAAGACCATGTAGGCTAATTCGACTAACTGTTTGTGTAAATATGCGATATAGAGATAATGGAAATTTGAATAAGAAAATTTTGATCATATCAGTGAATGATATATACAAAACAGTTATTTCCTGATGTAGCACAAGCAGTGGTGTGCAGTAATTACACCCCTACGGTGTTATGTACGAGGGGGCGCCGCTGTGTTACCGACAGTTGCCATGCCGCCCAGGAAGGTTGGCGCCAAGAAACAGCCGTCCTCCTCCAACAAACGCCCGGTCAGCCCTGTCGAGCGTTTCTCCGCGGTCGTTCCGGCCGTCAATTATGTGGCTATTGACGAGCAGTGGTGAGTCCCTTCTGTCCTTGTATCTAGGTGGACACTGGCGAGCGGTATCTCGTAGTGTTCTCGTCCTCGTACCTATGTTACCGTATTAATGGGGGAAAAGCTTATAAGAATGACTGAAAATATTAAAATTGTATTGTTGAAGGTAAGGGAGTGGTGAAAGGAAAACAAGGGAAATAAAGAGATGGTTTCGAAGATTCAAACAAGGTAACACCAAACGCTCTGATCAACTCGATTCTGAATACGCCTCTGAAGGGAATTGTGAAGCCACACGGTTGAGGATACCACAAGTACCCGCATGCTCACCAAAAACGTAGAATATTCAATTAAGTCTAGTCCAACACATACATAGGTTCGGAAAGTCAACAGGAGCTGTAAACTGGCGTTCCGTGAGTTGACACTCGCCCAAACTAACCGCCAGGTTGAAAAAAAAAACTGTCACCAATTCCTGAACTACCCTATGGACGATCGTTTCCTCAAACAAATTGTTGAATTCGATTAAAAATCGATCCATTTATAAATCAATTACATGTGAAATCAATGATTGGACACAGGTCAGTTTCCAGAATCAGTGGATAAGCGAGAATGGTTTAAATATAAGGTAATGCTGTGTACTTGGTGGAATTTAGAAGTTCTAGTGCACTTTGAACTGGTTCCTGATGGTCGAGGAATTCCTGATATCATATACTCTCAACAAATTGAAAGATTGTTTCAAGTTTTATTACTCAAATACCCAGCGTTTTACAGGCAAATAATAGCAAATGTCACTTCAACAAGATAACTGGCTCCATATCTCACAAGTCATGTTTAACTCTCAATAAACTTTGAGATTTGGATAGAATTGAACTTCTATCCCATCCAGCTTACTCTCCACATATCTCTTCATCGGACTGCGATCATCTTAGACCAGGGTTCGGTAAACTGCGTCTCGCTAGCAACGCGCGACTCTTTATATAGTTCCAAACGTAAATATTATTTATGTGAGTACTGTTTATTGTTGGCAAGAAAATATTTTGTGGCTCTTTAAAAAGTCTTTTGAGTCGGAAGAGTGAAAATTTTCAATTTAGAAAGGTTTCCCGAGATCTGTCTTAGACCAATGACACATTGTATTCACAAAAGATACGAAAATAAATGCGCGCGTCTTAATGTTTTAATTTGTATTATATAGATGAAGTGTTATTGCATTATATTAATTTACGAGGTGTGTTCAAAAGGTATCGCAACTTTTGAATTTTCGCGGGTTACGTATATTCGAATTTCGATCTTTTTGTGGCTTTATGTTGGTACTCATGTCTCTCACTTTTGCCGACAAGCTCGGCCATTTTGAATGTTCACTTAATTGTTGACAGTTGCTTTGCTTGCAGGTGTTTTGCATCGTCTTCGATTTTTACCTATTAAAACATGGATCAAAGAACCTGTATCAAATGTTGTGTGAAAAACGAAATTAAGTGCGCGGATGCATTCCGAATGTTGACTGTGGCATAGAGAGAAGCTACCTTGGACCGAAGCAACGTTTATCGGTGGTACAAAATGTTCTCAGAAGGCCGAGAAGATGTGAACGACGAAGAACGTGCCGGACGCCCGAGCACTTCAACAACAGACGAAAAAATTAATGAAGTGGAGAAAATGATATTGGCCAATCGTCGAATCACCGTTAGAGAAGTTGCTGAGGACCTAAACATATCGATTGGCTCGTGTCATTCGATTTTTATCAATGATTTGGGCATGAGACGGGTCGCCGCAAAATTCGTACCAAAATTTGCCCAATTGCGACCAAAAACAGCATCGCATGAACATTGCTAATGAGATGTTGGACTCTGTCCGCGACGACCCAAATTTGCTCCAGAGGGTCATAACTGGTGACGAAGCGTGGGTTTATGGTTATGACGTAGAAACCAAAGCTCAATCATCTCAATGGAAGCTGCCGCACGAACCAAGACCGAAAAAAGCGCGCCAAGTTCGGTCGAATGTGAAAGTTTTGCTGACAGTTTTCTTCGATTGCAGGGTCGTGGTGCATCATAAGTTCTTGCAAAAGGGTAGAATGGTCAATAAGGAATATTACCTGAAAGTTATGCGCAATTTGCGCGAAGCAATCCGCCAGAAACGCCCGTATTTGTGGAAGAACAAAAATTGGCTTTTGCACCACGATAACGCCCCTGCTCACACATCGTTGCTTGTGCGCGACTTTTTGGCCAAAAACAACACACTAAGGATGCCGCAGCCACCGTATTCCCCAGATATGGCCCCCTGTGACTTTTTCTTGTTCCCTAAACTGAAGAGGCCCATTAAAAAAACGACGTTACGCTACGCTTGACGAGATAAAGACGGCATCGAAGGAGGAGCTGAAAAAGATTTTTAAAAAATGATTTTTTGAAGTGCTTCGAAGATTGGAAAAACCGTTGGCACAAGTGTATAATATTTCATGGGGATTACTTTGAAGGGGACAAAATAGGTTTTCATGAGTTTTTGAATGAATTTGAATGATTTTCATGAATTCATGAAACAAATTTTGAAAAACACAAAAGTCGCGTTACTTTTTGAACACACCTCGCATACCTAACTGGCCATGTCTTTATTGTTTGCGGAAGAGCATTGCTCGATGCAAATATTTATATGTAATTCTACTGTCCTAAAAGCTTATGTCCATAGTTTACTTGAATACCATTTCTAAGATTCCACTCCTCAGTATAGCATATAAAAGCAGAATGATCCAATACAGTATTAGAGCTCTAAAGAAGCGGTCTGGTCGATTAAATTGGCGAAACCGTTGGGAGGGTTCACTACTGATGAGCCAGGTCCTCCCAATATATTTTTCATCGCAGTAAGGACAGTAGAAGTTTGATTTATTTGTGAAAATAAACATTCGAGACTTAATGTTTTTATTTGTTATATATAGATGGCGCGTTATTCCTTTGTATTAAATATTTATTGCGAAAAAAAAACAATATACATGCCAAAAGGTACAACTTCCTTAAGTTTTGTCCATGAGTGTATCTTTCAGAGTTATTGTCTGAATCCCGATATACATGCTAAATGGTACAACTTCCTTAAGTTTTGTCCATCAGTGTATCTTTCAAAGTTATTGTCTGAATCCCGATATACATGCTAAATGGTACAACTTCCATAAGTTTTGTCCATGAGTGTATCTTTCAGAGTTATTGTCTGAATCCCGATATACATGCTAAAAGGTACAACTTCCTTAAGTTTTGTCCATGAGTGTATCTTTCAGAGTTATTGTCTGAATCCTGATATACATGCTAAAAGGTACAACTTCCTTAAGTTTTGTCCATGAGTTTATCTTTCAGAGTTATTGTCTGAATCCCGATATACATGCTAAAAGGTACAACTTCCTTAAGTTTTGTCCATGAGTATATCTTTCAGAGTTATTGTTGGAATCCCGATATACATGCTAAATGGTACAACTTCCTTAAGTTTTTTCCATGAGTGTATCTTTCAGAGTTATTGTCTGAATCCCGATATACATGCTAAAAGGTACAACTTCCTTAAGTTTTGTCCATGAGTTTATCTTTCAGAGTTATTGTCTGAATCCCGATATACATGCTAAAAGGTACAACTTCCTTAAGTTTTGTCCATGAGTGTATCTTTCAGAGTTATTGTCTGAATCCCGATATACATGCTAAAAGGTACAACTTCCTTAAGTTTTGTCCATGAGTTTATCTTTCAGAGGTATTGTCTGAGTCCCAAAATACATGCTAAAAGGTACAACTTCCTTAAGTCTTGTCCATGAGTGTATACACATAAAAGATAAACTGGCCAAAATACGAAACACAAGAATTAAAAAACCAAAAAAAAGAGAATTGACTATAAACATAATGATAGACAAAAAAATACCAAACGACGCAGTTAAAAATGATGTATCAGACGATTACGCAAAAGATGATTCATTGAAATTTACAAAAAAAACAAACAAAAAATACCAGTCATTTTTTTGTATGTTACGTGCTAATGCATATTCAAACAAAATATAAAAACACAAACGTAGTAATGAAAACAGAATGCTAATTTTTTATTGTATTTTTAACATTTAGTTTTACGTCGTTTAAGAAGTAGTGGTGTCTTGTCCATAGATTTCTGATTTTGTCCTACCATGGAAAGGACGAGTGTCATTACCCCGTTAGTCAGCCACATTTCAGAGTTCCTTATTCATGGTTACCGTAGCGGCTCACGACACCGTACTACAGGGCAGTCCCTTACTTGTGTTGCTCCATGGGAAAGACGGATGTCATTGCCCCGTTAGTCAGCCACATTTCAGAGTTCCCTGTTCACGGTTACCGTAGCGGCTCGGGGCTCACGACACCGTACTACAGGGCAGTCCCTTACTTGTGTTGCTCCATGGGAAAGACGGATGTCATTGCCCCGTTAGTCAGCCACATTTCAGAGTTCCCTGTTCACGGTTACCGTAGCGGCTCGGGGCTCACGACACCGTACTACAGGGCAGTCCCTTACTTGTGTTGCTCCATGGGAAAGACGGATGTCATTGCCCCGTTAGTCAGCCACATTTCAGAGTTCCCTGTTCACGGTTACCGTAGCGGCTCGGGGCTCACGACACCCTACTACAGGGCAGTACCTTACTTGTGTTGCTTCTCCCGGTTTATGAAGTAAATTTATTATATAAAGTGAATGTTTATTATTGTCACCCCCCCCCCCCCCTAATTCCTAGGGAAAATGTTTATAGAAATAGAATATATATAATCATAAATAATTTTTACTTAATTCTGTTGACGTTATGTGGCGCTGAGTTTGTTGTTGACACACATTAATATTATAAAACTACTAGAGGATGTGTACCCGGCTTCGCCCGGGTTTTATCCGAGTGAAAGTTTGCCTAACGAATATTATTGATAATGATGATAATAATATTCATTACATTATATATTCATATAATATATTTTCCGATCAAACATATGCTCTCTCTCTCTACTGAATAGATTTAAAAAATAAAGATATATATAAATAAAAATATCTAGAGATATACTAAATGATCTTAGCCAAAAGGCCGAGAAACGATATTTTATATATAGAGACGACCTGGCTTCGTGTGTCTTCTGCTCGAGTAAATGTTTCGCTGGTAGAATTTTGTTCCTGCTCACTAATAATTATTATCTGGCTTCGCCCGTGGACTGCTTTAGTGAATATTCCCCTAAAGAATTTTGTTTATGTCAATCAAGCATGATACAGTAATATTGTCATTATCATTTCTGACTAAAAAATAATTGTTGCTGAGTACTTGGCTAATTATAATTTTTCTTGGTTAAAAGTGCGACAAAAAGCTCTTCCAGATATAATTCTCTGTCCTGTTCAAATTTTAGCGAGATTAGTTCTCGGCTTCGCCCGATTTTTACCCGAGTAAAAGTTTGCCTAACAAACATTTGTTAAAACGATTCTAGCAAACATCCAATCACTACTGAATATATACTTGTCTATACTCTCAATAATTTGAAAATTTTCCGGTTCCCTTGAAAAATACTCGATAAGTTGAAAAAAATCAGTATAAATTGGTCCACTCGGTAATTTAAAGTTGAAGGAATAGTATCTTGCTACAAACGAAGATTTGTAAATAACTGTATTTAGCGAATGTACCCGGCTTCGCCCGGTTTTTATCCGAGTAAAAGTTTGCCTAACGAACATTTGTTAAAACGATTCTAGAAAACATCCAATCCACCTACTCGTATATATTGATTTATAAGCGTATATAAATATTGTTATATGGGTCTAAATATATTTTTGAAACACATAATTCTTTTAAAACATTTATTATATTTTAAATAAGATATTGTCACTTTTATGAATTTTATAATTAATTATTTCTTTTTTCTCAATGAATTATATATATTAATTTAAAAATTCATTTTTGTTATCATCATCACATACAATGTAATTTTTTTATATGAACAAACGATAATAAACAACAACAACAATGTAATTTGCATCTTTATTATTATAAAACAACAACAAATTAAATTAACAATGTAAAAATATATTTTAACATTACATTTTAACACAAAAATGTTACAATATTTTCTTCAAATATATATTAATATTAAAATGCCAAGTTTTTTTTACGTCATTGAAAAAAAAATATTAATAAATTCTCAAATTAAATTTATTATACTTTTAACACATTTTAAGCATTGTTACAATTTATAAAGAAAATTTCACCTGACGCCGCTAGAGGCGCTGCTTGCGAGTGAAAGTAGAAAATTTGCAAATAAAATTACAAAGAATATTTATTTCAAATCAAATTCATACCAGAAACCTTCCCAGTAGTATAATAAATAACTTCCTAAAGTTTCACGGCGATTGGATAATCATACCTTTTAAAAACAATCATCGTGTGAACAAATAAGATTCATCGTGTTTACAAACCACGTGTAAATTATTAACCAATCAAATTCATTTATCGTCGCGACCAGTGCTGCGCCCAAGCGGTAAAAGGCCTGAATTAACGCTTTTTGGTTTTTTATTTTTTAAAAAAAGCACATTAACCTTTTTAGTTTTTTGAATAGCCTATATGTTAAACGAAATCTTCAGCTACCTACATGCGAAATTCCATAATGATTGAGTCAGTAGATTTTGCGTGATGCGATAACAAACATCGATTTCGCATTTCATTTTTATAGATATAAAGGATTTTAGAGGCGTAATATTCTTTTTAAAATAAAACAATTTCTACTGTCCTTACTGCGATGGAATTTTTCCATCGCAGTAAGGACAGTAGAAATTGTTTTATTTTAAAAAGAATATTACGCCTCTAAAATAGTTTTATAATTTGATAACAGATGGCGCTCTAGTACATCGTAACACATTAATATGTTATAACACCTTGATAAAGGTTGGCGTTCAGCCAACTGAAATATTGGTAAATAAATAATATTTTTATCCAATATATGCCTTTCTAATTAAAAATCATAAATATGTTTTCAATACTATATCATAAATTGTATTATCTATAGTGTTTGTAGAAGTCTTATTCATAGTATTCAGGATGAAAAAAAAAATTTTTTAATAGAAAAGGCCTGACGAGGACAAACAGCCCGAAACGCGTACGTGGTTGGTTCTTCTTGATTTACCAAGAAAATGTATTGGTGTCTCAAATATTATGGAATAAATAGTATGTAATAGTTGATCACTTCATATTGTTATGATCCAAGATTGATAAGAGGGGAGATTGCTTAGGCTAAGTAAGATGAAGAATTATATTATGATGCATTAGCGCGCAATCTGTTATCAAAATTCGAAACTATTATTGACACGTATGATTCTTTTTAAAATAAAACAATTTCTACTGTCCTTACTACAATGGAAGGGACTGGCTCATCAGTGGTGAACCTTCCCATGGTATATTAAACTGGCGAAACCGCTGGGAGGGTTAAACACTGATGGCCCTCCCATTAATTTTTCCATTGCAGTAAGGACAGTAGAAATTGTTTTATTTTAAAAAGAATCATACACGTTTATAATAGTTTCGAATTTTGATAAGATGAAAAATATTACTAGGAAGGATTGCAATGATGAAATTGGACAAGATTACTATGTACACAGTGTGGCAAATAATTTTTAAGACTCGCGCTAGATAAAAGCCAATAGCAGAGCCAGTTATGAAATTGCGCATGCGTATATATATTCGAAGCCTTATCTAGCGCCTGGCTTTGTTTCAGCCATTTTGGTTAACTCTTTAAAACCCTACAGGCGATTTTTGAAAAGTAAAATATTTTGTTCGTCGAAATTCTGAGATGGAACAGAGAGCGGTTATTAAATTTAATGCAAAACTTGGTAGAAGTGCATCGGAAACATATATTTTGATGAAGCAAGTTCATGGTACGTTATGTTTGAGTAAATCAAATGTTTTCATTTGGCACAAACGTTTTTCGGATGGAAGAAATACGCTAGAAGATGATAAGCATACTGGACGACCAAGTTCTTCGAAGACACCAGAAAGTATAGAAAAAGTGCGAGAATTTGTTGCAAACAATCGCAGTGCATCCTTGAGAATGATGGCAGAGGTTTTACACATCAACAAAAAAACGATTCGAACCATTCTGCATGAAGATTTGGGTAAAACTAAAGTCTGTGCTAAATTTGTTCCACACACTTTAACGGGCGAGCAGAAATCATTGAGAATTGCACATTGCAGGGACATCATTTCTGCCTATGAAAATGATTCAAACTTCCTGAAATCAATTGTTACGGGTGATGAAACATGGTGTTTTCAGTATAAGACAAAGCGTCAAAGTGCCGAATGGAAGTCAAAAAACTATTCACAAGCCAAAAAAACGCGAAAAGTGCCATCAAAAATCAAAACAATGCTGATTACCTTTTTCGATAGTAGAGGTATTATCCACAAAGAATTTGTTCCCGCTGAACAAACCATTACTGGAGAGTATTATTTAAACGTTTTGAAACGTTTGATTGCCAGAATTCGTCGCATTCGTCCAGAATATCGCGATAAAGACAGTTGGTTTTTGCTGCATGATAAGGCACCGAGTCACTCCTCACTCATTTTTCGTCGCTTTTTGGCCAAAAATAACATCTGTGTGTTGAATTATCCTCCGTACTCGCCTGATTTAGCACCATGTGACTTTTATTTATTCCCAAAAATAAAATTGAAGTTAAAAGGTTGTTTTTTTTTTATGATATCCTGACCATCCAGACAGCTGCGACGAGCACTTTGGAGGCGATTCCTCAAAGTGGCCTGCAAGAGGCATTTAATTCCTTATTAAATCGTTGTAACATATGTATTGAATCCGGAGGGGATTATTTTGAATAAAAAAATAGTTGAAATTGAATTAGCTTGTTTCTGTTTTATTTTACAAACCCATTCTTAAAAATTATTTGCCACACTGTGTATGATAGATGAAGATATTTCTTTCAAGTCAAAGAAGAAAATTGTAGAAGCATTGGTATTCCCTATGGTCACACTTATAGATGTGCAAGCAACTCTCGCCTGAAAACAAGATTATTCTCTCCGAATTCCTTAACATTGTCATTGACCATGTTGAGGACAAGAACTCCGTCATTGACAAGGACCTGTCTGAACTCAAGTCGGTTTTAAGCTCCTGATAAGATCTAGACGTTCCTTCAGAAAAGGCTTCGTCTGGTGTAAATATGTTCTTTATTTTAAATCTGATTTTAAAACTTCATTTTGCTGGGTGTCAATAAACTTGTTTTAATTGTCAAAATATTGTCACTGTAGTGTATTTGTATATTGAATTATGGATAGCAAATATCCTGTTTTGCATAATAGTTTTCATAGAATTTTGTATATAAATAGCGACAGTTTTTAGCTACCAGCAGTCAGTCAATTTATGTTAATAAACGAGATTACTGGAGTCCGTTTTGCCTCAGTGAAGCGACACCTCACTCTTGGCTACCTCCCAACCTTCTAGGATAAAACAGTCACTTATAGATGTGAGAGCTGGAATCACAGGAAAGAAGAAAAAGAAAAGATTTTTCTAAGAAAAGATAAGAGCTAACTGCGACGAGATTCTTTATTGAAAAGGTAAAAGTTTTGCAAGCTTTCGGATAATAACTTTCTTCAACAAGTGCTTAATACGAATACAACATTTTCACGTAGGCAAACCTTTACACGGGTAAAAACCAGGCGAAGCCGGGTACATTCGCTAAATACAGTTATTTACAATGTTCGTTTGTGTCAAGATACTATTCCTTCATCTTCAAATTATCGAGTGGACCAATTAATATTGATTTTATTCAACTTACAATATTGTCTACGTTGAAAATTAGGAAAATACAAACTTCAGGATGACAGCAATTTATTTAAGCCCATAACAAAATCAATAATTTATAAGATATGAGATAAGCAATGAGGGAAGTTTCCAGAGAGTATAAAAATATAAATAATATAAATATCAAAATTAATAAACTTTACATAAAAATATAAAAAATACTTTGCTACAATATTTTCTTAGAAATGATATCAGGCAATTCTTCAAAATGTCGGTGGACAAGTAGGTAACACCCTCGATTCCCGACAGTCATGAACTGGGATTGAATCCCGCGTTAACATTTTGTTTAATATATGAATAATCTTCACATTCATTGTTGTAAATATCATAAACTAGGTTGTTCTTGTTGACCGGTACCTAATAAAGTGATTTTGGAACCGAAGGCAATTCTTCCTATTGTAAAGAAAAAGATTAGAAGGTTTTGAAAATGTGAACATGTAGAAAGAAACTCAGTGTGCTATGGATAGATAAAACCTCAAATTTGTTTCAAATTTTTAATGAAATTAACCTTGGTAGATTCCTAGAATTCCAAATATATGTAACCCAAGACTGATCTACTTCGGATAAATAATGATTCCAAATGGTTTAGAAAAGATGTTGATTTGGGGTAAAATTGAGATTTGAGATTGAAACTAATTTATTTCAAAGTCCATATAAGATTATATAAGGTTAAATATAAACACAAGGTAATAAGACCAAATCCAAATAAATAAATAATGTGTGACGTTTCGGTAACAGCGTTGTTACCATCTTCAGACAAAAGTACTGAATGAGAAATTTTACCACAGCATGTTTTAAAATAGTTCCTGTTATCAAGTGTGTAAACAAGATAACAGATAAGAAGAAGATATTTATCTGAGAAATCTGAGAATTACCGAAACGTCACACACTATTTATTTATTTGGATTTGGTCTTATTACCTTGTGTTTATAATCTATAATCCAAATTGTGCCTTATCAATAAGGTTAAATACATAATAAATATAAAAATGAATAAATATGAATATATAATGATAAAAATATGAATAAATAGGTATAAATAGATAAAAATAATTGATAAATATACATATATATATATATAAATATTTACAAGGTCTTCATTGGGGTAAAATTGAAGGAATGAAAAAGGAAGAGTAAAAGACCCCTGCTATGAATTGACTAGAAGGAAGTTCAAGAAAGCTACCTGAAGGGCACTAGATGATCAAATGATGTTCATTCACAGATCAAAAGGTGAAGATTTGTCCTATAATATAATACAAAATAATGCGGCTTGTGGTTGTAAAACGACATTTGAAAATTATCCCGCATGTGTTTCTTTTCAACGATTTTGATTTTTCGTTTAAAAGAAACACATGCGGGATGATTTTCAAATGTCGTTTTACAATCACAAGCCGTATTATATTGTATTATAAATTACTTTATGTATTATTTACGAACGGAAAAATATGTCCAGGGTAGCCTAGTGGACATGGCATCTGCCTGGTAAGCGGAACACTGTGGGTTCGATTCCCCAACCCTGGACACTTTTATTTTTCCGTTTATCATTACTCTTCACAATTCATCCTTTCATACTTCATATCTAAGGTTAGAAATAATCATTATTTCTCTTTAAAATAAAATTTGATTTTTCGTTGAAAAGAAACACATGCGGGATAATTTTCAAATGTCGTTTTACAATTTGTCCTATAGTCACCAAAGGTCGACTTGATGGATATTAACATGGACAAAGGAAGCCAGAAAGCTGAGCCAAAGGAAAGAACAAATGTCAGTATTTGACGCTGATGCTTTGGCAAAATACAAGATAATCAAACAAAAAAATAAGAAAAGATCAAATATGTGAAATAACCTCTGAGAGAAAAATAACAAAAACTATAACAAGACTTAGAACAAAACACTATAAAGGAATGACAATACATCCAGATGGCACAAGAACTTATAAAGCATGCAACAACTGTCCTGGGGTGGAACTAACACCTACTCACATATTCTCATGCCCAGCAATGGCCGCAGCCTTGCAGAAAATTGACTTAGACCCAGAGCAGCAGCTTTACACACCCAAGATAGTGGACATTGCTGCTGCTGTGATAGAGATGTATAGAGACATCTGAGGCTCTTCTTTGGACACGACAACAACAACAACATGGATATTAACAGTAAAATATTTTGAAAAAGCAAAGTTAAACATAAGACAAACACGTGCCATCTATATAAACGAAATTAAACTATTATTTACAACTTTTTTCTTTCCAAACATAACAAACTTCCTAGTCTTTACTGTAATAAACAAATATTGGGATAGCCTCATCATTGGTCAACCTTTCAAACGATATCGCCAGTTTAAGCAATCATAACGCTTGTTTAGAGCTCTAGCATTGTATAGAACGATTCTGCTTATATATCAAAACACTTTAGAGTTATTCTTGGTTATTGTATATAGCGCTCCCTCTAAATAGCGCCTCCCTCTCTATAGCGCCCTATTTTAAATACGTAGTACGATGCGAGATTTACATTAAAAGTGACCTGTCTATAGCACCCCCTCTTTATTGCACCCTATTTTGGTGAGTCCCAAGGGAGGGGCGCTATAGACAGGTTTAACTGTAGTATAATTACATATAGATATTTGCATATTGAACAATATTCTTTCCATTTAAGGATTCCATTCCTGATGAGGGCCAACAGCCCGAAACGCGTACGTGGTTAGCTTTTTTTGATTAATCAAGAATGGATATTTGGCCAATTCTGGAATAATTAGAAGTCAACGAGAATAGTTGATATTTATTCCGATATATGGCGCAAGCCATCAGCAACTTTCAGTTGCACAATAAGGAGATGCCTTTTTCATTTTTTGCTTTGTTTGATAAAAGAATTTCGTAAAAAACTCATAAATGTTGACTAAAGAAATTGAAATATAATTGCAAATATTTAAATATATCAACCAGGATGATTGGAATACGTTTCTTTGTTAATAAGATTTTTTCTAAAAAATATTTCCCAAACAGCAAATGATATTCACTGCAAAGAATCAGTAAAGTTAGGTGTGTGTAAAACGTCATTTGAAAATTATCCCGCATCAGTTTCTTTTAAACGAAAAATCGAAACTTATTTTCAAGGAAAAATAACAATTATTTCTAACCTTAGATATGAGGTATGAAAGGATGAATTGTGAAGAGTAATGATAAACGGAAAAATAAAAGTGCCCAGAGATGGGAATCGAACCCACAGTGTTCCGCTTACCGGGCAGATGCCATGTCCACTAAGCTACCCTGGACATATTTTTCCGTTTGTTAATATTATCCGAGGTAATATATAATACAATATAATGCGGCTTATGATTGTAAAACGACATTTGAAAATTATCCCGCATGTGTTTCTTTTAAACGAAAAATCGAAATTTTTTTTCAAGGAAAAATAACGATTATTTCTAACCTTAGAGATGAAGTGTGTGTGTTACTTGAAAAATATGCGTCTGAGAAAATTAACGTCCCATGTTTTATTTATGTGGGATCATTAGGTTACATAACAATTTGCATAGTTATATAATTTGTACTTCCATTTCTACACAGTGTTCAGTAGAAAATCTGAGAAAAACGTTAAAAAATGTAAAAAAGAACAGAAGAAATATTCATGTTTCTCTCTGCCACCACTGTGTATTGCTGATTACCTAATTATTTTTGTTGTAAATCTTACTATTGTTTACTTTTTTGGCTTCTTGGACTTTCTAGGTAAGACGAAAGTTCTTAATAAGAGTTTTTTTGTTGTTTTTTGCTGCATAATTATATAATTAGGTTATGTAATCCTCTGCTCGTGGACAATTTTCCATTCGTAAACTCTCGCCATTGACTTATCATCATTTCTTTCATTCCGGCAGTTCCGAAAGTTTTCCAACAGACCACACAGCCTTAAATATCTAAACATACAAGATTTTCTTGAGCCTTGGCGATCTAAGAATGAACTTTTTTCCTGAGCGTTGGTTATCTAAGCATGCAAGTTTTTTCTGAGCCTTGGCTACGCATGCAAGTCTTTCCTGAGCCTTGGCTATCTAAGCATGCAAGTTTTTCCTGAGCCTTGGCTATCTAACCATGCAAGTTTTTCCTGAGCCTTGACTAAGCATGCAAGTTTTTCCTGAGCCTTGGCTATCTGAGCATGCAAGTCTTTCCTGAGCCTTGGCTATCTAATCATACAAGTTTTTCCTGAACCATGGCTAAGCATGCAAGATTTTCCTGAGCCTTGGCTATCTGAGCATATGCAAGTCTTTCCTGAGCCTTGTTTATTTGTCTGATGAAATTCAGTCTAATACAATAGTACAGCACTTGGGAGGTTAAACTGGAAAAACCGTATGGAGAGAGAGAGAGAGAGAGATGGTTCACCACTTACCATTGAACCATTCCTTTCTTTCTTATTCATTGCAGAATAAGTTCTATAGAAAAGGACTTTCAATATAGATATTGTAACAAGTATTTATTATTTTATTAGCAGAGTATTATTTTTTTTATGTTTATATTTTTCTATACCCCGTATACCTCCCTCTTTTGTTTATCTTTTGTTTATCACTCATAGTTTTCTCTTGCCTGAAATAAATTGTTGTCTCATCCCGAAGTTGGTCTTCCCTAATTTTTCACGTGGCATTTTGGTGGAGATGCTGGCTAAATTAGGGAAGACAAACTGAAGATCGCCGAAAAGACCTAGAGGCCACTATTGCTGTGATCAAAATTTTTAGAGACTGTCTCCAGGATTCCACCGCCGTGTCAAAGCCAAGACTTCCCTCCAAGGTGATGATGTCCCTATAGACGATACGACGACAAAGCCACTCTTCACGCCGCAAGAAAAAGTACGCAAAGGTACTAGGGGCAAAGTTCCAAGACTTCGATGGAATCCTTGGCAGAAGCACGTCAGATCCATGTCAGTAACTACAATAATTGCTAGCTGTGGGTCACAGCTCCCATAGGGAAGGAGCTATGTAACAAAGTATTTATTATTTTAGCAGAGTATTATTTTTTATGCTTATATTTTGCTATACTCTGTACACTTCCCTCTTTTGCTTATCTTTTGTTAATCATTCATAGTTTGTTCTTGCCTGAAATAAATTGTTGTCTCATCCCGAAGTTGGTCTTCCCTAATTTTCCACGTGGCAATATATTTATAAAAAGGTAGCTTTATTTTTTAACCATCTCAAGTACGAGTTCTGGAAATTTTGTCTGTTTTTGTCAGTGTCGTGTTTTCAATCTATAAGTTACCAAAAATCTTAGATACTATAAAGATTAACTTCAACTCTCTCATCAGCACCACCAACACCATATATTTATCCTTTAATATTTGCATAATTATTATTTTTATCTCATTCAATATATACATTTCTTCTCTCAAACTATATATACATATTTACATTGTGCCATATACATATTATGACATCTATCGATAAATTTTATAACAATTAATTTTCAGGCAATGCGTTTCTTTTAATATATATCATCAAATTTATACATACACCCATACCTCGCTTTGCGTCGGGGTTACGTTCCAAAAAAACACGACGCAAAGTGAAAATAAAATTTTGATGGCTTGGCGCAATCAAAAACAAAGGTGTTGCCATATTTTAGGGAAAAAAATTAAAGACTCGAATCCGAAACAACGCAACTTCGAAAATCTAACGACGCACAGTGAAAATCAGTAAAAATTAAGCAGCGACGCAACTTCGAAAAAAAAACGCAAAATGAAACGACGCAAAGCGAGGTATTGGTGTATTTGCATATTTACTGCATTTTTATTATAAAATAAAAGAGAACAGATATGGAATCACTACAGTAAATAACAGGATTTACAATTTTCTTCCAGATTTGATTGACCGATGTGAGAGATAAGTTTACTTGTACAGCCAGTTCTACAGTTCAGCACGAAAGCTGAAAATACCACTATACAATGAGAAACACACATTGGTTGTCATGTTACACCACCAAGACTGCATATAGCTGGTTACCTATTTACATATTGATATTCTTACCATTGTATATGTGTTATTTTTTAATTATTACACCAATGGCCGAGTCTATATATAAGATGAGATTCCTTATTAAAAGGATTTGATTGTTATTGATAAGAATCTCTACAGTAAATATTTTAAACAAACATTACACCTTACGTTCTACTTTCTTTATTTAGTTAAATAACGGGGGTTTATATTCTTCACACATAGTCTTTCCACAAAACTCATGTTGAGACAAATGATGTGACAGTCCTTTAAATGTCCTCAAGTTTCATGCAATCGATCTGTGCAGGAAGAAACACACACAGAAGGAGAGCCGCACAGCTCGTGCATGGGGAGATGTCTGGGGAGAGGCCTTTGATCCGCCCTTGCCACAAGTAAGAACACCCGTGCTAATTGTCACATGTAAATACGATTTGGTTAGCTCATAGCTATAGTTTAGTTATTTAAGACAACAATAATCTCCCTATTTGCTAAAGAAGAAGAAAACAAGTCGGGAGAGAGAATATGAAATTACAGGCAACTCACAAAGTTTATGATTTTCGAGTCCAAAAATGAATGTAGCAAGCAGACAAACCACAATGCACTATATCAAAGTATCAAGGTACTTAACGCCAACAAGATTGTTCAAAAAAAGGTTAGATTCCCCAGGCAAGAGAAGATAAAAGAAAGAAAGGTGTTGATTCGAGGAGAAGTCTTTTTTTTTTCGAGGAGAAGAGCTTCTTTATTGTTCTATCCTTGAAGGTTGGGAGGTAACCTTAAGTTTTGTACGTCAGTGTATACATATACAAAAAAAGATTCTTTTTCTTTTAAAATACACTAAAACAATGCATCTGGTTTATATTTTCTTCTAATTTCTTTTTTTGAAAATGAGAGTTTGCCTGGCCGGCATTCATATTTTATAAATCAAAAGATACTTCTTGGCCAGAAAATGTTTTATTTTCTACAAAGTTTCCACAAAATTATTTTGTCCTCGTCAGGAAATGGACGAAGTATCTTTTATCAATTTTGTTAGTTCATTTTTAAAATTTTGTTAAAATGAGTTACGTTAATCCGAGTTTTTATTTGTTGCGTTGTTGGTTGGCAAAGAATAACTTCCGTGGATACAAAGGATCTTTAGGACTTTATTTAAGCTTAATCGATAAAATATTTACAGAAGAATGCAAAATAATATAACAATAAATAAAACAGCAGTTACAAACTCACCAACTGCAGCACAGTGAAGGAAAGCAGGAGCAGAACAGGAGACAGAAGTTGGTAGAACCTTCTAGAATCTTCCAGAAAGTACACCGGCGTCGGTGGTAAGCAGCAGTCCGACCTCTTGAGACAGCAGCGCTTGCTTAGAGTCCACCACGTAGCTTCGTTTTTCTTCTCTCTTGCATGAGTTCCTCATCCCTATATATTCCGGAGTAGATCTTTCCAGAAAGGTCATGGTTGGTTAGCCAATCAAAAATCCGCCAGCGCCAAGCCTTGCGCAATCGCTTTAGATTGGCCAATCAGATGCCTTCCGATTTTTCTACATTATTCTTAAACGTTCTATAACATTCTCTCTCCAATCTGGAATGTGCTTTCTTTCTATGTAACATTATGAATAGATGTGTATCTAGGTACAAGAGAGAGTAATTTGCCCCAATGTGTGAGCAGACGGTGTCCAAGCAGCTGGAAGCCTGGAGATCTGAGAGACTGAAGGAGACTGAGGGACAACCGGGCATCCTCCAAGAAGACAAATCTGTAGAAAAAAGGAAGCCCAAGCTGGTATCTCCGGCCAGCTCTTCTGTGATAGGAAGAGGCGCATGGTGTACCATGGAACGCTATGGCATGAGAGCTCGGCCCTTGACACGGTTCAAGGATCGCCTCTTTCTGCCTTTATACGCCTTAGAATATCCACGGGGTGTGGACATTGGGATCTGATGTGGTCTTGTAGAGGATAAAATGTGTCCATAGACATTGGTTGAATGTGCTATTTGTACCATGTACACCTTGGAATATCCACGGGGTGTGGACATTGGAATCTGATATGGTCTAGTCTAGGATTAAATATGTCCAAAGACATTGGTTGTTTGTGTTATTTGTACCATGTACACCTTGGAATATCCACGGGGAGTGGACATTGGAATCTGATGTGGTCTTGTAGAGGATTACATGTGTTCTATAGATGTTGAGTGGATACAAATATTTCAAAGATTTATTAGAGACCTAATAGAAATGTTCACGATAATGTGATGTAGCACCCAGAGTCATACAAGGTACAAAGACAGACTCAGGGAATAGAGATCGAGGAAGATTTTCCTCCCCAGACCAACTACTAGTGCTGTGATAGAGATGTATGGAGACATCTGAGGCACTTCATTGGACATGACAACAACAACAAACTACTAGGGAACGTCTAGTCTATATAGATATGGAGGAAACAGAAGTTGAGGATCGCCAACATGTGGCACTAACGATCTCAACTTGCCAATGCAACCAAATAAGATGTTGTAATCCTTGACACGTGAAAGCATCCATCTATTTCTCATCAACCATCTGTAGGACTGGCAGTATTCCTGTTCTCTCAGAGCTTCTTTTCTATGACTAGTCTTTTGATGGTATCGTAGGGTCTATCTATTTCTCCTTAACCAGCCATAGGTTGGTGGCTGGTAGTATTCTTGTCCTCTCAGAGCTTCTTTTCTATGGCTAGTCTATTGGTGGTATCGTAGGGTCTATTTATTTCTCCTCAACCAGCCATAGGTTGGTGGCTGGCAGTATTCCTGTCCTCTCAGAGCTTCCTTTCTATGGCTAGTCTATTGGTGGTATCGTAGGGTCTATTTATTTCTCCTCAACCAGCCATAGGTTGGTGGCTGGCAGTATTCCTGTCCTCTCAGAGCTTCCTTTCTATGGCTAGTCTATTGGTGGTATCGTAGGGTCTATTTATTTCTCCTCAACCAGCCATAGGTTGGTGGCTGGCAGTATTCCTGTTCTCTCAGAGCTTCCTTTCTATGGCTAGTCTATTGGTGGTATCGTAGGGTCTATTTATTTCTCCTCAACCAGCCATAGGTTGGTGGCTGGCAGTATTCCTGTCCTCTCAGAGCTTCCTTTATTTGGCTAGTCTTTTGATGTATCGTTGGGTCTCCTACACAAAATTGTTCAATTAATTCAATTCTTGTCTTTCCCCGGACTTCCCTCTATACATCCCTCCAACTATCAACAGTAAGTGTCATCCAAGATATTCAAGCATGTCGGAAAGTTCCCAAAAACAGGTAAACAACGATGAGGTGAGATTTTATTTGCCTCGACGGGGGTCACGTGACGACGATCTTACTCTTCTGACAGAGAAAGGGGAATACATAGTGGTAGAAATACTTGGAGGATTGTATGATGATGAAGAGAAATCCTGAGTCACAACACACGTAGTTACATATTTACTTAATTACATAGTTACATAACATAATACAATATAATATAAAGCGACTTGTGATTGTAAATTTGTGATTTTATTTTTCCGTTTATCATTACTCTTCACAATTCACCCTTCATACCTCATCCAAAAGGTTAGAAATAATCGTTATTTCTCCCCCCTTGAAATAAATTTTGAATTTTTGCTGAAAAGAAACACATGCAGGATAGTATTTCAAATGTCGTTTTACAATAGTTACATAATACTTAAACCCATTTCTAGAACTACATGTTTAGATAACGATCATCTCTATTCTCTGTAGAAGAAACACAGGTCGGGAAGGAAAGATTCTTTTACATAAAAGAATCTCTTCTATCCGACTTATGTTTATTATTCCAAAACAACCTGTTATATATGGCTAAATTTACATAAGATCCACCGTGCTAGCGCCATCTATCGACGAAAATTGAAACAAATGTTAATTAACAAATTGTGTGAAGGCAGTCAGTGTTTGAACCATCATCCAATATATTATTGAAATAGAGTTACCAATTTTTTTTCATGGAATCTGTAAAAACATTGAAATTTCATCATTTCAAATATTATGTATATCTACAAATTGTGTGTAGGGGACCAGTATTTGAAACATCATGCAATATATTATTGAAATATAATTACCAAATTTCATCCTCTAACCTGTAAAAACATTAAAATTTGACCATCTTCAATACTGATGTATATCTACAATTGTACTTCTAGTTGGTCTCGAGGACCATGCCATCACCATATCCTCAGCGGCGAAGTACGCGATCTACGTATTATTCGTAGATCGCAAAATACGTGGTGTCGCTGGAGACCCGCTGGTGATTCTCCATTAAATTCTGCAGCGGTGGTAGAGGCGCCATATTCATTATATATAGTGTATATTATCTTTTTTTAAAATAGTGCAGACTGTGCACTTTGCATGTATTGACAAGATGTCAATAAAATTATTTTAATTGTCTACAAATTGTGCAGGAGAGAGACCAGTATTTGAAACACCATCCAAATATCTTATTGATATATAATTACCAAAATATTTCATCATCTAATGTTTTTACATATTATAATTTCATCAAGGATAAGTAAAAAAAAATAATTTCATCAATTCGTAGACTGATTTACTTTCAAATTGTGCAGGAAATCTATATGAACATATGTAAATATGTACATATCCAATCTATATGCAAATTCCACTCTATATTCAGATGGTTGTTTTTTTTTTTTTTTTTTAGCCTTTTCCTTGCATCCTAAGGTAGTCATCCTTTTCTTAGAACAAATTTGTTGACATAGATAAAGAGATTTTTGTATAATAATCATTTATTTCGCTAAGAAAATTTCTAATTATGTAAATATTTAACTTTATATATAAATATTATCTTCTAGTTTCTTGGAAAGTTGCCTGTTGAAGGACGTCAAAGTCCGAAAGTTTGCCGAATTTACAGCATTAATAAAAGATACAAGTCGCCGTTAACTTTGACTCCTTCTTCAAGATGATGTTTGGTGATTCTTGCTCTTGTAACTCATTATTGTAACATATTTGGCACAAGAACCTATGAGACATGTAACAACTGTCCTGGTGTGGAACTAACACCTACTCACATATTCTCATGCCCAGCAATGGCCGCAGCCTTGCAGAAAATTGACATAGACCCTGAACAGCAGCTTTACACACCCAAGATAGTGGACTTTGCTGCTGCTGTGATAGAAATGAATGGAGATATCCGAGGCACTTCATTGGACACGACAACAACAACAGAAAATTGACATAGACCCAGAACAGAAGCTTTACACACCCAAGATAGTAGGCATTGCTGCTGCTGTGATAGAGATGTAATGGAGTCATCTGAGGCTCTTCATTGGACACGACAACAACAACTCTATATTGTAACATAATTTTTGCCTTTGTGGGAATGTATTTCATGTTAGTGTACATTTTCCTGTGTGACGTTCCCGAAATTAGGTTTCCCAAAATGGGGGAAAAAAGCCAATATAAACACAGTCGTAAAAAATGCTTTTGAGGAAACCCACCTCTTTTTTATGAGCTTGTAAAAATAATTATTCTTGATTTTTTTGGAGGTTGAAGGAAATAATAATAAAAAGGAATTTCACTTCGGAATATTTCAGAAATTTGAATACGACCATGTGAACTGTTTTTCCTTATTTGAGTATGTTTAAAGTAAAGGAACATCTATTTTAAGACAGGATTTTAGCGTGAATCTGTAATCTCACCTTCAATCTCTTTTCTGTTGGTTATTATTGATAAGATACAGTAAGAATTGTCAATACTACTTTGTTGAAATTATATGTATACAGAAATATAAGCTTATATCCATAGGTTCCCTAAATACCCCTAAGCTGTCTTCCATAGTAAATACAGGGTGATAGCTCCTTATATTTCTTGAGGATTGTATTTTTTGTTCCCTTAATAAGGCTTCACTCTGCTGCTGCCTACCCGGTGTATTCCAATCAATCCAACCCACCAACACTATGAGACACACACTCTAACACTGACACTCACTTTATTTAAAAACAACAAAACTATACATCTTGGCATTTGGTCAAAAGAATTAAAATAACGTATTTTACAAACACAACAGATTAACAAAAAATAAATATTCACAGATATACATCTAATTCTCAACACAGGGTGTTTAAGTAAACCAATCCGATACAAAAGAAGAGTCGGTGGACAAGTGGGTAACACCCTCGATTCCCGACAGTCATGAACCGGGATTGAAACCCGCGTTAACATTTTTTAAATATGTGAATAACCTTCACATATTATTCATTGTTGTAAATATCATAAACTAGGTTTCTCTTGTTGAGCGGTACCTAATAAATTGATTTTGGAACATGAATCCAATACAATAATAAAGCGTTCTGGAGATTATAATTTGACGAAACTGCTGAGAAGGTTCACCGTTGATGAACAAAATCCTCTCATTCAATAACTTTACTTCTATTATCACAGCAAGATCTGTAGAGATATTATTTTATGATATATGTGGAAATAAACACATTACAAAAAGATATTTTTTTTCAAATTTTTAACTACTTTATTTATTATTACTATTATTATTATCCCTAGTATACACGCGGTATATATGCCATGATAATCATGGTAGGTAGAAGTTGGCGACTGCTTTTACTGTAAGTACACCACATATCTACACATGTGAAAAGCATTTCGACTTTTACACTTACAAATGTGACAAAGTCCCGTTTGGTTACTTGCACTCGCTGGTGGGGTTAGACTTTTCCAAGAATCAGGGGGCATTGGAGCATTTTTTTTATCAGAAAAAAAGTGCCCAATGCGGGATTTGATCCCGGGTCGAAAACAAACGGTTTAGAGCATCCTTCCACCGACCCCCTTTATTTACCTTATTATTTACAAAGAAGAGACCTTTCTTAAATGTACAAAATGCAAAATTGAAGAGGTTTCGTTCCTCCATACCCTTCCCAACGTATATATATATAATTAGACGGGTGACCCGGGCTTCGCCCCGGGATTGACCCGTGTGCATATCTACCCGAGTGATATATATTTTGATAAGATTTTTTATAATTGTTTGTTATTAGCATTATATATATATATATCTATTTGTTTGCATCAGCATAATTTAATCTAATCTTTGATAGAGGGCGCTGTTCGTGAGCTAAGTAGAATAATTTGAATATATAGTTTTAATAATTGATTTATATATTTTTTTTAAATAGCCTATCGTCTTCCCCGTATTCTTTTACCTATGTATGGAAATTTTGGTTTGAATTAAAGAACTACTGCGAATTTGTATACCGGACATACAAACAAACAAACAAACATACAAACATTGATTTATATATATAGATATACAATATAATGCACTGCGGCCTGTGATTGTAAACGACACTTGAAGTTACACCGCATGAGTTTCTTTTCAACGAAAAATCAAAATTTATTTCAAAGTGAAATATCGACAATTTCTAACCTTTTTGGATGAGGTATGAAAGAGTGAATTATGAAGAGTAATGATGAACGGAAAAATAAAAGTGTCCAGGGATGAGAAACAAACCCACAATGTTCCGCTTACCGGGCAGATTCCATGTCCACTAGGCTACCCTGGACATACCTCATCCAAAAAGGTTAGAAATGGTCGATATGTCACCTTGAAATAAATTTTGATTTTTCGTTGAAAAGAAACTCATGCGGTGTAACTTCAAGTGTCGATATATATAATATACTAGCGAATGTTCCCGGCTTCGCCCGGTTTTTACCCGAGTAAAAGTTTGCCTAACGAACATTTGTTAAAACGATTCTAGAAAACATCCATTCCACCTATATATATATATATATATATATATATATATATATATATATTAATAGTAATTGTTTTTATATTTGGAAAATAGAGGAAAAGTAATCTATTAAGAACATCAGATTTTGAATTAATTTTGAGTCAGAACAGCAAGCTAATTCTGTATCAAATAGTATAGCTATGAAAAATTTTAAGATTAATAATTTTTTTTATTATTATTTAATTTGAATGTGTGAGGTTTGTTTTTTAATTTTTTTTGTAATAAATAATTAGTTAGATTATATTTTTAACAAAGAGAAAAAAAAAAAAGTAACACCAGCAAAGCATCGGCAGTTACGCGTCATAGGCTGGGTGAAAAAAGGAATAAGCGAAGAGAAAGTTTTAAAGAGAAGAGCAAAGACAGAACCATGATAATAATTTTCCAAATATAAAATAAAGCTAATTAGAGAGAGAGAAAAGTATTTTTTGCTCTATTTTCTCTCTTGATGAGAGAAGTTAGATTTTTGTAATTTTTTTTTTTTTGGGAATTTTTTTTTTTTTTTTATATATATAAAAGCTTATTTTAAAGACAATCTAGTGTAAAAGTGGAGGACACGATATAAGATAATATATTAATTTAGGAAGGATGAAAACCTTAAGGGTTAGACCAATTGAAAACCATAAAGGTTAGACCAGATGGAAAGAGGATGGTACTCAGGTGGGCCTCTTCAGATGAAGACCTGAGCAGCAGTTTCGGCCCTTACTCCATTACTGCCAAACCATACCTCTTCGACCAATTAGAAAGCAATTTTAGGTTGGAACGGAGATAGGGTAATAGCTGAACCTTAGATATACTACAAAAATCAACTAATGAACTAATACATTGTCATCTTCTGCACTTTCGAACCTAACTCAAAACATGTTTTTTCAGTTCAGAAGTTAAATTGATTCGGTTCCCTGGACTTAATCAGATTGATACATACTTATCCCTTAGTGTTAAACTTCAAATCAAATTGTGTTTATTCTTTTTGGGTATAAGGACTGTAAGAGACTGATAAAAAATTAGTAATACAGTTAAATGATTATTATAAATATAGGAAAAATTGATCATATCCCAAGCCTTTAACAATGTGCGTCGACAGGGGAACAGGAAATCTAACATTAAAGAACATAGAAAAATAAACTTTGCCTGATGTTAGTAGGTTCAGATTATAGTCCAAATTGGGTTCATACACTCTGAATAATAGGACTGCAGGAAAATGATAAGATATTAGTAGTACGAGAGGATAAGGATTAATTGGAACTACAAGAAAGTATGATTAAATTCAAATAAGTTAAGAATGTACGTCATACCATAAATGGAAAAATCAGCTTCATCAGACAAAGAAATAAGTCCCTTGTCTGAAGATGGTGAAAATGCTTTACCATAATAACTCACATCATCAATTTTTTTTAACTGGTCCTAACGGAACCGTATATTCTATATATAGTCCTATCTATACTTTTTTTTTATTTTTAAATATAATATATGAGGACCATTACCTGTAATTTCTGCTAAATAAGGAAGTTTAGGAATTTAAGTTTTAATGCTTCATATCAATTAGATTGAATGTTCATTCTTAATTAACTTTTGACCGATTATTCAAACTTGTTTATCTCCGCAACTTTTAAATCAAAAATTTATTTATAGACATTAACCGTTCCCCCCTGGGTGAGTAGAATTTGCTTGTGATGTTAATTGTAACATACATATATTGAATTTTAAGTTGATAACATGAACTGTAATTCAATACAGGTAACCGAATTATCTATAATAATGTTAACAGCAATACTGACTTCAACTGGAATGCTCAATCTAAATGCTACTTTCACTCGTAGACAATGAGGCAACTAACAAGAGTCACATCATCTATCTTTCTTGATTTACTTACACTAACTACATTCCGCTAATCTAGATAATAAATAATTTAATTATAGGTAAATACTCTTGAAATCATAACATTCATAACGAATGCTATCACATTAATTAAGTGTACTGATAAGCTATTATAAATACTTTCAAAGAAATTTTCTTTCATTATTCCACCTCATCTTTCTCTCCTTTCCTATTTTATTTATTTATTTTTACTTTTTTTTTTCTATATTTTTTTTGTTTTCCTTGTTTCTTTTTTCTTCACCCCTTTTAATTGGACTTAGAACAAATAATAATTAAGATTTTAAATTAATAAAAAAAAAAAAAAAATCCATCTACACTAATAGAAACTATTAAATTCAATATTCTGAAACACCAATCCCATACCGATAAACCACAATTAGGATTATAGATTATAAACACAAGGTAACGGGACCGGGTCCGAGTGAATGAGTGATGTGTAGCATATCGGTAGCGACACTGTGGCCCTCTTCAGACTTGTCTGAAGATTGTAGCGACGCTGATGCCGATACGTCGCACATTGCTTATTTTTTTTGGATTTGTTCTTTTTACCTTTGCTTACCAATACCATACCTTTATTTCTGTGTTTTCTCTAATTCTTACTTTGTTTGATCCTTTAAATTTATACGATAACTTTAGAATATTTTATTTCTCTCCCTAGAGCATACATAACAATTATCTATGCGTGTTCAATCTTTATAAAGGGGGGTATAGAGAATGAACATTCAATCTAATTGATATGAAGCATTAAAACTTAAATTCCTAAACTTCCTTATTTAGCAGAAATTACAGGTAATGGTCCTCATATATTATATTTAAAAATTAAAAAAAAAGTATAGATAGGACTATATATAGAATATACGGTTCCGTTAGGACCAGTTCAAAAAAATTGATGATGTGAGTTATTATGGTAAAGCATTTTCACCATCTTCAGACAAGGGACTTATTTCTTTGTCTGATGAAGCTGATTTTTCCATTTATGGTATGACGTACATTCTTAACTTATTTGAATTTAATCATACTTTCTTGTAGTTCCAATTAATCCTTATCCTCTCGTACTACTAATATCTTATCATTTTCCTGCAGTCCTATTATTCAGAGTGTATGAACCCAATTTGGACTATAATCTGAACCTACTAACATCAGGCAAAGTTTATTTTTCTATGTTCTTTAATGTTAGATTTCCTGTTCCCCTGTCGACGCACATTGTTAAAGGCTTGGGATATGATCAATTTTTCCTATATTTATAATAATCATTTAACTGTATTACTAATTTTTTATCAGTCTCTTACAGTCCTTATACCCAAAAAGAATAAACACAATTTGATTTGAAGTTTAACACTAAGGGATAAGTATGTATCAATCTGATTAAGTCCAGGGAACCGAATCAATTTAACTTCTGAACTGAAAAAACATGTTTTGAGTTAGGTTCGAAAGTGCAGAAGATGACAATGTATTAGTTCATTAGTTGATTTTTGTAGTATATCTAAGGTTCAGCTATTACCCTATCTCCGTTCCAACCTAAAATTGCTTTCTAATTGGTCGAAGAGGTATGGTTTGGCAGTAATGGAGTAAGGGCCGAAACTGCTGCTCAGGTCTTCATCTGAAGAGGCCCACCTGAGTACCATCCTCTTTCCATCTGGTCTAACCTTTATGGTTTTCAATTGGTCTAACCCTTAAGGTTTTCATCCTTCCTAAATTAATATATTATCTTATATCGTGTCCTCCACTTTTACACTAGATTGTCTTTAAAATAAGCTTTTATATATATAAAAAAAAAAAAAAAAAATTCCCAAAAAAAAAAAAAATTACAAAAATCTAACTTCTCTCATCAAGAGAGAAAATAGAGCAAAAAATACTTTTCTCTCTCTCTAATTAGCTTTATTTTATATTTGGAAAATTATTATCATGGTTCTGTCTTTGCTCTTCTCTTTAAAACTTTCTCTTCGCTTATTCCTTTTTTCACCCAGCCTATGACGCGTAACTGCCGATGCTTTGCTGGTGTTACTTTTTTTTTTTTCTCTTTGTTAAAAATATAATCTAACTAATTATTTATTACAAAAAAAAATTAAAAAACAAACCTCACACATTCAAATTAAATAATAAAAAAAAAATTATTAATCTTAAAATTTTTCATAGCTATATATATATATATATATATATATATATAGGCGCTGCTTGTGAGTGAAAGTATAAAATTTGTAAATAAAATTGCAACGGATATTCATTTCAAATCAAATTCAAACCAGAAACCTTCCCAGTAGTATAGTAAATAACTTCCTAAAGTTTCACGGCGATTGAATAATCTTACTTTTTAAAAACATTCATCGTGTAAACAAACTAACAAACTACGTGTAAAATTATTAACCAATCAAATTCATTTATCGTCGCGACCAGTGCTGCGCCAAGCGGTAAACGGCTGGAACTAACGCTTTTTGGTTTTACATTAAAAAAACACATTAACCTTTTTAGCCTATATGTTAAACGAAATCTTCAGCTACCTACATGCGAAATTTCATAATGATTGATTCTGTAGATTTTGCGCAACGCGATAACAAACATCGATTTTGTATTTCATTTTTATAGATATAAAGGAAGGATTTATTATAAAATCTAAAAATTCAAATATTTTATATTTTGAAAAATATATTTTTATTTTCATTCATTGATAATTCTACTTTTTATCATCGTTTTTAGAATGACTTTCAGTTTTGTTGTAAATATGCGTAGTTAACATTTCTATCTTTTTGAATCACTAATATGGGATTAACTTTATAAATTCTATATATTGTGAAAATAACTAATGTGTAATATTTCCTCAATTAATTAAAAATAAAAACTACTTGATGGATAATAATTATCTTTCATTTATCACAACTACACCTTCAACCCTTTATCTTATCAATCCTTTATCTAACAACAAACATATTATTCATAACATATATATATATATATATGACGAAATAGTACAAATGTGATATTGTACTGGGATAAGGTGCATAAATTATTAAAAAGGCATCTCCTTATCGTGTAACTGAGAGTTGCTGATGGCTTGCGCCATCTATCGGAATAAATATCAACTATTCACGTTGATTTCTAATTATTCCAGAACTGGCCAAATACCCATTCTTGATTAATCAAGAAAAGCTAACCACGTACGCGTTTCGGGCTGTTGGCCCTCATCAGCGTGGTGCAAGCTGTACCTCAACGACCAAATAACTGGTCCTTCATAAGGAACTGAAGAAAGTACCTAGCTGCTTCAAATAGCATGTTATCCAGGAATTGATTAGGAACAGACAAAGATAACCTTTTTTTATTATTTCATCAGGATCTAACATACTAATGTATATTTTAATCTCTCTATTTCCATTATGTCTCTTATTTTATATTATAAACTGCATTTCATTATTGTTCATATTGTTGCGCCAAACTGCGGTTTGACAGATTCTTCAGTCTTGATTCTCTCTTCAGACACGTCTTGCATCTTTCCAGAACGTGTCTCAACCATCCTACAAGGTTAAACCAGTCAATAATAAGACAACTATATTTTTAGGTAGCACCTAGAATCTCTCTTTATTTATCACATCAAAGTTTAAAGCAGGTTGGGTATTCAGTGTATCAAAATACAAATGTTTTATAGTACATAATATTTTATAGTAATAATCTGTTTTATATAAAAATAAATAAATATATAATTCAAATTTTAAATATATTAAAAATAATATTAAGAAATAATTTTAAAAATACACCCATACCTCGCTTTGCGTCGGGGTTACGTTCCAAAAAAAAACACGACGCAAATTGAAACGACGCAAAGTGAAAATAAAATTTTGATGGCATGGCACAATCAAAAACAAAGGTGTTGCCATATTAAGGAAAAAAAATCAAAAAAAAAAAAAAATTAAAGACTCGAATCCAAAACACAACGCAATTTCAAAAATCTAACGACGCACAGTGAAAATCAGTAAAAATTAAGCAGTGACGCAACTTCGAAAAAAAACGCAAAGCGAGGTATTGGTGTACACGCATTAATCATGATGCAACAATATGTACTACTGTAGAAGATGGGAAATTATCGAAAGCTCTTGAGAGAATGCAATAAAAAATAAAAAGAAACTCATCTCCAGAAACCTATTGCATCGTTTCAAATTCACATTATTAGGTACCGCTCAAAAAGAACAACCTAGTTCATGATAATTGAAACAATGAATAATATGTGAAGGTTATTGACATATTAAACAAAATGTTAACGCGGGATTCAATCCCGGTTCCTGACTGTCGGGAATCGAGGGTGTTACCTACTCGTCCACCGACTTTTTACCTGTTGCATTATTTAATTAATACTTCTAGTATGTTCAAGTGTATCAGGAAGATGGTACTTACCTAAAATAGCGCATATCATCAGGGTGAATTTGAAATGGATCAACAGGAGCATTAGCTGCAACATAACAGAAGTCTGAAAAGTAGTACAAGATTGATAAAATCCCAACAAGTCATAAGCTACGAGGAGTTTCAAAGTTACAAATACATTAATAACTATAAAGAATCTTTCTTAAAACTATTAAAAAAATAGTAAAAATGTGACATTGTACTGGGATAAGGTTAATAAATTAAGAAAAAGACATCTCCTTATTGTTCAACTTGAAAGTTGCTGATGGCTTACGCCATCAATCGGAATAAATATTAATGAATAGTTAATTTTTATTCCGATAGATGGCGTCTATTTATTGGTTTTTATTCCGATAGATGGCGCCTATTCATTGATTTTTATTCCGATAGATGGCGCCTATTCATTGATTTTTATTCTGATAGATGGCGCCTATTCATTGATATTTATTCCGATAGATGGCGCCTATTCATTGATATTTATTCCGATAGATGGCGCCTATTCATTGATTTTTATTCCGATAGATGGCGCCTATTCATTGATTTTTATTCTGATAGATGGCGCCTATTCATTGATTATTATTCCGATAGATGGCGCCTATTCATTGATATTTATTCCGATAGATGGTGCCTATTCATTGGTTTTTATTCCGATAGATGGCGCCTATTCATTGGTTTTTATTCTGATAGATGGCGCCTATTCATTGATATTTATTCCGATAGATGGCGCCTATTCATTGATATATATTCCGATAGATGGCGCCTTTTCATTGATTTTTATTCTGATAGATGGCGCCTATTCATTGATTATTATTCCGATAGATGGCGCCTATTCATTGATATTTATTCCGATAGATGGCGCCTATTCATTGGTTTTTATTCCGATAGATGGCGCCTATTCATTGGTTTTTATTCTGATAGATGGCGCCTATTCATTGATAAATATTCCGATAGATGGCGCCTTTTCATTGATATTTATTCCGATAGATGGGGCCTATTCATTGGTTTTTATTCTGATATATGGCGCCTATTCATTGATATTTATTCCGATAGATGGGGCCTATTCATTGGTTTTTATTCCGATAGATGGCGCCTATTCATTGATATTTATTCCGATAGATGGCGCCTATTCATTGATATATATTCCGATAGATGGTGCCTTTTCATTGATTTTTATTCTGATAGATGGCGCCTATTCATTGATTATTATTCCGATAGATGGCGCCTATTCATTGATATATATTCCGATAGATGGCGCCTATTCATTGGTTTTTATTCCGATAGATGGCGCCTATTCATTGATTTTTATTCCGATAAATGGCGCCTATTCATTGATATATATTCCGATAGATGGCGCCTATTCATTGATTTTCATTCCGATAGATGGCGCCTATTCATTGATATTTATTCCGATAGATGGCGCCTATTCATTGATATTTATTCCGATAGATGGCGCCTATTCATTGATATTTATTCCGATAGATGGCGCCTATTCATTGATATTTATTCCGATAGATGGCGCCTATTCATTGATATTTATTCCGATAGATGGCGCCTATTCATTGGTTTTTATTACGATAGATGGCGCCTATTCATTGATTTTCAATCCGATAGATGGCGCTTATTCATTGATTTTCATTCCGATAGATGGCAAATATTCATTGATATTTATTCCGATAAATGGCGCCTATTCATTGGTTTTTATTCCGATAGATGGCGCCTATTCATTGATTTTTATTCCGATAGATGGCGTCTATTCATTGATTTTTATTCTGATAGATGGCGCCTATTCATTGATTTTCATTCCGATAGATGGCGCCTATTCATTGATTTTCATTCCAATAGATGGCGCCTATTCATTGATATTTATTCCGATAGATGGCGCCTATTCATTGATATTTATTCCGATAGATGGCGCCTATTCATTGATATTTATTCCGATAGATGGCGCCTATTCATTGATTTTCATTCCGATAGATGGCGCCTATTCATTGATATTTATTCCGATAGATGGCGCCTATTCATTGATATTTATTCCGATAGATGGCGCCTATTCATTGATATTTATTCCGATAGATGGCGCCTATTCATTGATTTTCATTCCGATAGATGGCGCCTATTCATTGATATTTATTCCGATAGATGGCGCCTATTCATTGATATTCAATCCGATAGATGGTGCCTTTTCATTGATTTTTATTCCGATAGATGGCGCCTATTCATTGATTTTAATTCCGATAGATGGCGCCTATTCATTGATAATTATTCCGATAGATGGCGCCTATTCATTGATATTTATTCCGATAGATGGCGCCTATTCATTGATTTTTTATTCCGATAGATGGCAAATATTCATTGATTTTCATTCCGATAGATGGCGCTTATTCATTGATTTTCATTCCGATAGATGGCGCCTATTCATTGATATTTATTCCGATAGATGGCGCCTATTCATTGATATTTATTCCGATAGATGGCGTCTATTCATTGATATTTATTCCGATAGATGGCGCCTATTCATTGATTTTCATTCCGATAGATGGCGCCTATTCATTGATATTTATTCCGATAGATGGCGCCTATTCATTGATATTTATTCCGATAGATGGCGCCTATTCATTGGTTTTTATTCCGATAGATGGCGCCTATTCATTGATTTTCATTCCAATAGATGGCGCCTATTCATTGATATATATTCCGATAGATGGCGCCTATTCATTGATTTTCATTCCGATAGATGGCGCCTATTCATTGATATTTATTCCGATAGATGGCGCCTATTCATTGATTTTCATTCCGATAGATGGCGCCTATTCATTGATATTTATTCCAATAGATGGCAAATATTCATTGATATATATTCCGATAGATGGCGCCTATTCATTGATTTTCATTCCGATAGATGGCGCCTATTCATTGATATTTATTCCAATAGATGGCAAATATTCATTGATTTTTTATTCCGATAGATGGCGCCTATTCATTGATTTTCATTCCGATAGATGGCAAATATTCATTGATTTTCAATCCGATAGATGGCGCCTATTCATTGATTTTCATTCCGATAGATGGCAAATATTCATTGATTTTCATTCCGATAGATGGCGCCTATTCATTGATTTTCATTCCGATAGATGGCAAATATTCATTGATTTTCAATCCGATAGATGGCGCAAGCCATCAGCAACTTTCAGTTGCACGATAAGGAGATGCCTTTTTTTCTTAATTTCTTAAAACTTTTTTGTAAAATATCGAAAGAATCCTTTGAAATTTATATTACAATAAAACGCAGGCTTCAAGGATAAATTTCTTATTTTATTAAATATCTTCTCAAGCTTTCGTGTCAACCCTTCTACAGAAGTATGTAAATTTAGATTCATTTCGTTCATATACACCCATACCTCGCTTTGCGTCGAGGTTACGTTCCAAAAAAAACACGACGCAAATTAAAACGACGCAAAGTGGAAATATGTGAAGGCGCAATCAAAAACAAAGGTGTTGCCATATTTTAGGGAAACAAATAAAAATTAAAATTAAAGACTCGAATCCAAAACAACGCAACTTCGAAAATCTAACGACGCACAGTGAAAATCAGCAAAAATTAAGCAGCGACGCAACTTCGAAAAAAAAAAACGCAAAACGAAACGACACAAAGCGAGGTATTGGTGTACGCCTGTAGAAGGGTTGCCACGAAAGCTTGAGAAGATATTTAATAAAGAATAGGAAACTCATCCTTGGAGTCTGCGGTTTATTGTAATATAATCTTCTTGATACAACTTTTAAATACTCCGATCGTTCGTCTTTCTAGAAAACTCTTTTTTTCTTATCCTATCATGATTTCAGAAATGGTGAGGATCTTGATCTTGTTGTTGTTGTTGTCGTGTTCAAAGAAGAGTCTCAGATGTCTCCATGCATCTCCATCATATCAGCAGCAATATCCACTATCTTGCTCTTTGGAAAATGGGTGCCGTTGCCACGTTAGTCACCTTGGAAACGAACCAGAATTTGGTCGAATATTTTTTTCCTATTACATCATGATTGCAGAAATGGTGAGGACTTCTACTGAGATGAATAGCCTGTTATTTCTCAACCTACCTGCTTCTCAATTATTTTTTTTAGGTATTGCAGAAAACCGCTGGGGTGGTTTACCATTGATGAGCAAAGATTCCCAATAATTTTTCATCATAGTAAAAGAAAGAGTAAAATTCCATATAACAGCGGTATGGTAGATTAAACTGGCGAAACCGCTGGGAGGGTTCACCACTGATGAGCCAGGTCCTCCCAATAATTTTTCCATTGCAGTAAGGACAGTAGAAATTGGTTATTTTAAAAAAGAATCATACGCGTCTATAATAGTTTCGAATTTTGATAAAAGAGAGAGTGTTTATTTTTTATTTTATATAAATTTTTGATTAGTAGTTGTTTTTTTTTCTTACTCGACGAATATTCGGGATAGAGACCTGAAATTTTCACTACCAGATTCTACTCTATATACTGTTAAAATTTCAGTCAGATTAGTTATGTATTGCGGACGTGTATAGCCGACAAACATATATACATACATACACTGACCTTTATATATATAGGGATATATAAAACGACACTTGAAGTTACACTGCATGAGTTTATTTGCAACGAAAAATCAAAATTTATTTCAAGGTGAAATATTGACTATTTCTAACCTTTTTGGATGAGGTATGAAAGGGTGAATTATGAATAGTAATGATGAACGGAAAAATAAAAGTGTCCAGGGATGGGAATCGAACCCACAATGTTCCGCTTACCGGGCAGATGCCATGTCCACTAGGCTACCCTGGACGTATTTTTCCGTTCGTAAATAATACATAAAGTAACTTATAATACAATATAATACACTGCGCCTGTGATTGTAAAACAACACTTGAAGTTACACCGCATGAGTTTCTTTTCAATGAAAAATCAAAATTTATTTCAAGGTGAAATATTGACTATTTCTAACCTTTTTGGATGAGGTATGAAAGGGTGAATTATGAAGAGTAATGATGAACGGAAAAATAAAAGGGATATATAGTTGGCTCGTTATTGTCTTGAAATGAAGAAATCATCCTGTTATCTCTTTGTCACAGTGTCTAGTTATCTAGTTCTTGGTCGTTCTTTTCTTTAGCTGCCCTCAATCTTCTCCAGTGAATTGGTCTTCTGTAGTTATTTCTCGATCTACGTTCTTCTCAATTATTTGCTTTAGGTATTGAGAAAAACACTCAAAACTGCTGGAAGGATTTACCACTGATGAGCCAATATTCCCAATATTGTTTCATTCTAGTAAGGGCAGTAGATGGCGCTTCATTGTCTTATATTGAAGAAAGCATTCTGTTATCTTTTTGACACAGTGTCTAGTTATCTAGTTCTTGGTCGTCTTTTTCCCTAACTCTGTGCCCTCAATCTTCTCCAGTGAATTGGTCTTCTGTAGTTATTTCTCGATCCTACATTCTTCTCAATTATCTGATTTAGGTATTGAGGAAAACATTCAAAACCGCTAGGAGGGTTTACCACTGATGAGCCAAGATTCCCAATATTGTTTCATTATAGTAGGAGAGTAGAAAGAGTGTTTTATTTGAGGAATTTGTGTTTGGTAGTTTTACCTCTTATATATAGATGGTGCTTTATTGTCTTATAATGAAGAAATCATTCTGTTATCTTTTTGACACAGTGTCTAGTTATCTAGTTCTTGTTCGTTCTTTTTCCCTAAATGCTCTTAATATTCTCCAGTGAATTGGTCTTCTATAGTTTTTGAATTCCCGACGTTTTAGTGACTCCATGTCACTCTTCTTCAGAGGAATGATGTCTGAGGAAAGTGACAACGTTTTACTGAAACGTTGAGAATTAAATAAATTATTGGTTGATGTATCGTAAAGATAGAGGCTGCCTGGCCGGCATTCATAGTTCTGTGGGGGCCAAGAGATTTCCTCTGTGGAAGGATGGTGTAGACCGTTGGTTTTTGACTGCAACGACCCGGGTTCGATTCCCGAATTGGACACTTTTTTTTTCTAATTAAAAAAAAAATCCTCCAATGACCCCCGATTCTTGCAAAAGTTCAACCCCACCAGTGAGTGCAAGTAACCAAACGGAGGCTCTGACATATTTGTAAGTGCAAAGTCGAACTGCGTTTCACATGTATAGACATGCATGTGGTGTACTTACAGTAAAAGCAGTCGCCTACCTATATCCACCAAAAAAAAAAAAAAAGATCTCATTGGCCAATAATTTATAGAAAGGCTTGCTGTTCGGTTGATAGACATGTGGAAGTGCTACTAGAAAGGGTGGACATCAGGGGATGTTCTGACAGAAAGAACGTCACACACAAGAGTTACTTACCATAACTAAGAGATGAAGGAAGACGATGTACAGAATGAGAGAGGTGAAGAACCGACTGGTTGGAATTCCTGTTAGCGTCGACCTGGAACACAGAAAATCCTTATATTTTAAGAAAGAAAGAAATAAGAGAAAGAAGGAAGGAAAGACATCTTCATATCGTGCAACTGAAAGTTGCTGATGGCTTACGCCATCTATCAAAATAAATATCACCTAATTTAAATTTTTTACCCATATAAATTTACTGGCAATGCGCTTCTTTTGAATATCATCAAATATTATCTCTACAGACCTTATTGCAATGATATTAGTTATTGAATGAGAGGGCTTGGCTCATCAGTAGTGAACCCTCTCAGCGGTTTCGCCAAATTAATCTCTAGACCGCTCTACTATTGTATTGGATTGGAATATCCCTTGTATTTTCTATGCAAGGAAGCTTAGGGGTGTTTACTAGTTACTTAGTTCACTAAACACCCCTAAGCTGCCTTCCATAGAAAATACAGGGTATATTCCAAACTAATCCAATACAATAATAGAGCGGTCTGGAGATTAATTTGGCAAAACTGTTGAGAGGATTCACTACTGATGAGCCAAGCCCTCTCATTCAATAACTCATATCATTGCAGTAAGGTCTGTAGAGATAATATTCGATGATATTTAAAAGAAGCGCATCGCCAGTAAATATATTTGGGTAAAATATTTTAACGATAGATGGCAATTAAATTTAATTTACTAATATATATTTGTTATGAAACCATATTTGCGGAAGAGCTTTGCTCGATGCAATACCTTGAAATTATATGTATATGGTAATTTAAACCAACAACCCCATACTGTGTATATAACTTATAATAAGATTGTCATGTTGTATATAGAGACACATCTATAAATAATTATGCGCATGATTAATCTGTGTCATTGCATCACCTATGTAATGTAATTTGTACAAAGTGGATAAATAAATAAAATCTGTAATAGATTTAAAAGTTGAGCTAAAGCAGAGATCGAGCATAGAATTGCCAAAACAACAGAGTCTAAAGATGGGAGTCATAAATCAGGTAGATTCACAGTTCCCACGACAGGCCACCCACACTGTCACATGTGGTGGAATGCAGAGACCCCTCTCACACCTGGACAGGTAAAGGCGCCCTTTCTCAAACGCCCCTGTCACATAAGGTCACCCCGTCTTTAACCTATAAATCATCACCTTACAGTCTCTTGACAGTTCAGACAGCTCAGTACAGTTTAGTTTAGTTCACCCTTAGTGCAAGCCGCGTCGGTCGTATGTTATGTCGATCTCATCCAACATGTAGTTAGTAAGAACCCTTCTATCTCCATCTTTTCGCTCCTAGCTCAGCTTTTATCTGTTAACGGAACTTTCTTAGTGCAACTGTGTCTTCGTTTTTTGTGTATGGATATCCCCAGCTTTCCACTCTGCCTCGACCACGACTGCCTGTATTTTGTGAGAACTTTTAAAGGTCTTCCAAGGTGCAGAGAGGTACTGGAAAACTCTACATCCTGACTGTTCCTCTCGGTCAACACAGTACAACAAGAGCTACCAGGACTTCAACATTATTTCAGTAGTCGACAGGATCTCTACAAAAGCTACTGGAATTCTCATCTCTCATTACATGAGTCGACAGGATGACCAAAACGAAGGATGACACAACGAAGAGGTAAGAAGACTGTTCAGATAGGAAGCGAGAAAGAGCGAAGATGGAGGAACAAGCCCGACCATTCCAACGAAACGTCCAAGCAATCTCTCCCCAAGATATTTACGGAAGAAACGCCGCCCCAACGGACTTCCGCATACCCGCTAACCGATCGCCAACGTCGGGAGCAAGCTGACCGCGCCAACGACAGCCCCGATATTCCCGCAAGTCATGGAAACCGAGCAACGATGTACCCAAACCCTGTGACAAGTTCTCCACCTTCGGCCTGATATCGACAATGATCAAGGCAACAAGCGACAAACAACTTTCCAGAAGTTACAAGCTTCTACAAGCTCTACATGGAGCGTCTTCAACGTCAGCAGGAATACAAGCCAAGACCAAGTTTCCTGACTGAACTTTCATCCTGTAAGTTTTAAAATCTTACATAACTTTATCCTCAAGTTCACAACTTGATTCAACCTAAATTTTGTATTTATATTTTCACTTTAAGCATTTAAAATCAATTTTTACCTTTTTTTTTTATACCATTTTTTAATTCAATTTTTAAAACTTTCACATTTTCATTTATCAAATTTACTTTAATTTTTAATCAGATTATAAATTTCAAGTTATTACTCTCAATTTTACTTAAAAAAAAAATCGCGCATCACGCTTTTTTACCATTTTTACTAATCTTACATGTCGTTCTTAAATTTATCTAAAATGGTACTATCCAAATATACAACTTGAAAAAAAAAATCATTATTATTATTTAAAAAAAAAAAAATCTCATTCATCATAATTCTCAACTTATTTTTGTTTTACTTATTAGTTATCTTTATACCAAAAGACCAATATCTTTATCAATTCTTAAAATTTGGTAATGTTCACCATTTCAAGTAAGCGCCCAATTCAAATTATTTGTAACTCTCACGACATTGCCTTTTTACAAGGAACATCTTTACGCTACCATAATCAACGATCAAAAATATCAATTTTTAAATATAAATTAACGTAGGTGAAACACATTTTTTTTTAATTGCAAAAATCGGAAGATACAATATCTTCAAAAACACCACAAGGGAAAACAACTATCTTTCCCAAAACAAGTTGAAAATAAAGATTCCCTCCACTTCATCGCCAGTAGCTAAATTAGGTCACAACCTACCAAACTTATTAACAACATTTTATTCTAACTTAGATACACTCCCTCGTCTCTACTTTTTACATGCATAATTAAGCATCGATAAATCTCTCTCAACAAATGTTACAACACTCACACATCAATTTATACAATTGGCAACCATTTTTAGTGCGCGACTTAACACACAAATCCAAATCTTGAACCACACAAGCCTCCACTTAGCTCTATATCGTCGCCACAATAAAATAATTTCACATTAAGCATGCCACATCCACTAACAGTCAAATGTTCTCTCGATGTGTTTCATACAACAACCACCCATGACTTTATTAAATTTGTTATTCATGGTGAAACAGGTTAGATTTGTACCAAACTAAGACTTCACGTGACACCTTTTCATTCACATTTCTCACTTCGTGTCACAGTGCCACACCACAAAACTTTTTCACTTTTCAGGCCAAAGACGCCTTCACGCCTGTGACACCACATCTCAACTCAAAGCGTGTCCACGTTGAAAGTCGAACTTTCACCACACATCTAAACCTGACAACACTGAATAATATTTTTCTAAACTAACTTCGAAACACAACAACTACAAATATCGAGAAAACTATATTTTCAAATAGGCAAGAAAATTGCCAAACTTCAACAAAAGAAGAGAGAGAAAATTAGTTTCAAGTAAGACAGAAAATAAACACCCCGCACGTGTGACCACCCCAAAAATATAATTTCCGTGAAAAAAAGGAAGTGGACGCCCTTTTTGACGCCACTCCCTTGGTCACTACTATCTTTTGAGAATATCTTTGGACATGCCCTCTCTTTCCCCTCAAGGCAGATCTTCTTGACCGCTAGCTTCATGACGTCATTTTGAACACATGTGTCACACTACTCATTTAGATTTCCTCGAGAATCTCACAAATCTCACCAACGAGATATCACAACACAACATACTTTAAACATTTTACATGTTAATTGATAACACCAATTAAAACAATTTGGTTAAGTCTTATATAGACTTTTTAACGCGAAAGAGAAATCATTCTCTACATACCAGCATTGAGGACAAACGAAAAGATCATTTCACATATTCCCAGTTTCAGAGTCATAGAAACACCGATGTTACCAAAGGGATATAATCTAGTCACACACCACAACTGTAACCTTTCGTCAAAAGAGACAATTTTTGTTCAATTTTACACTACTTAAAATTTATCCAATCATTAATAACCTTCAATTATATTATAAATTTTGTATAAAATCTTGAATAATTATTCTTATTCTTACCTTTCAATTATATAGACAAATTTTTTAATCCAACATTTAAAAAAAAAAAAAAAAAAAACCTTTAATCAAATTTACTTTTATTTTTCATGATATTATTTTAGTATTGTAAAACATCTAATTGTTTCAAAAATTATTTTTATTTTATTATTTATTATATATTTTATATATTACAGGTTTAATTTTGTCCACTTACACTTTTTGTACCCGCAATCATATTTCTATATTTCTATTTACTATATTTTATTTGTTTAAATACCTTTATTATCTGACAAAGTTTATCATCCACTATCGGGCATCTACAACAATCGTTTTCAACAATCATATTCTTTAACCAATCCCCTATATTTTTCATCACTATCTTTTCAGTCATTGCGTCACGTCAATGTAGAAAAACGACAGCACTGCTTGACAATTTATTTTTTGATTTCGTAATTCAACAAACGCCTTGAACACCGTTCCCCAGACTTACCAATCCAAACTTCTGGTCTGAACATGCTTCAAGAGTTTATTTCATTTCATCCGCAGAGCAAATCACCAACGCATACACAAAGCGTTCACTTTTTTCAACTGTCAACTTTTTTTTTCAGCTCTAGCGGACCACATTCAACCTTTGATTTCGAGTCAAGTCAGATCACCTACTGTCGCTACAATTCTACTTATCGCATGGCTCTATTTCACTCCTTTCTCAATCATATTAATAAGCAACTTTTCTTCAACAACTTTTAATCCAATAATCCTAAAATTGTGACAAAACACTGTAACCCTTATATAGGATCGCAAGTGAAACATTGCCAAGGAAGACAGCTCAAGTCTATATCCTCGCTTTGCACCTGGATCTTAATATTTGGTTTACATGAGCACTTCTAACAATTACATATTCTTCAACAACTTTTCAACCCAATAACACTACAATTGTGACAAAGCACTGTTACCCTATACAGGATCACAGGTGAAACATTGCCTAGGAAGACGCTCAAGTCCATATCCTCGCTTTGCACCTGGACCTAAGTATTTGATTGCATGTGTAAATCTCACAATTGCTTATTCTTTAACTACTAACCCTGTCCAACGCCCACCAATATTCTCTTAGAATGTGAATTTTTATGTCATCATTTTATTTTAATCATCTTTTTTGTTAATCAAACACAATGTCATTTTTATTTCACTTTTATATATCCAACAAATATCATCTTGTTATAGCCCTTTTTAACCCTCACAGTTTAAATTAATTAAAAGAAATTTTAATTACTTACCTGTGTTAGAGAGGCTTTACCCGCCTAAACCCAGATAAACCCTTTCACTCCCGGGGCCCATCTATGGTAATTTAAACCAACAACCCCATACTGTGTATATAACTTATAATAAGATTGTCATGTTGTATATAGAGACACATCTATAAATAATTATGCGCATGATTAATCTGTGTCATTGCATCACCTATGTAATGTAATTTGTACAAAGTGGATAAATAAATAAAATCTGTAATAGATTTAAAAGTTGAGCTAAAGCAGAGATCGAGCATAGAATTGCCAAAACAACAGAGGCTAAAGATGGGAGTCATAAATCAGGTAGATTCACAGTTCCCACGACAGGCCACCCACACTGTCACATGTGGTGGAATGCAGAGACCCCTCTCACACCTGGACAGGTAAAGGCGCCCTTTCTCAAACGCCCCTGTCACATAAGGTCACCCCGTCTTTAACCTATAAATCATCACCTTACAGTCTCTTGACAGTTCAGACAGCTCAGTACAGTTTAGTTTAGTTCACCCTTAGTGCAAGCCGCGTCGGTCGTATGTTATGTCGATCTCATCCAACATGTAGTTAGTAAGAACCCTTCTATCTCCATCTTTTCGCTCCTAGCTCAGCTTTTATCTGTTAAAGGAACTTTCTTAGTGCAACTGTGTCTTCGTTTTTTGTGTATGGATATCCCCAGCTTTCCACTCTGCCTCGACCACGACTGCCTGTATTTTGTGAGAACTTTTAAAGGTCTTCCAAGGTGCAGAGAGGTACTGGAAAACTCTACATCCTGACTGTTCCTCTCGGTCAACACAGTACAACAAGAGCTACCAGGACTTCAACATTATTTCAGTAGTCGACAGGATCTCTACAAAAGCTACTGGAATTCTCATCTCTCATTACATGTATGTACCTCTACAGACCTATAAGCTTATGTCCATAGTTCACTAAACACCCCTAAGCTGCCTTCCATAGAAAATACATGGTATATTCCATACCAATCCAATACAATAGTAGAGCGGTCTAGAGATTAATTTGGCGAAACCGCTGAAAGGGTTCACTACTGATGAGCCAAGCCCTCTCATACAATAACTCATATCATTGCAGTAAGGTCTGTAGAGATAATATTCGATGATATTTAAAAGAAGCGTATTGCCAGTAAATTTATATGTTAAAATTTTACACAAATAAATTCACTGGCAATGCGTTTCTTTTAAATATCATCAAATATTATATCTACAGACCTTACTGCAATGATATGAGTTATTGAATGAGAGGGCTTGGCTCATCAGTAGTGAACCCTCTCAGCGGTTTCGCCAAATTAATCTCTAGACCGCTCTACTATTGTATTGGACTGGTTTTGTTATATACCCTGCATTTTCTATGGAAGGCAGCTTAGGGGTGTTTAGTGAACTATGGACATAAGCTTATAGGTTTGGCGAAACCGCTGAGAGGGTTCACTACTGATGAGCCAAGCCCTCTCATTCAATAACTCATATCATTGCAGTAAGGTCTGTAGAGATAATATTTGATGATATTTAAAAGAAACGCATTGCCAGTGAATTTATTTGTGTAAAATTTTAACGATGGATGGCAATAAAATTTAATTTACTAATATATATTGGTTATGAAAACATATTTTGCGGAAGAGCTTTGCTCGATGCAATACCTTGAAATTATATGTATGTACTTCTACAGACCTATAAGCTTATGTCCATAGTTCACTAAACACCCCTAATCTGCCTTCCATAGAAAATGCAGGGTATATAACAAAACCAGTCCAATACAATAGTAGAGCGGTCTAGAGATTAATTTGGCGAAACCGCTGAGAGGGTTCACTACTGATGAGCCAAGCCCTCTCATTCAATAACTCATATCATTGCAGTAAGGTCTGTAGAGATAATATTTGATGATATTTAAAAGAAACGCATTGCCAGTGAATTTATTTGTGTAAAATTTAACGATGGATGGCAATAAAATTTAATTTACTAATATATATTGGTTATGAAAACATATTTTGCGGAAGAGCTTTGCTCGATGCAATACCTTGAAATTATATGTATATACTTCTACAGACCTATAAGCTTATGTCCATAGTTCACTAAACACCGCTAAGCTGCCTTCCATAGAAAATGCAGGGTATATAACAAAACCAGTCCAATACAATAGTAGAGCGGTCTAGAGATTAATTTGGCGAAACCGCTGAGAGGGTTCACTACTGATGAGCCAAGCCCTCTCATTCAATAACTTATATCATTGCAGTAAGGTCTGTAGAGATAATATTTGATGATATTTAAAAGAAACGCATTGCCAGTGAATTTATTTGTGTAAAATTTTAACGATGGATGGCAATAAAATTTAATTTACTAAATTTATATGTGTAAAAAATTTAACGATAGATGGCAATAAAATTTAATTTACTAATATATATCAACTATTCACACACACACAAAATCCTTTATAAGGGACTTGCCCCATACAGATTCTCCCAATTGGGTAAGGTAATAATCATCTTGTGTTATTTACATAGAAATTGAATTGGCTTTACTCTTCATCTCAAAGTCATTCACTTGTTGACTGGTCCTTACATAATGATGATCTGAAATATTTATAGAAAGCTATTGCCTTAGATTTGTTTGCTGATATTTTTGAAAGCAATACGTAGGGTGAAACATTGGTACATTTAATTAAATATCAACTATTCATTGAATTTTAATTATTATTTCTTTATTTATGCATCTTATATCCTATTACATATTTGTACTATTATTTTAATTTGTTTTGCGTTCTCACGTTATTCTGGCTTTAACTATCCGTTTTATGATATTTCAGGATGCCTGAATGTCTAGGTTTTTGGTCGTTGAGGTACAGCTTGCACCACGCTGATGAGGGCCAACAGCCAGAAATGTGTACGTGATTTGCTTTTCTTGATTAATCAAGAATGGGTATTTGGGCAATTATTGAATAATTAAAGAATCAACGAATTGTTGATATTTATTCTGATTGAAAACGCAAGCAATCAGCAACTTTCAGTTCCACGATGAGACGATGTCTTTTTTTTTTTCTTTCTTAATTTATGCTCCTTATCCCAGTACAATATCGCATATGTACTATTTTTCACATTCTTATATCTAACAACATAAACATACATAGAAAAATATTTTTTTATTTTCTCTACGTTTCGACAATAATATTTCGTCCTCGTCACATACAGCTTTATTAAGACCACTGGTCTTATACAGATTCACTGCAGGAGGGAAGCATAGCTGAATCTCCTATACTCCAGGCAGCACAGAACCCAACAACAGCCTCCAGGTCCGACATATGTCCAGTTGTTTAGATACACACATACAGCTTTATTAAGACCACCAGTATTATACAGATTCACTACAAGAAGGAAGCATAGATAGAGTTCCTATACTCCAGGCAGCACAGAACCCAACAAAAGCCTCCAGGTCCGACGCATGTCAAGTTATTTAGATACACACATACAGCTTTATTAAGACCACTGGTCTTATACAGATTCACCACAGGAAGGAATCATAGATAGAGCTCCTATACTCCAGGCAGCACAGAACCCAACAAAAGCCTCCAGGTCCGACGCATGTCAAGTTATTTAGATACACACATACAGCTTTATTAAGACCACTGGTCTTATACAGATTCACCACAGGAAGGAAACATAGATAGAGCTCCTATACTCCAGGCAGCACAGAACCCAACAACAGCCTCCAGGTTCGACATATGTCCAGTTGTTTAGATACACACACATACAGTTTTATTAAGACCACTGGTCTTATACAGATTCACCACAGGAAGGAATCATAGATAGAGCTCCTATACTCCAGGCAGTACAGAACCAACAACAGCCTCCAGGTCCGACGTATGTCTAGTTGTTTAGATACACACACATACAGTTTTATTAAGACCACTGGTCTTATACAGATTCACCACAGGAAGGAATCATAGAGAGAGCTCCTATACTCCAGGCAGCACAGAACCCAACAAAAGCCTCCAGGTCCGACGCATGTCAAGTTATTTAGATACACACATACAGCTTTATTAAGACCACCAGTCTTATACAGATTCACCACAGGAAGGAATCATAGATAGAGCTCCTATACTCCAGGAAGAACAGAACCCAACAACAGCCTCCAGGTCCGACGTATGTCCAGTTGTTTAGATACACACATACAGCTTTCCTCAACATACAGCTTTATTAAGACCACCGGTCTTATACAGTGTTGGAGCTTGGTTCCTGACAATGTTAGCCAGGACTTCCTTTCGCTCCTTCAGCCTCTAGTCTGGTCTCAGGTGATGACGATATGTGGTAGAGCTTGTTATTGACTGTACTTTATGAGACCAGACCGGCGGATTGACTACCGAGAATGTTTTCCTTTCGCAAGAATGCGATGTAGCAAGCTGTTTGAATAGAGGAAGGACGCCTCACTCGTTTTAGCTAACTGACTCACTTTATTGAATCTTTCACTCATTTTATATACATATATATTTACATAATCAAAAGAAAGAAAAAAAATTTACATGATTATAAATCAATGCAGCTTAGCAAGTTATTTACATAACTAGGCGCAAACATACAGATTCACCACAGGAGGGAAGCATAGATGAAGCTCCTATACTCCAGGCAGTACAGAAACTAACAACAACCTCCAGGTCCGACGTATATCCAGTGGCCACACCGTGCATATGTCATGACTCTACTGTATTCACACACATAGAGATTTATTAAGACCACTGGTTTTATACAGATTCACCACAGGAAGGAAGCATAGAACTCTAGGCAGCACAGAACCCAACAACAGCCTCCAGGTCCGACGTATATCCAGTGGCCACACCGTGCATATGTCATGACTCTACTGTATTCACACACATAGAGATTTATTAAGACCACTGGTTTTATACAGATTCACCACAGGAAGGAAGCATAGAACTCTAGGCAGCACAGAACCCAACAACAGCCTCCAGGTCCGACGTATGTCCAATGGCCACACCATGCATACGTCAAGGTTAACGTATCACTGAAAAGACAGTGTGGAAACAACCACGTTCTAGTCTTCGCTTTCCTTAACCAAATGGACCACGACATTAAAGCATTTGGCAAGGCGTTAAAAGATACATTTTCAGCACCTTTATAAATTCGTTCATTTATATTTTTTCCTGACGAGAGCAAAAGATTTCTGTTGAAACGTCGAGAGAATAAAAACCTTTACTGACCGAAAAGTGGATTTTAATTTAAAGAACTATGAACGAACCGGCCACCTCTATCTTTAATATATACATAGAAAAGGCGCATATATTGTCAAAATTCATATGTAAATCAGTAATCTCATAGATTCGCTTTCGACATAGTGCTACAATGCCAGTTTTATTAAAAAGAAGAGCCTTTGTGTTTTGAAAGTGGAAGCACAGACACCAAGGAAAGACAAAGCAAACTAGGAAAGATTGCGTGAAAATGTTCAAAATGAACTACCTACTTACAACAAGAATCCAAAGGTATTTAAAAGGTTATTTGTTTGCTGATTATTGGCTGGATTTAAAATCTTTGGGGGGCAGTCTGGTCGCATCTGCGGCAAGGAGAAGACGTGGAAAGTTGCCTTCAGGGCGTGTGGATGATCCTACAAGACGGTGCCAGGATAGCCTGACATCGGAGCGGCCTACAAGGCGGTGTAGTCCAGGCTGGAGGTATACAGTGTGGAGCGGAACATTTCATAAGAATGACATCCACGGCGCCAAGGATTTTTCTGATGGGGAGGTTGAAGGCAAGTCCCACTTATTGTATTCCTTCTGTTAAGTGTAACATATAATAAAGCGCTAACTTTTGCTGCATCCCTTCTAACTCACATGTGTATCTTTGTGGCATCCTGATTAGACAAAGAACACAAACAGCCTCTGGGTATGACGTAACAATCTACTTATATATTTGCCTTATTCTGTCTGTTTGTTTGTCTGAAGCTTTGTCTGAAGCTCACGGATAGAATGCGCGCTCATTGGCTGTAGATACGATGTACTAGAGCGCCATCTGTTATCAAATTATAAAACTATTTTAGATGCGTAATATTCTTTTTATTTATTTTTTATTTATTTATTGTTTTTTATTATTTTTTATTTATTTATTTTTATTTTTTTTATTTTTTTATTTTTTTTATTTTATTTTATTTTTTATTTTTATTTTATTTTTTTTATTTATTTATTTATTTTTTTTTATTTTTTTTTATTTTTTTTTTATTTTTTATTTTTTTTTATTTTTTTATTCATTTTTTTTAATTTTTTTTTATTTTATTTTATTTATTTTTTTTATATTTTTATTTTTTTTTGTGTAAGTTTGCCTCTCTCATAAACCTGTCTATACAGACCACCCTGACTATAGCGACCACTCTAGACAACCCTGTTATCAGCTGCCTGTCTATACAGACCACCCTGTCTATAGCGGTCACCTTAGGCAACCCTGTTATCAGCAGTGTGATACATCCACCTGTCTATACAGACCACCCTGTCTATAGCGACCACTCTAGACAACCCTGTTATCAGCTGTGTGATACATCCACCTGTCTATACAGACCACCCTGTTAATAGCGACCACCCAAGTCAACGTTTTTAAAATATATTCGCACTCGGGTAAACCCCGGGCGTTGCCCGGGCCATTCGTCTAGTATATTATAAGCATTTGCGAAACAATTCGCTAACGCTTGAAAGCTTACCATTTTAACTTAATAAATAAACTTATTACATTTATCTTGATATATTGTGTTTATTCTTTTGCCATTATTTTCAAAATTTACAGTCAAAATATAAAAAGATGAAGATTTTAATGGAAAGATATTTATATACACCAATACCTCGCTTTGCGTCGTTTCGTTTTGCGTTTTTTTCGAAGTTGCGTCGCTGCTTAATTTTTACTGATTTTCATTGTGCGTCGTTAGATTTGCGAAGTTGCGTTGTTTTGGATTCGAGTCTTTAATTTGTTTTTGATTTTTTTTTTCCTAAAATATGGCAACACCTTTGTTTTTGATTGCGCCATCATATATTTTCACTTTGCGTCGTTTCAATTTGCGTCGTGTATTTTTGGAACGTAACCCCGACGCAAAGCGAGGTATGGGTGTATAAAAATAAGGGTCACCTATCCCATCAAAATAAACGTTAAAACTAAGAGTCATCTATTGCCAAAGCTGTAGCTTTGTCACCATACTAAGTACGTTAATTTGCGGAGATGGCGCTTAATATAAGCGTCTATTTTGACGTGAGAAGACACCTCTATGTATATTAATTCTACCTATGCAGATAAACTTACCTTTTTCCGCAACAGGGACAAGTGAAAATGGAATATTGACTCTTGCGTATTGTCTATGACACACAAGTTGTTTATCGTCTATACAATTGGGATTTAGGGATATTTTCAACTCAATTTCCCTATTTAGGGAAGTTGGCTAAATTTTTCTTCGGTTTAAAGAATATATGTTGCCTATTCAATGTCTGGATTTAAGGGTTTTTCCAGTCAACTCAAGTGTTTAAGATAATGTTGAAACAGTCTCAAAATTCTGGAATATTGTAAACTTAATTTGGGGATTGAGGATTATTGCCACTTAATTTCGGGATTGAAGGCTATTGCCAACTTAATTTCTGGCTTGAGGGATATTGCCAATATAATATTGGGATTGAGGGATATTGCCAACCTAATATTGGGATTGAGGGATATTGCCAACTTAATATTGGGATTGTGGGATATTGCCAACTTAATATTGGGATTGAGGGATATTGCCAACTTAATTTCGGGATTGAGGAACATTGCCAACTTAATTTCGGGATTGAGGACTATTGCCAACCTTAATTTCGGGATTGAGGGATATTGGCAACTTAATTTCGGGATTGAAGAATATTGGCAACTTAATTTCGGGATTGAGGGATATTGCCAACCTAATGTTGGGATTGAGGGATATTGCCAACCTAATATTAGGATTGAGGGATATTGCCAACTTAATTTCGGGATTGAGGGATATTGCCAACTTAATTTGGGGATTGAGGGATATTGCCAACTTAATTACGGGATCGAGGGATATTGTCAACTTAATTACGGGATCGAGGGATATTGTCAACTTAATTTCGGGATCGAGGGATATTGCAAACTCAATTTCGGGATTGAGAACTATTGCCAACTTGATTTCGGGATTGAGGGATATTGTCAACTTAATTTCGGGATTGAGGACTATTGCCAACCTAATTTCGGGATCGAGGGATATTGCTAACTTAATTTCCGGATCGAGAGATATTGCCAACTTAATTTCGGGATTGAGGTCTATTGCCAACTTAATTTCGGGATTGAGGGATATTGCCAACTTAATTTCGGGATTGAGGACTATTGCCAACCTAATTTCGGGATCGAGGGATATTGCCAACTTAATTTCGGGATTGAGGACTATTGCCAACTTAATTTCAGAATTGAGGGATATTGCCAACTTAATATAGGGATTGAGGACTATTGCCAACTTAATTTCGGGTTTGATGGCTATTGCCAACTTAATTTCAGGATTGAGGGATATTGCCAACTTAATATTGGGATTGAGGACTATTGCCAACTTAATTTCGGGATTGAGGGATATTGCCAACTTAATTTCGGGATCGAGGGATATTGCCAACTTAATATTGGGATTGAGGGATATTGCCAATTTAATTTCGGGATTGAGGGATATTGCCAACCTAATTTCGGGATTGAGGGATATTGCCAACTTAATTTCGGGATTGAGGACTATTGCCAACCTAATTTCGGGTTTGATGGCTATTGCCAACTTAATTTCAGGATTGAGGGATATTGCCAACTTAATTTCGGAATTGAGAGCTATTGCCAATTTAATATTGGGATTGAGAGCTATTGCCAACTTAATTTCGGGTTTGATGGCTATTGCCAACTTAATTTCAGAATTGAGGGATATTGCCAACTTAATATTGGGATTGAGGGATCTGCCAACTTAATATTGGGATTGAGGGATATTGCCAACTTAATATTGGGATTGAGGGATATTGCCAGTCTAATACATAGGTTAAGGGATATTGCCAATTCAATACCAGGGTGTAAGGATATTATCAACCCAATACTAGGATATAGGGATATTGTCAACCCAATACTAGGATATAGGGATATTGTCAACCCAATACTAGGATATAGGGATATTGTCAACACAAAACTAGGAATTAGGGATATTGTCAGTCAAATACTAGGATATAGGGATATTGTCAACCCAATACTGGGGTATAGGAATATGTTCAACCCAATACTAGGATATAGGGATATTGTCAACCCAATACTAGGATATAGGGATATTGTCAACCCAATACCAGGATATAGGGATATTGTCAACCCAATACTAGGATATAGGGATATTGTCAACTCAATACCAGGATATAGGGATATTGTCAACCCAATACTAGGATATAGGGATATTGTCAACCCAATACTAGGATATAGGGATATTGTCAACCCAATACTAGGATATAGGGATATTGTCAACCCAAAACCAGGAATTAGGGATATTGTCAACCCAATTCATGGATTTAAGGACATTGTCAGCTCAAAACCAGTAATTAGGGATATTGCCAACCCTATTTTGAAATTAAGAGTCCTGGATTTTCTGTAAATGTTTCGTTAAAACCCCAGTGATGATTGAAATATACTGGTGAAAGAAAAATATCCCATTTTTCAGGTTATGAATATAAAAATGAAATGATATTATTCTTATAAACAATAAGTTTATTAAAACTATCGAGAGAAAATGTAACACAATCTCCAAGATAAATAAATCTTTTACCTTTGGTCTAAGGGGGTTGGTGGAAGGATAGTATAAACCGTTGGGTTTTCGACCGCTACGACCCGGGTTCGATTCCCGTATTGGGCACTTTTTTCTGATAAAAAAATGCTCCAATGGCCCCTGATTCTTGCAAAAGTCCAACCCCACCAGCGAGTGCAAGTAACCAAATGGAGCTCTGGCATATTTATAAGTGCAAAGTCGAACTGCTTTTCACATGTGTAGAAATGTGGTGCACTTACAGTAAAAGCAGTCGCTAACTACCCACCATGATTATCATGGCCTGTACCACATGTACTAGGGATGAGCAAAAAAAAGCCTTGTCTCTTCTTAGCAATAATTTATGGCTATTTATTCTATTGTAACATGAGGAATATAAATGTGAATGAACTTACCAAGAAGATCTGCTCACAGTAACAGCACTGAATCTTGACAAGTCCATAGGCAATTGGTGTTATCCTTTGTTTCTTGACGTTGAAATACTTCAAGCTGTACACATCAAAGTTACATAATCATTCAGTGACAAAGAATATTCTCTATTGGACAGGTTAATACTAGTGGTAGAAAACTAGAATCTTCTTTCAGAGATCTATATGTTGGTTAGCCTTTTTTTTTTTTATCAAATAACTTTATAAACAATATTGTATCCACAGAAAATTCTATATGCTAGAAATATCTAGTTTTCATATTGTCACTGAATAATTATTTCAAACCTTCTGTTGCTTATCATCATAAATATTCACATAGTCATCACCCCTTCCCATGCTTGTATATTATTATTTGCAAATAAAATTTTATAAATAGTTCGCATTCTAATCAATAAATTATCCTTACTTACACTTTTGTAATACTCGTTATCACTACCGTGACAATATCTTCATAATAAACACTCATAGACAAAACTTAAGGAAGTTGTACCTTTTACCATATATATCAGGATTTAGACAATAACTCAAGTTTTGTCCATGAGTGTATCTTTCAGAGTTATTGTCTAAATCCTGATATATATGGTAAAAGGTAAAACTTCCTTAAGTTTTGTCCATGAGTGTATCTTTCAAAGGAAGTTGTACCTTTTAGCATGTATATCGGGATTTAGACAACAACTCTCAAAGATACACTCATAGACAAAACTTAAGGAAGTTGTACCTTTTAGCATGTATATCGGGATTCAGACAATGACTGTGAAAGCTACACTCATGGACAAAACTTAAGGAAGTTGTTCCTTTTAGCATGTATATCGGGATTCAGACAATAACTCTGAAAGATACACTCATAGACAAAACTTAAGGAAGTTGTACCTTTTAGCATGTATATCGGGATTCAGACAATAACTCTCAAAGATACACTCATAGACAAAACTTAAGGAAGTTGTACCTTTAAGCATGTATATCGGGATTTTGACAATAACTCTGAAAGATACACTCATAGACAAAATTTAAGGAAGTTGTACCTTTTAGCATGTATATCGGTATTTAGACAATGACTCTGAAAGATACACTCATAGACAAAACTTAAGGAAGTTGTACCTTTAAGCATGTATATCGGGATTTTGACAATAACTCTGAAAGATACACTCATAGACAAAATTTAAGGAAGTTGTACCTTTTAGCATATATATCGGTATTTAGACAATGACTCTGAAAGATACACTCATAGACAAAACTTAAGGAAGTTGTACCTTTAAGCATGTATATCGGGATTTTGACAATAACTCTGAAAGATACACTCATAGACAAAATTTAAGGAAGTTGTACCTTTTAGCATGTATATCGGGATTCAGACAATAACTCTTAAAGATATTACAGTGATCTCTATTGATTTATACACTAGATAAACAAGTATAAATTAACACAAAGCAATAACGCGCTATCTTTATATATAAAATGAAAGGATTTAAAAGCAGGAATGTTTCTTTTATACATAATACAAACTTCTACTGTCCTTACTGCGATGAAAAAAATATATTGGGAGGGCTTGGCTCATCAGTGGTGAACTCTACCAGCGGTTTCGACAAATCAATCCACCAGACCGCTTCTCAGAGCTCTAATACTGTATTGGACGGTTCTTCTTATATACGCAGCACTGAAGGGTGGAATCTCAGAAATGGTTTTCAAGAAAACTATGGACATAAGTCTCCTTAAAAATAAAACAGACGACTGTCGGCATAAAAAGAAATCCCACTTCCTTAAGATTTGTCCATGAATAAAGTTTTTTTTTTTTTTTTTTTTACCCTAAACAACTTTTTTCATCACAATACCGTGACAATATTAAAATATAATAAGAGGTTTCCCTTTAGATCCAATATATTTGCATATTGGAATAGAAATTGTTGCATATATGTAATCAAGAAAAAAAAACTTTCTTAACTTTTTTTTTTTTTATATAAGAAGCTAGGTTTGGTTGTTTGATGATTTTTTTTTGTATAAAAATAAAGGAAATTTATGTAATACTAAAAACATAATCTGTTTTTATATTTGAAAAAAATGATAAGTGGATTTGTACCGAAACTGAATAGTGAAAAACGTACATTTTATTCTGGTTAGATGAAGGTTACAAATAGTTTGCGCCATCTATCTGAATAAATACCAATTAAATATTGATTCACAATTGTAAATAGCAACTTATTTGGGCAAAAAATGAATGTAAAATATTAATTATCAAATATAAAAGTTATGTATTTATATAAAATAAATTAATATAATATAAGGTTATCCCAAAAGTTCGTGTTTTTCTTATTATTTGGCGAAAAATACTATTACGGCGAATACATAATAATACATAATACTGTCACGGTAGAGAAGACAAGTATTCCAAAAGTTTAATTAAAGTAATTTATTAATTAAGCTTATATATTGTAAAATGTATCAATAGATTTTACAAGTGGTAATTTACAAGCAGGGTAAGGGGTGATGACTATGCAAATGTTTATGATAATAAACAACAGAGTATTTAAAAATAATTATTCAGTGACAATATAATTATTTTATACATAATACAAAGACATTATACATAACAGCGAATAATATTATTACGGCGAATATATAATAATACAATTACTTTATACATAATACAAAGACATTATACATAAGACGAATAATATTATTACGGCGAATATATAATAATACAATTACTTTATACATAATACAAAGACATTATACATAACGGCGAATAATATTATGGCGAATAATATGGGTATCTCAATTTTTTGCAAGTGTTTACGAACTTTTGGGACAACATTGTAGAAGCAAATATTTGATCAATATTTTGGATGGTTCGGAATCTGTCGAGAGAAAGATTTACCATCGGGGACAGCGGATTTCTTTCACACAGATGTCGGTGTCAATGAGGAGAAGGTTCTTGCAGTGGCTGCAGCGTACATAGCAGGAGTCTATTTTGGGGTCCCGCAGGGGCTGTAACATTACACAGTCAGGTTGACAGTACTGTTAGCTTGGTTCATTGGTACAATAGCTGACTTACAATAACTGGAGTTAGGACATGACAGTGTCAGGACAACACTGTTAGTGGAACAATAGCTGACTTGACAATAACTGGAGTCAGGACATGACAGAATCAGGATGGAATCAGGACAACACTGTTAGTTTGGTTCTGTGGAACAATAGCTGGTTTACAATAATTGGAGCTGTGTTATGACAGTGTCAGGACAATACTGTTAGTGGAACAATAAGTGAATTACAATAACTGGAGTTAGGACATGACAGAATCAGAATGGAATCAGGACAACACTGTTAGTTTTGTTCTGTGAAACAATAGCTGACATACAATAACTGGAGTTAGGACATGACAGTGTCAGGACAACACTGTTAGTGGAACAATGGCTGACTTATAATAACTGAAGTTAGGACATGACAGAATCAGGATGGAATCAGGGCAACACTGTTAGTTTGGTTCTGTGGAACAATAGCTGGTTTACAATAATTGGAGCTGTGTTATGACAGTGTCAGGACAATACTGTTAGTGGAACAATAAGTGAATTACAATAACTGGAGTTAGGGCATGACAGAATCAGAATGGAATCAGGACAACACTGTTAGTTTTGTTCTGTGAAACAATAGCTGACTTACAATAACTGGAGTTAGGACATGACAGTGTCAGGACAACACTGTTAGTGGAACAATGGCTGACTTGACATTAACTGGAGTTAGGACATGACAAAATCAGGATGGAATCAGGACAACACTGTTAGTTTTGTTCTGTGGAACAATAGCTGACTTACAATAACTGGAGCTGTGATATGACAGTGTCAGGACAACACTGTTAGTGGAACAATAGCTGACTTGACATTAACTGGAGTTAGGACATGACAGAATCAGGATGGAATCAGGACAACACTGTTAGTTTTGTTCTGTGGAACAATAGCTGACTTTCAATAACTAGAGGTAGGACATGACACACACACACACCACACAGTGTCAGGACAACACTGTTAGTAGAACAATAGCTGACTTTCAATAACTGGAGTTAGAAGATGACAGAATCAGAATGGAGTCAGGACGACACTGTTAGCTTGGTTCTGTGGAACAATAGCTTGCTTACAATAACTGGAGCTGTGATATGACAATGTCAGGACAACACTGTTAGTGGAACAATAGCTGACTTTCAATAACTAGAGGTAGGACATGACACACACACACAACACACAGTGTCAGGACAACACCGTTAGTGGAACAATAGCTGACTTACAATAACTGGAGTTAGGACATGACAGTGTCAGGACAACACTGTTAGTGGAACAATAGCTGACTTACAATAACTGGAGTTAGGACATGACAGTGTCAGGACAACACTGTTAGTGGAACAATAGCTGACTTACAATAACTGGAGTTAGGACATGACAGTGTCAGGACAACACTGTTAGTGGAACAATAGCTGACTTACAATAACTGGAGTTAGGACATGACAGTGTCAGGACAACACTGTTAGTGGAACAATAGCTGACTTACAATAACTGGAGTTAGGACATGACAGAATGACTTATCTAAAGATACTGTATCACTCACCGTATACTCGTTGCAAGTAGGACATTCCACCACTTCGTACTCGGTATGTATAGGCACGTACCCAATCAGCTCGCCACATACCCAGCAAATGAACAGGGATCTTATCTCTCCCGGAACTGCAACATGCACAACAATGGTCGTATTTATTTTGCAAAAATATCACAAATAAGGGAGATATATACATGATGTATATATAATCAACGTATGCATATGTAATATAAGAAAATTTCGATATACTTCTATATAAATATCTAAAATACTTATGAAAAATGTTTCTAATAAAGATTTGTCATAAAGAAACTTATTGCGTAAATTATGAAAAAAGCATCTCCTTAACGTGCAACTTAAAGTTGCTGATGGCTTGCGCCATCTATTGGAATAAATATCAACTATTAATAGTAATGTCGCAAGCCATCAGCAACTTTCAGTTGAACGATAAGGAGATGCCTTTTTCATAATTTATGCCTCTTATCCCAGTACAATATCACATTTGTACTATTTTTGCATATTTGCGTAAGGTTTTTAGATTTTTATGTATATATGTTAATTTATTTATTCTCTACTTCGTTCCTCTCAATAGTAAACAAAGAGAAACTTATCTTCTTACGGTTAGCGCCTATTTACTTGTGATCTTACACACATACTCTATGAGAAAAATTAATAAATTAAATTAAAATATATATACAGTAGAGCGTCCTTGAGAGGACACTCGCGCTAGATGACACCTCTCTATAAAGGACAGCTTTCATTTTCAAAATTACCATGTTTACAAATTAGAAACTCTCAGGTAAGAGGACACCTTCTTCCTAAAGGACACTTTAGCTCTGCAATTAGGTGTCCTTTACAGGGAGGTTCTACTGTATCTCTCCGGTAAGAGAACACCTCTCCCTAAAGGACATTTTAGCTCTGCAATTAGGTGTTGTCCTTTACAGGGAGGTTCTATTGTATTACAAATCTACGTGAAGGTTTATTTGTCTCCATATGGCTTAGGATGTTGGTTTTCATATGGCTTCATTCTACGTGGTTTATTTGTTTCCATATGACTAAGTTATCTCCTCAGGATAATGTTTTCATAATGAGTTCACCCTTAGTGAAGGTTTTTTTGTTTCTATTCAGGATTATGATTGTCATATATGGCTTAACTTCAGAATGATGGTGTTATTATGGCTTCACTTTAAGATTATGGTGTTATTATGGCTTCACTTTAAGATGATGGTGTTATTATGGCTTCACTTTAAGATGATGGTATTATTATGGCTTCACTTTATGATGATGGTATCATTATGGCTTCACTTTAAGATGATGGTGTTATTATGGCCTCACTTTAAGATGATGGTATCATTATGGCTTCACTTTAAGATGATGGTGTTATTATGGCTTCACTTTATGATGATGGTATCATTATGGCTTCACTTTAAGATGATGGTGTTATTATGGCTTCACTTTAAGATGATGGTATTATTATGGCTTCACTTTAAGATGATGGTATTATTATGGCTTCACTTTAAGATGATGGTATTATTATGGCTTCACTTTAAGATTATGGTATTATTATGGCTTCACTTTAAGATGATGGTATTATTATGGCTTCACTTTATGATGATGGTATTATTATGGCTTCACTTTAAGATGATGGTATTATTATGGCTTCACTTTATGATGATGGTATTATTATTGCTTCACTTTAAGATGATGGTATTATTATGGCTTCACTTTAAGATGATGGTCTTCATAGATGGTCCTTTTGTTTCTATATGGCTTCACTCCAGGTGATGGTTTCTATATGGCTTCACTTCAAATTTGTAAGCTTCATATATGACTTCTTTTTAAATTATTATCATTAATATGAGAAAGATTTAACTTTATCGTTTTATTTGATGTCTATTTTATTTTAAAATTATATTTTATATTACATTCCGTGATTTATTTTTAAAGTTTGAAAATATATATTACTTATGAAAAAAAGAAATTAATATGCTTTATATTTTAGCGAATGTCATTTTAAATATATTGCATATATAAATTAAATTCTATATTTCATTTTTATATAAAACAATATTTAATAAAATATTAAAATACAGCGGGAGATATATATAATTTAATTAGATTTTTTTAAACTATGGAATGTAATAATAAATTGTTTGAACAGCAAAATATTTTGCAGTAGAAGATTAAAAAACAAAATTTTGAAAGGAAAAATAATATTCAACTTTTGGTGCCAAATTTAATTTAGCTTCTGCCAGTCAGCAAACATCTCTTCGTTTTATTTAATCAATTTCTTTACACAATCCTATTAAATATTTTCTTTTTTTTTAAATTGTGTGGGGTATGTAGGCTTAACCTTTTGCATTTTAAAATGTCATGTTTGTAAACCACTGTCTGTTTTAATCTAAGATATCCTTGATGCAAGATTGCCTTTTTATAAAATAAACAGTGGATTATAGGAAAGACACGCCTGTGTTTTTTTAAAAGTGTTTTTTGTTTACCTGATAAATAGGATTCTTATTTTTAGAATAATATATCGTTTGTTATTTTTTATAACACAAACAACCGTGGTATATTAATTTTGAAAGACGTTATTTTTCTTTTGCTAAAATTATTTAGAAAAATATATTGCAAAAGATAATATTTTGAAAGATATTGTGTTTGCTCCTCCTCTTATTAATTCGAAAAGTAGTTTTTCTCATTTAATTTGTTTAAAAAGAAGTAAAATAAAATATATTTTTAAAATATTATTTATAAATACTAGATCATTTTCATTATTTATGGACTCCTTATATTCATAAACCATTATTTTAAAAATATCTTTAAAAAATAATATTGTTGGATAACTGAATGCTACGACAGCTAGCGCCACACTGGACCTATCATCACCACAACTGTTTGTTTACCTTCTTCTCTATATTACAATAACTGTTCGCTACCATAACTTTGTTTTTCTTGCTAAATGGATAATAAAGATTATTATCGTATAATCCTCAACGTCCTCATGCCTTCCTACAAGCTGTAAGTACCCAAATCTTACAACAATTAGATTATGAGACTGAATATTGCATGAAATTCAACTAACGAGTTAAGACAAAGAAAAAAGGCTTAGCAAAAATGGCGTCACTCCCGAGCCACGATGTAACCCTAAATAAGCTCGACGGCTATAACTACTCACTATGGTCTTTCAAAATTGAAATGCTCTTGCAAAAGGAAGATCTTTGGGAAGTTGTCACCGAAAATATTCCAGATGAACCTAAAATCGAATGGAAAAAGAAAGACTCAAAAGCTAGAGCTATCATTAATCTAAGCATCGCCGACTCACAAATAGTGCATGTTAAAAACCTACTAACAGCCAAAGCTACCTGGGACACTCTTAAAAATATCTATGAAAGAAAAACACTCTCAGGAAAAATTTATTTGCTAAGGAAACTATACAGCTTAAAACTCGAAGAAGACAAAGACATGCAACAGCACATCACTACCATGATGGAACTTGTTGACAAACTGCGAACCATTGGCGAAACACTAAAGGACTCTCACATCACGGCTATACTGCTTTGCTCGCTTCCAAAGAGCTACTCAAATCTCATCACGATGTTGGAATCAAGGCCTGATGACGAGCTAACGCTTGAATTTACCAAGAACAAACTCCTTGATGAACACACACGCAGAGTAGAAAGCTCGAAAGACGAAAGCACCGCATCAAAAGCCTTAAAAAGCCTCCACGGAGCTTCAAGCCAAAGAAGAGAAAAAGAGAAGAAATTCTGTTCTTTCTGCCACAAACCAAACCATTCCAAGGAAGAATGTTGGCACTATCAAAAGCGAAACAACAGCAACAAAGAGTACAAATATGAAAACTTCAGAAGAGGAAACGTACCAAAGTACACAAATCAGTCGAGTGTCACCCAAGAACAATCAACAAATCAGAGAACAACAAAAGGACCTAACCCAAAAGCTCTCAATTGCACTCAACGAGAAGCAAGTGTACACAACTGGTTCGTCGACTCTGGAGCCACATCTCATATGGCGTACGATGAAAGCTTCTTCACTGAACTTAACAGAGAACAAACACAAAATGTTGTGGTTGCTAATGGCAATAAGCTGCAGGTCAAAGGGATAGGACAAGGAGAAATAAAAGTCATCACACCCCAAGGAAAGACTGACACCTTACTTCTCACAAAAGTTCTCTACATCCCGGAACTAACAGACAACCTTCTGTCAGTGAGTGCGGCCACCTCCAACGGATGTAAAGTGACGTTCAACAGAGATTGGTGTACCATCGAAAGAGACAACACAGCCCTCGCGAACGGTATACTTGACAATGGAATGTACCGACTCCACCTGGATGACAACCTCCAAACTCGCACATTCAAAGCAAATGTAGCAAAACAAGACCACTGCAAGAACAAAAATTGCCTCATGCTCTGGCACGACAGACTAGGACACAGAAATATAGAATCAATTAAGAAGATTCGAAATGAGAACCTAGCAAGAGGACTAAGTCTAAATAACTGTTCGTACAGCACAGACTGCATTCAATGCATTCAAGGAAAACTCACCGAAACCCCATTTCCAAAGAAGACAGAGTACAGAGCAACTGAAACGCTTCAACTTGTCCACAGTGATATCTGCGGTCCATTACCAACTAACTCTCTCAGCGGTAAGAGATACTTCATCACCTTCACTGATGACTACAGCAGATACACAAAGGTCTACCTCCTGAAAGGAAAAGACGAAGTCTATGAAAAAATAAAAGACTACGTCATCTCAGCACACACAGAATTTGGAAAAAATATCCAAACCATACGGACAGACAACGGTCGTGAGTACGTAAACCGACAAGTCGAAGATTTCCTGAACCAAAGCGGAATCAAACATCAGCTAACAGTCCCCTACTCACCAGCCCAGAACGGAGTAGCAGAACGGAAAAATCGATCACTAATGGAGATGACAAGATGCATGCTGTTTGACTCAGGACTCCCACAGTCTCTATGGGCGGAAGCGGTTACCACAGCTAATTACCTACACAACCGAATACCCTCGAAAGCTACAGACAAGACTCCTTTTGAACTATGGACCAACAGGAAGCCCAGTCTGAAGCATCTAAAAAGATTCGGATGTAAAGCCTTCGCCTATATTCCCAAGATAAAAAGAAACAAGTTGGATAGCAAAGTTATCGAAGGGATTTTTCTTGGATACGATGATCGAAGCAAAGGATACAGAATCCTGCACGATACAGACAACATCGCAACCAAGATCCATCACCTGAAGGATCTTCAGAAGAAGACAGTGATAAAAAATGATCTACTGCCCAACTGGCGACATGAAGGCGGACATTCTGACCAAGCCGCTACCAAGGCCGACATTTGAGAAGTTACGCTACAACCTCGTGATGTCTCCACATTCATGCCGGGGATTTGTTGGATAACTGAATGCTACGACAGCTAGCGCCACACTGGACCTATCATCACCACAACTGTTTGTTTACCTTCTTCTCTATATTACAATAACTGTTCGCTACCATAACTTTGTTTTTCTTGCTAAATGGATAATAAAGATTATTATCGTATAATCCTCAACGTCCTCATGCCTTCCTACAAGCTGTAAGTACCCAAATCTTACAACAAATATGAATGTGTCAAAATATAACTAAATTTTCGCTTTTACGGTTACTAAAATGTAATTTATTTTGTATAATATTAAATGTAAACTATCCCAAATGGGGAAGCTCTTTGCTACAGGTTACGAATATTTCATAATATAAAAGGCAAGATTACTGATTTTCTCTTACTCTATACCCTTTTATAAAAACATATAACTTGAGTATATACTTTGTTTAGGGTTTGTAAATGTATTTAATTTATATATTTTTTACAATCATATTTTAAATTATTATTGTTAGGTTATTCAGTGATTGAATATATCATCATCACAAGTTTATGTTTTGGTTCATGTAGGATATGTAAAATAACATATTACAACAGAGGCCATTCAATAAAGTTACGTCTTCATGATAGGTTAGTGATTCGTTGTTTTGTACAAGACACTAACAAATCAAACATGGTGTCAGAAAAGTGATTTGAAAACAAAACGAAAAAAAATATCGCGGTAAGTTCAATTTTACGTTAAGACTAATAAAATAATAAATAAGCCTTATCGTATATTAAATAGACAAAAGATATGTATTTACAAATACCGCCACCTGAACCAGTTAATTTCAGAGGAAATATAGAAGAAAACTGGAGATATTTCAAATCGCATTGGCGTAACTTTTCAATAGCAACAGGGTTGGACAATAAAGAAGACGAATTAAAAGTTGCAACCTTATTGTCTATTATAGGCAAAGAAGCTTATAATATATTTGAACATCTCGATCTTTCAGATGAACAAAGAAATAACTCAGATGAGATAATAAATGCATTGACTCAGCATTTTACACCAAAAATTAACATTATTTATGAAAGATCAATTTTCAACCAAACAAATCAAGAAACAAATGAAAGTATTGAACAATATATATGTAGATTAAGAAAATTGTCTTCCACATGCAATTATGGTGCAATGACTGAAGAAATGATCAGGGATAGGTTAGTTTTGGGAATAATTGACAAGCAAACCAAAAGACAGCTGATCAGTGATCCTCAACTAACATTGCAAAAAGCTATTGATGTGTGTAAGGCTAATGAAAGCGCTAACAAACAAATTGAAAACTTAACTAAAAACACTCAAGAGGAGGTGAACAAATTGAATATAAGAAAGAAAACAGTCAATCAAAATAAAATGAAAAAGAACATTCCTTGTAGATATTGTGCAACATTCCATGAGCACAACAGACAAAAATGCCCAGCATGGAATCAAACCTGCAGAAAGTGTAACAAAAAGAATCATTGGGCAAAAGTTTGCAAATCCAGAATGAGAACAGTTCAAAGTCTTGAATCTCAAAACTCCAATGATGAACAAGAAGATTGTTATTCTTTAGAATATGTCTCAGAAATTTCTGCTAGAAAATTGATGACTAAATTAGAATTAGAATTGAATGGATACAAGGAAAGCATAATTTGCCAAATAGATACAGGAGCAACTGTCAATGTTTTAAATTTTGCAGATTTATGCAAAATCATGCAAGATGGCAATCCTTCTCTTAAACCAAGCTACATCAAACTAAGATGCTATGGAGGAGAAATATTAAAGCCAAGAGGACAAATCAAAATCAACTGTTCCCACCAAAGCAAGCAACATCCTATAGTGTTCCAAGTGATAGATCATTGGGAAAAACCTATTCTAAGTGCTGAAACTTGCCAGAAATTGAATTTAATAGAAATTAAAGCTGACTTATGCAAATTTGAATCCACATGGACAAAACAAAATAACCTTCTAGATAAATATAAAGACATATTTGAAGGCATTAGATGCTTACAAGGGGAATACAAACTAGAAACAGATCCTACAATCAAACCCATCAAGCAAGCACCTAGAAGAGTACCTATTACCTTAAGAAAAGAATTAAAAGAAAAATTGATTGACATGGAAAAGAAAAATATCATTGCCAAAGTTGATTATCCAACAGACTGGATTAGCAATCTAATACTAGTAAAGTCAACTAAGAAGTTAAGAATATGCATTGATCCTCAAGAATTAAATGTCGCCTTGAAAAGAGCTGAATACCCAATACCGACAATTGAGGAAATAATACCAAATCTTCAAAATGCCAAAATATTCACAGTAGTGGACACTAAAGATGGTTTTTGGAATGTGAAGCTCTCTGATGAATCATCGAACCTTACAACATTCTGGACTCCCTTTGGAAGATACAAATTTCTTCGAATGCCATTTGGATTAAAGACTGCTTCTGAAGAATACCAAAGAAGACTCTATGAAATCTTCCAAGGTCTTGAAGGAATTGAAATAATAGCTGATGACATTCTGATTTTAGGAAAAGGTGACTCATATGAAGAAGCACTGAAGGATCATGATAGAAATCTTGAAAATCTTTTCAAGACAGCCAGACAAGCTAATTTGAAATTCAACATCAATAAAGTCAAGCTCAGACTAAAAGAAGTAAAATATCTAGGACATATAATAACTCCACACGGATTAAAGCCAGATCCAGAAAAAGTTAAAGCCTTAAAAGAAATGCCTCATCCAGAAAGTATAACAGAACTCAAAAGTTTCCTTGGTTTTGCAACATACCTATGTAAATTCATGCCAAATATTTCAATGATTAGTGAACCTTTGAGAAAATTGACAATGAAAAATTCAACATGGTCATGGAGCAAGAATCATCAAGCTGCATTTGAACAAATCAAAGATCTAGCCTCAAAAGCACCAATTTTAAGACATTTTGATGCGGACAAATCTATAGCTATACAATGCGATGCAAGTAAACATGGACTTGGAGCTACCCTACTACAAGAAAGCCAGCCAATAATTTTTGCATCTAGAAGTCTAAGCAAGACTGAGCAAAACTATGCTCAGATAGAAAAAGAATGTCTTGCAATTGTTTTTGCATGCGAAAGATTTCATCAGTACATTTTGGGCAAATGTCAAGTGATTGTGCAAACTGATCACAAGCCTCTTTTGTCAATATTTAAGAAATCTATTCTAAAAGCGCCACAAAGACTCTAAAGAATGCTTTTAAGACTGCAAAGATATAACTTAGAACTAGAACATGTCCAAGGATCTCAAATGCACTTGGCGGACATCTTTTCAAGAGCTTTCATCAAAGATGTAAGGAATGAAAATCTGAAATATGATGTGTATCCCATTGACATCATTTACAAAGAAATTGGCACAGTCAATGTTATGGAAACATTAAGTGTATGCAGTGACACTGTCCTGAGAATTAGAGAAGAAACATCATCTGATCCTATTCTGTGTGAAGTGAAGAAACTTATTCTAAATGGATGGCCACCAAATAAAAATCAAACTTCAATGCTAACCAGAGAATATTGGAATTTTAGAGAAGAATTAACAGTTCAAGATGGAATCATACTAAAGAATGATAGAATTGTAATTCCAAATAAATTAAGAGCAGAGATGATAATGAAAACCCATCAAGGACATATTGGAATTAATTCAAGTATGCGAAGAGCAAGAGACAATATCTTTTGGCCAGGAATGAATGCACAAATAGGGCAAGAAATTGAAAATTGTTCTGTTTGTCTATCAAATTCACAGAATCAAGTGAGAGAACCAATGAAATCTCACAAAATTCCAAATTATCCCTGGGAAAGAATATCTCTTGATATATTCGAAATCTTCAAACAGAATTACTTAATAATAGTGGATCATTACTCGGATTTTTTTGAAGTTGAATGCCTAGAAAATATAACATCTGAATACATAATTGAATGCTGCAAAAGACAATTCAGCAGATATGGAATTCCTCAAATTATAGTCTCAGACAATGGAAGGCAATTTACATCGACTGAATTCCAAAAATTCAGCAAAGAATGGCAATTTCAACATTCTACATCATCACCACTTCACAGTCAGGGAAATGGAAAAGCTGAAGCGGCAGTTAAAATAGCAAAAACCTTACTGAAGAAATCTAAACAAGAAAATAGTGATTTTTGGCAAAATTTGTTAAATTGGAGAAATACACCCACTATAGACATAGATTCAAGCCCAGTACAAAGAATCATGTCTAGAAGAACGAGAGCTATACTGCCAATTCACCCAAATTTACTTAAACCATCAATTCCAGAAAATATTCCAGATAAAATATCCATCAAAAGACAACAGGCAAAATACTACTAGGATAGAAAATCTAAAAATTTACCAGACTTAGACATAGGACAAGAAGTGTATGTCAGAACACCCAATACCACCCCATCATGGTCCAAAGCTAACATCACAAATGAACACAACACAAGATCCTATGATGTGAATATTCATGGTAGAACCTACAGAAGAAATAGAACCTGGATTAAACCACAACAGGCTTCAGCAAATCAAAAATCTACAAACAATCAAGAAGAAGGAAGAAAAGAAAGCATTGATCAAGAACAAACTGTATCAAATTGCTTACCATCTACTTCATCAGCAGGAAGAGACAACATTGTGAAAAGAACCCGAATTGAAACTACCGAATGCAGAATCCAATCAAAGAGTGACAGCCCCACGGTAAGTGAACCTGAGAATGCTGCATCAGAGACTAGAACCAGATCAGGTCGACTGGTGAAAAAACCAAGTAGATTTAAAGACTAGTGAAAAAAGGGAAGATGTTAGGTTATTCAGTGATTGAATATATCATCATCACAAGTTAATGTTTTGGTTCATGTAGGATATGTAAAATAACATATTACAACAGAGGCCGGTCAATAAAGTTACGTCTTCATGATAGGTTAGTGATTCGTTGTTTTGTACAAGACACTAACAAATCAAACAATTATAAACACATGTGCTTCACTGTGTTTCACACAGTTTATAATAGGAATTTATATTTTAAAAACATATCTTTATTTAGAATTCACTATTGTTAATAGTGGACACGACAACTGTTAATATAAACTTACTGTTTGATATAAATAAATGAAATAAAATAACCGAAATAATAAAAACCGTGAATAATTACTCGGTTGGCTGAGCGCAAATCTTTGTAAAGGTATAACAACGTATTTATTTTGTTTCATGTTTAGATAATAGCCTGAGCAAAGGTTTGAGAGCTAGTCATATTTAAATAAAAGCAATATTTCGCTATATTATAATGTTAAATATTTTAATCTACTATTATACCAACGATTTTATTACAATGAATTATTAGATAATAAAAAGGCATATATTGGATTTAATAAAAGATTTATTTTGCCAATATTTCGGCTGGCTGAACGCCAACCTTTATTGAGGCATTACATCTTTGTATACACAAACTCATCGCCACCGCAGTTTGGCGTTCAGCCAGCCGAAATATTGGCAAAATAAATCTTTTATTAAATCCAATATATGCCTTTTTATTATCTAATGAATTAAATATGGATTGCTCTATTTTCAAAACAATGAATTATGAAACACAAAATGATCAGTGTTTGAAAAAATGATACAAAATGTATAATTCCAGACAATGAATGAAGAGTTTTGAGCCAATGACAATGCATAATGGTAATGTCTGTGTAATTATGTAGCCTTAAAGTGTTCCATAGTTATCAATATCATTGTAGTTTGTTGTTTCAACATTTGCTAAGATTTTATAAAATGCCCTCAAAGACGACACAGCCTTTGGGTAATTGATCATACTACCCATCCAAAATATAAAATTGATTAACAATAAGTTAAATAGAAACAACAATAAATATTATTAAGCGAATTGGAAAGCGAAAATCAGGAATAAAATATCTAGAATTTCAGTAGAAAAACCGGCAGGATTTCTTCTTTCCCATTGAAAAAGACACCAGAGGAATATTCAACTTAAAGATAAGCAAAACCTTGTTATTCGGAAATCCGACAAAGACGGACAAAGAGTCATCACCGATTGTTAAACAAGTAAATCAGTGACAATTTGAGTGACCCAGAAATATTCGCAGAAATTACCATAAGAATAAAACAAAACAAAAAAAAAAGACAAGAATTATCAAAAAAAGCCTACAAAAGCAGCATATAAAGAATAAGATTAACACAAAGCAATAACGCGCCATCTATACATATAAAACGAAAGGATTTAAAAGCACGAATGTTTCTTTTATACATAATACAAACTTCTACTGCCCTTACTGCGATGAAAAGATATATTGGGAGGGCTTGGCTCATCAGTGGTGAACCCTCCCAGCGGTTTCGCCAATTTAATCCACCAGACATCTTCTCGGAGCTCTAATACTGTATTGGACGATTCTGCTTATATACGTAGCACTGAATGATGGAATCTCAGAAATGGTTTTCAAGAAAACTATGGATATAAGCTTATAGGACAATAGAATTACATTCAAATATTTGCATCGAGCAATGCTCTTCCGCAAACAATAAAGACGAGGCCAGTTAGGCATAAATTAACACAAAGCAAATAATAAGATGACCACCAAATACTACCAAGAAATTATAGAAAATACTGACAGGTTACTAAACATTTATAGACTGCCAAAAACTCACAAACCTCTTATGCTAATGATTACTACCATCTATCTTCAGCAATAGACTTTTCCAGACACCTCACAACCATATACAGTAGAAGCCGATCATTGGCAGACACAACACCCATTCCACAAGAATCATAGCGAAACTTGTTATCAAGATTAACTATGCAAGTCCAGATAAAAACACTGCAATGGGTTGTTCTTTAGAAATCACAGCCATGTACTTAAATTTTTCCTACGATTTCACACATTCTCCATAATCTGAACGTATTATCCGTCAATAATATTTCAACACTGATGAAATATAAAAATATGGAAAACACCTATCGCAATATGTTTCTTTATTACAAAATATTACTTTATTGCTAAAGGTTTTTCTATATTTTTATAAAAGTATATCGCAATTTTCTTGTATTTGACTGATGAGATAGCTGTTCTCTTGCAACTGGAGTCCCGTCTCTTCTTGAACATGATGATGGATCTCTTTTCTCTCCATAGAAGTCAAGCATCGTCATTTTGAACCATTATTCCCCGGACACCACATTCTCCAAAATGTACACTCGCAATCTCTGCCGCCCAAAACATCCAATTCTGCCAACAGTTATCTGCCGAAAACACTGTCATCACACTCCTGAGCATTTTTTTTTAAATGGAGTATCCTTGCCAGACTGTAATAGCTTTCAGATCGCCGAAATTGAATCAATTTAATAAAACATTTTTATTGAACTGAAATATTTTTCAAATTCTCCTTCAACTTAGTATATATATATATATATAGTTATTTCTTGGTTTTCGCGCGGATTCAATTTTTCATTAATGTATATTGCATCAGTTCAGATAGTCTGTTTGTTTATTCCAGATTATTGCTTGTTTATGTATGGCTTTACTCCAGATGATTGTTTGTTTATGTATGGCTTTACTCCAGAAGATTGTTTGTTTATGTATGGCTTCACTCCAGATGATTGTTTGTTTATGTATGGCTTTATTCCTGATGATTGTTTGTTTATGTTTGGCTTACTCTCCAGATGATTGTTTATGTATGGCTTTACTCCAGATGATTGTTTGTTTATGTATGGCTTTACTCCAGATGATTGTTTGTTTATGTATGGCTTTATTCCTGATGATTGTTTGTTTATGTTTGGCTTACTCCAGATGATTGTTTGTTTATGTATGGCTTTATTCCTGATGATTGTTTGTTTATGTTTGGCTTACTCTCCAGATGATTGTTTGTTTATGTATGGCTTTACTCCAGATGATTGTTTGTTTATGTATGGCTTCACTACAGATGATTGTTTGTTTATGTATGGCTTCACTACAGATGATTGTTTGTTTATGTATGGCTTTATTCCTGATGATTGTTTGTTTATGTTTGGCTTACTCCAGATGATTGTTTGTTTATGTATGGCTTTACTCCAGATGATTGTTTGTTTATGTATGGCTTCACTACAGATGATTGTTTGTTTATGTATGGCTTCACTCCAGATGATTGTTTGTTTATGTATGGCTTCACTCCAGATGATTGTTTGTTTATGTATGGCTTCACTCCAGATGATTGTTTGTTTATGTATGGCTTTATTCCTGATGATTGTTTGTTTATGTATGGCTTTACTCCAGATGATTGTTTGTTTATGTATGGCTTTACTCCAGAAGATTGTTTGTTTATGTATGGCTTCACTCTATATTATTGTTTGTTTATGTATGGCTTTACTCCAGATGATTGTTTGTTTATGTATGGCTTTATTCCTGATGATTGTTTGTTTATGTTTGGCTTACTCCAGATGATTGTTTGTTTATGTATGGCTTTACTCCAGATGATTGTTTGTTTATGTATGGCTTCACTACAGATGATTGTTTGTTTATGTATGGCTTCACTCCAGATGATTGTTTGTTTATGTATGGCTTCACTCCAGATGATTGTTTGTTTATGTATGGCTTCACTCCAGATGATTGCTTGTTTATGTATGGCTTTACTCCAGATGATTGTTTGTTTATGTATGGCTTTACTCCAGAAGATTGTTTGTTTATGTATGGCTTCACTCCAGATGATTGTTTGTTTATGTATGGCTTTATTCCTGATGATTGTTTGTTTATGTTTGGCTTACTCCAGATGATTGTTTGTTTATGTATGGCTTTACTCCAGATGATTGTTTGTTTATGTATGGCTTCACTACAGATGATTGTTTGTTTATGTATGGCTTCACTCCAGATGATTGTTTGTTTATGTATGGCTTTATTCCTGATGATTGTTTGTTTATGTTTGGCTTACTCCAGATGATTGTTTGTTTATGTATGGCTTTACTCCAGATGATTGTTTGTTTATGTATGGCTTCACTACAGATGATTGTTTGTTTATGTATGGCTTCACTCCAGATGATTGTTTGTTTATGTATGGCTTCACTCCAGATGATTGTTTGTTTATGTATGGCTTCACTCCAGATGATTGTTTGTTTATGTATGGCTTCACTCTATATTATGGTTTGTTTATGTATAGCTTCACTCCAGATGATTGTTTGTTTATGTATGGCTTTACTCCAGATGATTGTTTGTTCATGTATGGCTTCACTCTATATTATTGTTTGTTTATGTATGGCTTTACTCCAGATGATTGTTTGTTTATGTATGGCTTCACTCTATATTATGGTTTGTTTATGTATAGCTTTACTCCAGATGATTGTTTGTTTATGTATGGCTTTACTCCAGATGATTGTTTGTTTATGTATGGCTTCACTCTATATTATTGTTTGTTTATGTATGGCTTTACTCCAGATGATTGTTTGTTTATGTATGGCTTCACTCTATATTATTGTTTGTTTATGTATGGCTTCACTCTATATTATTGTTTGTTTATGTATGGCTTCACTCTATATTATTGTTTGTTTATGTATGGCTTCACTCTATATTATTGTTTGTTTATGTATGGCTTCACTCTATATTATTGTTTGTTTATGTATGGCTTTACTCCAGATGATTGTTTGTTTATGAATGGCTTCACTCTATATTATTGTTTGTTTATGTATGGCTTCACTCTATATTATTGTTTGTTTATGTATGGCTTCACTCTATATTATTGTTTGTTTATGTATGGCTTCACTCTATATTATTGTTTGTTTATGTATGGCTTTACTCCAGATGATTGTTTGTTTATGTATGGCTTCACTCTATATTATTGTTTGTTTATGTATGGCTTCACTCTATATTATTGTTTGTTTATGTATGGCTTCACTCTATATTATTGTTTGTTTATGTATGGCTTTACTCCAGATGATTGTTTGTTTATGAATGGCTTCAGATAGTCTATTACCAATTTTTCATATTCCACTTTTCGTATATATGTTGCTGATACTTTATTTTAAAATAAAATGCCGTTTCTTTAGAATAATTGAAATCAAGCATGCGTTAATCAGAATAATAAAACGCATGGAGGATAAATATTCAAATGGTTAAATATCACACTATAAGATGCACATATAAGCTCTAAATTATATTTACATATATGAATAGGTGAGACATAAAAATGTCAATTGACGAAGAAGCATTTTGATTCAGAGTCTTTGTATGAAACTTACCTACATTCCCAGGGATAAGAGAAGATGGAAATGGAGATCTTGGTAATTCCATAGGTACATGCAGGATCCTCATAGTTTCGTAAGAATTTTCTGCAGGTTTGTGATGTCTGCTGCTTTGACGATTGATTTCAGGCTGTAAATTAAAACCAACCATATCAGTTTCCAATTTACTCATATAGGTATTCGGGTTAAAAGAACAACTTTGTCTTATTCCTTTGTAATTTTCCACTGGCACGGATAAAGAAAAAACATTTTCTTCCCTTCTCTCTCTCTGTACTATTAGATCTGATCTTTTCTGTGTCTTGGAATCTGTTGAGGGACCTGGAAGATTACAAAGCTGTTCGTAGAAATGTGAACTTGTGGCCACTTTCTCACTAGGATCTTTTTGTGAATCTTGATATTGAAACGTCGAGTATTCATTTGTAGTTAAATCTTCTGGATTATCGATCACAAATACTTCTTCATCCGTATTTGAGTTATCTTTATCATGCGTACGTCTATCGTTTTCTTTCTTACTCACTAAACCTCTATCATATACGGTATTGGAAAGTGATTTGACTAAGCTAATTCTTGATTTTGATCGAAATGGCAATATCTCTTCTGTATAATCATATTCGCTTTCTGATATTCGACTTGTAGAATTTGCTTTAGCTTTTCCTAAATCTCTTTTTTTCGATGATTTTACTAGAAGTTTCCGAATGCTTTCTTCCGACTCAGATCTGTAACTTCTAGATTTAGAAGAACTTTTGCCGTCGAGATTTGCCATCATTTGCCTGTGTCAGAGCATTAAGCTGAGATTCAAACTTTCATGAGTCATTTAAGCATTTTTTTTTGTATTCAATGTAAAAACAACTCAAGATTCAAAACTGATTTACATTTATACCAATTCTTTTGGATTTTTTTGAACCATTGTTTAATCACGAAGAAAATATTCACGAGGGTCTTAAGCTTTTCTGTGATTGAAAGTAAAAAGAGCACTTTTGTATAACTCTATTCTACAAAATTTCTTAATTATATTAATTCTTATTTTTGTTTTTTAAATATGATTGAAAACACAGCTCATTGAGCATTTTCACTTTGAAAAAGATATTCGCGTTCATTTGAAATTTGCTTGAAACTGCATGATTTAGAACAAAAAAAAAACGCAATATAATTTCTATTTTTATACAGGAAGACATGTTCTTTTGAGAATTTCCATCTTCCTTTATTATTGTATTAGACGATTCTGCTTATATATGCGATACTGAAGATTTGGAAAAGAAACATTCATTCTTGTTGACTTTGCTTAGAATTTTTTTAATGAAACCGATTCCAAGATTATTAATCAAACATTATATTTATTGATTTACAAGAGAGAGAGATTGAAACTGATTTTTATTCCAAAGTCCATATAAGATTATATAAGGTTAAATACAAAATAAATATAACACACACACACATAAGCCTTTTTATTGGGGCATCCAGCCCTATACATGATTCCCCTCTACGGGATTTAGGAAAGGAAGATATTTCAAAAGTAAAAACTAGAATACAAGAAGTAATAAGGAAAGAGAGAAGAAAGAAAACCCAAACAAAAAGAAATATAACCATATATACAAAAAAAATAAACATACAGAGCAAAAGGAACCGTACATGATTAAATATTTAAATTAAAGTACCAATGTTTAGAATATGTCAAGGTTAGGATATCATTGAGAGGGCTAGTGTGGAATCAGCCGCATTCAATTTTCGCTCTCCTCCTCCAAGCAAACCACGACATTCGGCGAATCTATCATTCTCCAACGGACATTGACTGCGGCCTTGTAGAATCTATATAATACAAAATAAATATAAATATGAATAAATAAGATTATATAATGATAAATATATGAATAAATTGATATAAATATATATAAAACAATTGATAAATATACATATATATATTAATATATATACAAGTCGTCATTGATGGCGCCCAACGCGGGAAAGACTCCGCCAACGATGGACTGCGAGAGTTCTTTCCCACAGAGTGGGCAGGTCGATAAGATGGCTGGCGTTACCCACCTCAAGACCAAGAGAGAGAGAGAACAAAATATAAAAGGGAAACTAATATTAAACAAAGGAACTTTTTTTTTCGGTTAGCGCCTATTTACCTGTGAGCTTACACACACTCTGTGGTAACAATTAATTAATATATGTACAACAGTTCTTAATAGTTTTATTTCTTATCTATAGATGGCGCGTATTGCCTTATGAATAATTGAGCCTCACTGTCCTTGTTATTCGACCCCTGATACTGTCACTGTAACCCCACGACAGATGGCAAATGGTTTGGTGATTCGACGGCGCGGGTTGATCGGGAAATCGACTTACGCAGCGACCTATTTGAACGCGCTATGCAATCTCTGGTTTACTTTATGGTTTGTTGTCTTAGTACTAGTACCCTCACTAATAATATTTTCTGTCCTGGTGAATCTAACCTTTTTTTTTATTTTAACAACCTTGGTGGCATACAGCACTTTGGTACTTTGCTATAGTGCATTGCAGCTTGTCTGCTTGTTACATTTATTTTTGGACTTGAAAATCATATACTTTGGTTATCAGCCCGTAAAACCATATTCTTTTTGGTCTTGTTATTGTTTGCTGAAAAGAATTTCTAGAAAGAGGAATACGTATTCAATTTTAATCATAATATATGACACAACAGAACAGGTGGCTAGCTCTTGTCTTCTTGGTAGTAGATTATAAGAGAGATTCCATCTCCATCGTTCTATCTGGTGGGCGGAGTCTCAGAAACCGACCACAAGGATTCTTTGGGGAGATGCAGGATGTTGAAATTGACGACGTATTCTGTATTGGTGCGCTGCACGCTGATGGCAAAAGGATCCTGTGGATGGAAGATAAAAACCACCAACCCCCTAGCTACAAGGGGAGGATTGCGGTCCTGGATTCCTGCGTGAATCTCTAATTTGATAAGCCTGAATCCCTGGCATAGAACCTGATGGTGTATTGCTATATGGAAATATTTATATGTAATTCTATTATCCTAAACGCCTGTTTTTCTCTAGTTTATCATCATATCTAAGATTCCATCCTTTCAGTGTAAGACATATAAGCAGAATCGTCTAAAACAGAATTGGAGCTTTTAAAAAAAGCGGTCTGGTAGATTAAAAAAAAAATTGACGAAATCGCTGGGAGGGTTCACCACTGATTAGCCAAGCCCTCCCAATTTTTTTTTCATCGCAGTAAGGACAGTAGATTTTTTCATTTGTAAAAGAAACATTCGTGTTTAATAGTTTTATTTATCACATATAGATGGCGCTTTGTTACCTTATAATATTTACTCTTCATCTTCATCTAATTATTGGAGCAATATTATCTATAATTTTATTTTTCTGATATACATTACCTTTCTATTTACACTCATGAACAAAACTTGAGAAATCTTCATATTTCGATATCGCGGGTCCTCTTTTTTTTTTTAAGGATACAGAGGCAATTTTGTTTACACCAGATTATCTCGTGTGTATTCAATAAAGATCACTGTAATATCTTTCAGAGTTATAATCCCGATATATATGGTAAAAGGTACAACTTCCTTAAGTTTTCTCCACGAGTGTACAGTTGTTAAACACTATTATATATGTACCAAAAGAGGCACCTCTTCCTTTAAATGTCCATCAGAAGGATGACACTATTGCATCACCATAGTGAAAAGATTTACTAGTGCTAATAAAGAATGAGCCACAACACCAATTTTGACAAATTCAGACAAAAGCCAACAACATGTATACCATAGTTTCGTACTATGGCCCTCATCAGTACAGGGACGGTTTCTATTACATAACATCCTACGAGAAGGGATTATGAAATCGATCGTATTTACCAAACAGGTTTGTTTAATCTCTTTGATCATTTACATATACGTTTTCAAAATTCGAATCTATTAGTCCAGGCCCTCCCATAAATTTTTCCATTGCAGTAAGGACAGAAGAATTTGTTTATTTTTAAAAAGAATCATACACGTCTATAATAGTTTCGCATTTTGATAACAGATGGCGTGCTAATGCATCATAACATATAATTTTATTTTGTTCTGAAAATAGAGCAATCCATACTTAAATCATTAGATAGTAAAAATACATATATTGGATTGAATAAAAGATTATCTATACAGCGCTGAGTTTGTTTATACAAAATGTAATGCCTTGATAAAGGTTGGCGTTTAGCCAACCAAAATATTGGCAAATCTTTTATTCAATTCAATATATGTCTTTTTACTATCTAATATAAGTTTATTTAAAACAAAATTGAGAAAGAGAGAGCTAAGATCGCCCAAAAAATGGCAAAAAAAGATGTTGCTAAACATGTATATCCAACCACTCTTTTAAAAACTTACAACACACATATCAAAAGCTCATGTGAGCCTGGTCAAGATATGCCTTTTTTGTTTTTAATATCAAATATTATTCTATGAAAATCCAATTCATCATTTTTGTTGAATTAGAATACTCCTGGGAATTTCTATGAATCAGATAGTACTGCGGTATATTTTATAGATATTATCTTTCAATGACAATATATTATTATCAAAGGAACCGATTCTTTTTATGTCCTATTATGACCTGCATAAAATTTACAATTAATCCGTTATCGCGCTTAAATATCTAATAAGGTTTTTTATCAAAGAACTTTACTCGAGTTTACAGTCATTATCGTTTCAATAACCGTAAAGGTTTGGCCGCTATTGTGATCAGAGTGCATAGACCGATCTGATCTACTCCATGGAAAAGACACCAATCATGAGGGTAAGCGGTTTTATAATCATGAACTTCAAGTTTTCAAAAATTTACTTTATAGTTGTTAAGTTTCGACACTTTATTTTTGAGTTTTATGAAAATTTCAAAGCTTTCAATGTGTGAAAAGGCAACTTTATTTTAAAATACTTTATACCTTCTACATTATTGATTTATTTCACATCTGACAAGGGGGAACGATATGCACCGAAATGTTGTGTAAATAAGAATTTATAATAAGGCAGAGATGTCCTTTCAAATATAAATTTAAAAAAAACGCAATTATATTTACCAAGTATGAATATAAAACGTTTTTTAATGATAGTAAGCGACCTGCACACATCTGGATATTATTACCACAAAAGATATTATTGTTCAAATATACCTAAAATTTTTAGAAATAAAATAACAACAAAAATATTTATTAAGACCTTTTGGTCTGATACAGATTCTCCGAGTTTCTAATATGCAAATTTATCCTATTAATACATAAACCAATATATTCTACATGAGTTTATACAATATTTCACCTCTCTGGATGGAATTTGTACGTAATAAAGAGTACGTTTGGCCATAGTGATTTTCATCATTTCGGCGTCGTTATATGCAAATCAAACATATTACAGACTAGGTACATATAGAAATAACACAGTAATAGTAACAATAGTCAACAATGTTATTTATAATATATAAAATATAGGGGGGGAAAGAAAGAAAGGGCTTTGCATAAACTTATATGCAAATAATCGAGAACAAGTAGTTCCTATAAATTCTTAGAAATATAAAAATGATAGTTGCAAAAATATAGAAATTTATGGTTTTCCATGGGTTTTATGAGCATTCAAATTTAGATGAAACTTAAAACTTATAAACAAAGAAGAGATGTTTGCGTGTTTTTATTTATTTATTTAATTATTTTTTGTGGAATTCGAAACTAATTGCGCCAAAAATTGTCTTTTTCTTCAAAAAAATAAATTGATGTAGTTTCAAATTACATCAACAGATGGCACGCTATGTCTTTATTTGTGTGTGTTTTTCCGAATATTTGTCTTCTGCTGAAATTTTGATACGATATAGAAAGCTATCATCCAGAAAGGGATCACTTTCATAGGTTTGATCTCGGAAAATATGCAAATTTGTCCTATTAATACATATACCCATATATTCCGATTGCATATACAATATTTCACCTCTCTGGATGAAATTTGTACATAATAAAGAGTATATACATTACGGCGTCGTTATATGCAAATCAACCATATTACAGGCTGATTTGCATAATCCGTTTATTCAGCATATATGCTAATATAATATTTCACCTCACTGGACAAAATTTGCACACAATAAAGAGTACCTTTGGCCATAGTGATTAGTTTAATTTTGGCGTCTATATATGTGAATTAACCATATTACAGACTAATTTGCATAATCCGTTTATTCAGCATATATGTCAATACATTATTTAGCCACTCAGAATGAAATTTGGACCTAATAAAGAGTACGTTTGTCCATAGTGATTCTCATCATTTCGGCGTCGTTATATGCAAATTAACTACAGGCTGATTTGCATAATCAGTTTATTTCGCATATATGTCAATACATTATTTAGCCTCTCAGAATGAAATTTGGACCTAATAGAGAATACGTTTGACCATAGTGATTCTCATCATTTCGGCGTCGTTATATGCAAATTAACTACAGGCTGATTTGCATAATCCGTTTATTCAGCATATATGTCAATACATTATTTAGCCTCTCAGAATGAAATTTGGACCTAATAAAGAATACGTTTGGTTATAGTGATTCTCATAATGTCGACGCCGTTATATGCAAATTAACCATATTACAGACTAATTTGCATAATCCGTTTATTCCGCATATATGTTAATATAATATTTCAACTCTCTCTGGATTAAATTTGCACACAAATAAAGAGTACGTTTGGCCATAGTGATTAGCTTAATTTCGGCGTCGTTATATGTAAATTAACCCGATTACAGGTTAATTTGCATAATCCGTTTATTCCGCATATATGTTAATACAATATTTCACCTCTCTGGATCAAACTTGGATACAATAAAGAGTACGTTTTGTCTTTAATGAATCTCATAGTTTCCACCTAGCAGTATTCCTATGAACTCTATTACAGTCTAATTTGAATATATTCCGTTTATGCTATATACGTTTTAACTAATTTGATCTATTTGGATGAAAATTCGACACGATAGAAAGTTGGCTCTGTAAGGAGTCACTTTCATATTTGTATTACCATTATATGCAAATTAACCCTATTACAGACCATTTTGCATATCCCGCTTACCGTTCCACAATATTGGACATAGTTTAATATAGTTTTTATGTTAAACAGAATTAGTTTGGTTGAAGTAACTCATAATTTCAACGCTCTAATATGTAAATTATTCTAATTAAAGGTTAATTAATATATTCCTGATTTATTCCGCAATATTTGAACCATATTAAGGAAACTTTGAAAGAATATAGAGTAGGTATTGAAGAATTTAGTTAGTTTCAGTCTCGGAATATGATAATCAAATTGATAATCGGCTAATTTGCATATTCTGTAATCGAAAAATAAATATAATAATTAATATATTAATCAATCCCTATCTTTTTATGTTGACTTTGCTTAGAAATATTAATGAAACTGATTCCAATAATTATTAATTAAACATTATATTTATTGATATACACGAGAGAGAACAAAATATAAAAGGGAAACTTATATTAAAACAAAGGAACTTTTTTTTTCGGTTAGCGCCTATTAGCTTGTGATCTTACACAGACTCTGTGGTAACAATTAATTAATATAAGTACAACACTATTCTACTGTTTATATTAAATATAAGCATTTGTAAAATCAATTAAGTTGGGCTAACATTGGCTCAGGCAATACTCAGATGAAGCCAGGTAAATGGTCTAATTGAAAATATTTTGAAAATTTGATTTCAACTTTTAAAACGTTATTTGAAACTTCTTGAGAATGTATGTATGGAAATATATTATAATTTTTTTTTCTCTTCATTGAATAAAAGCAAACATATTTTTAAAACTTAATTCTGTTGACGTTATGTGGCGCTGAGTTTGTTGTTGACACACATTAATATGTTATAATATCTTGATAAAGGTTGGCGTTCAGCCAACTGATATATTGGTAAAATAAATGATATTTTGATCCAATATAAGCCTTTTTAATTAAAAAAGTTTATGGTAGAATTTGCATTAGAGGGTACCTTCATTTCAGCACAATAAATTTTATCTATTTATTTCACTCAAAAATATTCTGCTTGAGTGAATTAAAAGAAGAAGTAGATCAAAATGTTAAAATAATAGAAGACTATATCTTGATAATTAAACTGAATGTTGGTAGCTTGCTGTTATCTAGCTGAAAAATACAAACTGAGCGTTGTTTTTTTTTGTATTTCTGTGATTTAAAAAAATCTGTTGACTTTGCTTAGAATTTTTAATGAAACTGATTCCAGGATATTATTAATTATTGATTTACAAGAGAGAGAGAGAACAAAATATAAAAGGGAAACTAATATTAAACAAAGGAACTTTTTTCTGTTTCGGTTAGCGCCTATTTACCTGTGAACTTACACACACTCTGTGGAACAATTAATTAATATATATACAACACACGCTCCCCTGTGTGTAAGCCCTAATCAGCAAGTCCAAGGCTATCTGCACATTTCCGTAGTTTGTCCTTATAGTCCACACCATATCTTTGATTGCATCCCACAGCAACCGGTCTGGCCTTTCTTTTATATATGCCGTCATTTGATGTTTTCTTCGTACTGTAGACCCATTTACTATTTATGACGTTCATACCATTTTCCCTTGGTACTAGTGTCCATACTTTATGTTTCTTTATCTTGTATTTTTATCAGAAGATGGCAGTAAACCACTAGCAGCATTCAATTTCACGAATAGGAGAGAGAGAATTACTCTTCCATTATATTAAATAACATTAAAGATATCAATTCTTTCGCAGTAAGTTTTTATTATCAAATTCGACCATGAGCTGGTTACCCTTATCTAAATGGAAGGACATTCTAAACACATTACTGAATATACAGTCAAACTTGGATAATTCGCAGCCCAAGGGACCAAAAAAAAAACGAATAATCCAAAAATTCTAATTAAAAACGTTTTGAATAAAAGGTTTAAAAGTCTACAGACCAAGATAAATATTCGAATTAAAGACATGTTTGAATTATTCAAGTTCTACTGTATTGTACTTTGTTTCTATGTGATATTCTGATTGGTTTGTATTAGGACTTTATAGAATACCAGCGAATGTTCCCGGCTTCGGCGATTGGATATTCTTACCTTTTAAAAAAATTCATCGTGTAAACAAACTAACATTCATCGTGTAAACAAACTACGTGTAAAATTATTAACCAATCAAATTCATTTATCGTCGCGACCAGTGCTGCGCCAAGCGGTAAAAGGCTGGAACTAACGCCTTTTGGTTTTACATTTTAAAAAAGCACATTAACCTTTTTAGTTTTTTGAATAGCCTATATGTTAAACGAAATCTTGAGCTACCCACATGCGAAATTTCATAATGATTGATTCTGTAGATTTTGCGCAACGCGATAACAAAAAAAAAGATTATGGATTTCATTTTTATAGATATAAAAAGGAATTTCAATAGTTCTTGAGAGGAAAAAGAAAATTCGTTTGAAATATTTATTCAGTTATTATAAAACTAATACAATTATTAGTGAGCAGTCTATTAACAATTAGATTAGAAATTCGGAAAGGTCACTTTAATAAAGGATATTGGAATATTTTTTTGGTTGTCAAATGTTTTAAGTTTTCTGTAGCTGTTTCTCTGCAACAGCTCACAACACCCATACATACGCTTTATTTATTTAAACTTGGAAATGGAGCAACGAGTGAATAAATGTTCTGTTTAGATTTTTAACAGTGTTATTTTTATGCGATAGGGTTATAAGAACTGAATGAGATGTATGGAGGTTGGAGATTGGAAAAACTATTTCCCACCATCGTTTATTATAAGAATAATTCTTCAAATAAAAGATGGTGGGAAATAGGTTTTTGCTTTTAGGATGAAAGGAGTCAAATAGGGTAATATTTTTCTTCTTCATTTTATATTGGTAAAAGTTCATTTTTCGTGGTATTGAGAGTATCTAAATGAGCTATTCCTGTACATTTTCCATTCCACATTGCCCAACTTGAAAAAATTATACCTTTTATTTAGAGCTATTTCAGCTGTTGCAAGTTTGAAAGGACTTTCCATAAGTGATCTACTAATAATTTGGAATAGTTGGTTTTGGTTTTTGAGTTTACTGATGGAGAGAAAGGCAGGTTTGAAAAAAGAACCATAATTATATCTATTTTTAATGGTCAATATGAGATCCTTATAATATTCTACTAGGCTTTTCTAAATGAGGTTATTTGTTAGGCAAAGAAATTGGGACAATACATCTATATAAATATAAAAATGAATGTATGTGTGTGTGTGTCTGTCCTTTATGCCTGACCAAACCACTCATTGGAACGCCATGAAACTTTGGGAAGTTATTTAGTATAGTACTGGGAAGGTTTCTGAAAAATAATTTCTTGAATATCCTTAGAGTTATTTGCAGATTTGTATATTTAACTCGCAAGCAGCGCCACCATTGCGACGATGATAACAAGTTTTTTTATCTATAAGTTTTATTATCACTAAGTTTATTATCTTAAAGATTACACTGGTCAACAACATTTTTGCCCAAGAGAACCTGATGGCGTTTCTAGTGTAACCTTTCATGCTGAGCTCAAAAATCTAACCAGAAATTTTCCATCACCCATGGTTTTTGCGTGACAGCCTTTTTTTGGTATTGGGATAAATACAGCAAAAAATATTACGTAAGCATTTTCGCATAAACCTTATTACATTACACTGGTTTATCAAAAATCATTTTTCTTTGTCCCAAAAGAAACAGCATCTTATCTAAATTTAACTCTTCATGCTGATTCCAAATATACCATTAGTTTTTTTCTATCACGCAAGATTTTTGAGGAAGGCTGGCCATAGATGTAGGATTGAGGTAGGTCAGTCCAAGTAGGATAGCTGTTTGCATCCTATGTCTTAGGAATGCTGGACAGCTGAGGAGAAGATGATCGACTGTTTGCGGCTCTTCTAAACAGTGTATTTGGGTGACTACGGTGTCTAGAGTTTAACTTCACTCTGCGCGTCTCTCTCTCGTGTAATGGATTTAGCTCAATATGTTGTTGTGTTGTAATCACTTGTTACTTACTGTTACTGTATTTTATATCGACCTTATATTTGTTTTATAATTTACACTCTAAATACCTTTTCGATACATAGCCCCATTTACATTCTCAATACATATTCACAACAGGCTCTCTATACACATGCAATTTCACAATTACACACCAATATACCACTCACAATAACACACCACTATACCACTCATAACACGCGCACATAATTGATATCATAGAGTTCTATTTTTTATTTCAAATTTGGGGAAGCCATTTTACCTCTGGCGATCTGATCAACCTCTGACGTCATGAGTCCTGCCAAGACAACCAACAGTAGATATGCCTAAGACCAATCGCCAGCTCGGCTAAAAAATGACCCATGGTCAAATCGTCATCGCTAAACCATGGCCTAGGTGGCATACCTATGGCCAGTTGTCGTAACAAGACAAGTTTTTACCAGGAGATAGTCAGACCCGAGGTTCATAAAGGCTTCCCCGGCGGGCGCTGGGCCGGCAATGGCAACAATTGGTCGTTTCTAGGAACTCTATAGACTTTATACTTTATCGAATGATTAAAAGTAATACATATGAGATACATTAATTATGAAGGCTATCTTGGATCAAACTTATTTATTGATATCTTCCAGTATTTCGACGTTGTTTACTCAGCAATCCGCTACAAACACTATTCACTTGGAATTCTATCCACAGCCTCGGACTACACTGGTCAACAACATTTTTGTTCAAGAGAACATGATGGTGTTTCTAGTGTAACTTTTCATGCTGAATTCAAAAATCTAATCAGAAATTTTCCATCACCCATAGTTTTTTCGTGATAGCCTTTTTTTGGTATTGGGATAAATACAGCAAAAAATGCGAAAAAATATTATGTAAGCATTTTTGCATAAACCTTATTATATTACATTGGTTTATCAAAAATTTATTTTTATTTGTCCCAAAAGAAACAGCATCTTATCTAAATTTAACTCTTCGTGCTGATTCCAAATATACCATTAGTTTTTTCTATCACGCAAGATCTTTGAGATACACCTACTTGAAATTTGGAAATGTTTTTAATATATAGGCCTATATGAACGAAATATATTTATTTTATTGAAAAGTAGTGACAGTGGATTTTCTTCTATACTTTGCTTGTGGTACATCCCTCTTGAGTGTCCAGCAGTAGTCAGCAAGCATACCAGGACTCCATTTACCTTGGTACCGCTTCTCCATGCTTGATATATCTTGATGAAACCTCTCATCATGCTCATCGCTAACTGCACCAAGATTGTCTGGAAAGAAATCCAGATGTGAATGCAGGAAATGGATCTTGAGAGACATGTTACATCCCAGTGCCTTGTAGGAAAGCAACAGATCATTAACTATGTTTGGTAATTTTCAACCTTGACACTTCCTAAGAAGTTCTTGCAAACGTTTCTAAAGGAATTCCATGCTGCTGCTTCAACTTCATTCAAACTATTTTGAAAATTTCCATCCTGCAGCAATTCTCGAATCTGAGGTCCAACGAAAATGCCTCATTTAATTTTCGCATCACTTATGCTAGAACATTTTTGTTTTAGATAGGCAAATCCACTCGCATTTCGATCCATTGCCTTGACAAAGTTCTTCATTAATCCCAGTTTAATATGTAATGGTGGTAAGTAAATATTTTCTGAATCGATCAGGGGAGGATTCACAGTATTTTTATGTCCTGAAGTAAAGATTTCACGGTTTGGCCAGCTTGTTTTAATGTAATGCCTTTCCCTATCTCTGCTATCCCACTCACACAGAAAACAACAAAATTTTGTATAGCCAAGCTGTAATCCACGCAAGAGAGCAATGACTTTTAAATCGCTGCATATTTTCCAACCGTATCTTTCATATTCTATCTTTTTTCCAAAGCAGTTTCATGTTTTCGTAAGTGGATGCATGTTGGATGCATGTGCTATTGGCACTGATGGGAACTTATTTCCGTTGTGAAGGAGAACAGCTTTCAAACTAATTTTTGAAGAATCAACAAATAAACGCCGCTCTTCTGTATCATGGTCATGACCAATAGACTTTCCATTAGACTAACAACATCATTGCAATATACTAAATCATTCTCTTGTGAAAAGAAGTCTTGAAATTAATCTTGACGCTTGCGAAAAAAGCATACTTTTGTGTGTTTATGCAGCAGATTCCAGCCTTTTAACCTAGAGCCTAAAAGTTCACTCTGTTTTTTGGATAAATCTAAATCACGTACGAGGTCGTTCAAATCTCCTTGGGTTAACAATAAGGTTCAGATGAAGCACCTGCTTCAAAATTTGTTTCATCCAACTGTTGCTCTCGTCTATCTGAATCATCGTCACTAAATATTACATTTTCAGGAGGCTGTGGCACAGGTAAAATATCACTATGAGGAACCGGTCTCATAGCAGAAGGTAAATCTGGATATTCAACTGTATGTCTTGATTTGGATGTAATACATGTAGTCTTTGTCAAACAAAAATACCAGTCTGAAGAATGGTCTTTAGGTTCCCTCCATATCATTGGAACCGCAAAAGGCATATGACGTTCACCTTTAATCCACCTTGTAAGACGTCGAGCACAAATTTCACAACAATAATGATGAGCCCAAGTCCTATCTTGGTCACCGACTTTACAGCCAAAATAAAACTGATAGCACGTTTTGATGAGCGGTGTAAAGTTTCGCCGTTGAACTTTGAAAGTTAATTCCCCACAAATGTAACAGAAAATATCAGGAATATTAATGCAACGCCTCGGCATATTGACACAGTCTAGTGCACACGATTTATAAAAGAAAATCGATAGAGAAAAATAAACTGGTCACTTCAAATTCACCTGTCACTTCTGATGCAAATCTATTAAACAAATCGTTAGGTTCAATTTAAATATATATATATGTAATAATAGGTTGGGGTTTGGTAAGCCTGTGTTGTAGAACCTCGTCGACTCTCGCTATAAGTTGTGGCAACCGAGGGTCAAACCTGTAGTAACCGAGAGGGACAGCCAGGGCGTGGAGAGTTTTCCAGTACCTCTCTGCACCTTGTAGGACCTTTAACAGTTCTCACAAAGTACAGGCAGTCGTGGTCGAGGCAGAGTGGAAAAAGCTTGGGAATGTCCACACACACAAAACGAAGCGACACAGTTGTCGAAGGAAAATTCCTTGAATAGATAAAAAGCGAGCCAAGAGCAAAGATGGAGATCGAGAAGGTTTCTTACTGTTTTACATGGTCGATGAGTTGGTGACAACCGGCGACACGCGGATGGGGAACTCACTGGAACTGAACTGGCTGTTGCTACGTGGGGTCCTATTTATACAACTCTTTTGGACCAGGAAGGGGACCAGGAAGTATTGCCTTTCTGCACGTGTCCGTTAATCGACACTGGCACCGGTCTGTCGGCTTCCCATCTATCTTTAGAAGTTACTTTGTGATTCTCTCAATCTTGCTTTTAACTCAGTTTTTAATCTATTATATAGTTTTATTTATTCATCCTCAGTACATTACATATGGGGATACAAGGACACACGTCAATTATGCGTATAATTAGTTATAGTTTATAATTAGTTCTATATACAACATGACAATCTTGTTATACGTATTACATAATATAGGGTTATTGGTTTAAATTATCATATATACTTATTTAAGTAACCCAGGTTCCTGGAGCGTACAGAAGTCGCCAACTACCCGGGATGTCCTTCTGACCTAAGTCTTCTTGGATTTATATACAATGCCAGTGGAAGTCCAATTAATGAGGTGTTGCCAGGCAGATTTCTTTCTTGGGAGATTTTCTAGGGATGCTGGACATATGTTGGTGATACCTAGGAGAGTGGCTGTCTGGAATCTTTGGTATTGGAAGGTTGGGCAAGTGAAGAGGAGGTGGTCTACGGTTTGGTCTTCATCTTGGCAGTGGGGGCAAGTTGGGTCTTCTTTCGATACCGTTGCAAGGTCTGCCTGAATGTACCCATGGCCGGTCAGGATTGTTGTGGAGGTAGATCCATGCTTGATGTTTCGAAGCATTTGGAGGAGTAGTTTCGGGGGTAGCAGCAAATCTTCGTAGATTTCTGGTGGAGTAATCTTGGATGTAGAGGTCTGTCCACATTTTGAGGGCTATCTGTTCTTTTTTACCGCGCGCGACGCTCTTTGGGAGGGTGGTAAAGGATAGTAGCAGATTAGAATGGGCTGCAGCCTTTGCCGCCTGATCCGCCAGTTCATTTCCTGGAATACCGCTGTGGCCTTTGATCCAGCAGAGTTGCACATTTGGTGAAAAATGCAGGTTGTAGATTATTTCCGCAATTAGTTGTGTTCTTGGGGGCCAAGACCTACATATGGCTGAGAGAGCTGATTGGCAGTCTGAGGCAATGATAAAGTGTTCTTTCGGGAAATTCATGGTGATTTTTGTTGCGTAGAGAATGGCAAGCAGTTCAGCTTGGAACGCTGAGCACTCCTGGTGGAGTTTAAGTTGTATGGTTTGTAGAGGAGGTGGTAGGATGACTCCAGCCCCAACTCCTTCTGATGATTGGGATCAGTCTGTGTAAATGGTGGTGACATTTAGTTGTAGTGATTTGGTAAAATAGATTATCTTCCGTAATGGGGGATAGGGTAAAAAGGAAGGACTTGGGCGTGATTCGTAGTGGCCCGTTTTCAAGGTTTTTGTTGGACACCAGCGCTGCCACTCATGTATAACACGTGACCGGAAGGATGACATCGGCACCGCCCCTCCAACTGACTGTTAAATGTTTAGCCTGACAACGCTGTTGCTTGTTTACCGGAGGATGTAACCTCTTTGTTTCCTCTCTTTCCTTTTTAATCTTTATATAACCTATGCTTTAATAAATTAGTTAGTGCAAGGCTCTTGTCCTAAGTGTAACCAAGTACCTTGTCTACACCCCTACAAGAAAAGATTATGAGACTGATTGGAGCTGCCTGAAGCATTGAACGGTAAGCCTATTTTTTGTTCTCTCTCCCCCCCCTTCAGTGGACGCCATCTTATAATGGAAGCTAACGAAAGTTTAACGAAAATTACCAAGCTAAATGGATTAAACTATTCCTCATGGAGCTTCCAAATTAAGCTCATTCTGATGGACAATGATTTATGGTCAATTGTTGACCCAGGCGAAGTCAAACCCGAGGGAGGGGATGTTGGTCTAATCAACAAATTTAATACGAGGCAGAATAAGGCGTTAGCAAAGATATGTCTCTCTATTGGTGAGGAGCAGCAAAACCATATCAGACATCTAAATTCCCCCAAAGAAGTTTGGGGTGAATTACAAAGACTTTATGCACCTAGGGATAGCAAACACAGAATTCTCCAACTGCGTCGAAAGTTGTACTCCCAGAAATTCTGTCAACATGCGAACATGAATGCCTATTTGGGAAGCATAAATCTAATAGTGAGTGAACTCACAGGTGTAGGGGATAAAATTGAAGACGGTGATCTAAGCATGCTAATTCTTTGTGGAATGCCCGAGGACTGGGATAATGTTATATCAACAATGTGTAACTTACCAGAGTCAGAGTTCACCAGTGCCAACATCAGACGTAAATTGTTAGCTGACGCAGAGCGCCGGTATGCTACAACAAATGAAGGGATGGGTGCACTGTCAGTCAGGAACTCTAACAAGAAACAATTCCCTCATGAACATCAAGGTTCTAAAACTTTTAGAAAATGTTTCGGATGTGGGAAAACAGGGCATATTGCACGGGACTGTTTCAAACTGAAAAAGAATAACGGTAAACAACCGGAAAAGGGAGCGATACATCAACATCACGAAGCAAAGAACTTGAATGTGATGTATAATGCAGCAGTTGCATCAGAAGAGGATACGTGGGTAATTGACTCAGGTGCCACGCATCATATGACTCCGAACAGAAGGTATTTTTCTACGTTGAATGACGAGAATGTAGGACAAGTGACCACCATTGATGGTACATCACATTCAAACATAGGAAGAGGTAATGCTCAAGTAGATCTGATGAACAATTCTGGACAACTTAGAAGCATAGTTGCTCAGAATGCAATGTTCGTACCTGGGATCAGACATGGTGTACTCTCTGTTCTACAAATTGTGGGAAATGGTCATGAGGTTATCTTCGACAAGAAGGGATGTCATATCTACGACAATGATCATAACTTGATGATCAGAGCAGAGAAGAGAGGAAGGCTCTATCTCGTCAGGACTGCTCCGTCCAGATTTCCAGAATCAGGAGAATGTTCAAATTCCTTTGCTCAAACCAACAATTTTCGTAAATTCCCACTAAATTTATGGCATCAGAGACCCATGCATATCAACTATGACACCATAGTAGACATGATGAAAAGAGAAGTTGTCATTGGTTTGAACTGTCAGGCTAGAAAACCTGATAAGTGCTCTGATTGTATGATTGGAAAATCGACAAAAAGACCTTTCCTGAATTTGAGATCTACCAAGGAAACTCAGACACTAGCTCTTGTTCACTGTGATCTAATGGGACCGTTCAACATTGAGAGCTGGGGTGGATCAAGATTTGTCTTGACCATCATTGATGACGCATCAAGATATACAAGGGTATATTTCCTCAAAAGGAAGGGCGATACTCTAGAAAAATTCAAGGAATGGATGAAAGAAGCTGAAAATCAGACGGGATTTTCTCTCAAGAGGATCCGTACAGATAATGGACTAGAGTTCTGTTCATCTCCTTGGGATATTTTCACGAAGGCCCATGGTATAGTACATGAACGCACCATGGTCTACACACCTGAACAGAATGGTGTCGCCGAACGCATGAATAGGACTTTGCTGAACTTAGTGAGGAGTACTGTGAACAGTTGCAATCTGCCAACCGCCTCTTGGGCAGAGCTCACCAACACAGCAGCATACTTGAGAAATCGTGTTACAAACAGACACAATGAAGAGAAAACGCCTTTTGAATTGTGGTTTGGAAAAAGACCTGCTCTGCAACATCTGAGAGCAATCGGCTGCGAAACCTTTGTTCATGTTCCAAAACAAAGAAGGAATTCGAAGCTTCAGCCAAGAGCCACTAAAGGAATTCTCGTGGGTTATTCTCTACAGGGACGAGGTTGGAGAATCTGGATTCCTGAAAAACGCCAAGTGGTGGAATCTAGAAATTGTGTATTCAAAGAAGAAATCCTCTATAAACAGCCCAAAAGAGAAAGGGATACTCTACCATCTGTCCATTTCTCCTCGAAAGAGGCCTCCTTTCAAGAAGAAAGTGATGCGGATCAACCAGTAGACCGAGAAACTGAAGAACTGATTGGAACTACAGGTGGAATAGATCAGCTATCTGAGACTCTCCCAGAGAACCTGAGAAGCCATCCAATGACACTCCGAAGTCATGGAAAGACGGCAGAATCTCCGGAAGAGGATAATAGTGGTGGACAGATAAATGCCACAAGTGCAGAGGACAATAACCCCACTTATGAAGAAGCCATGAACAGCCCTGAGGTAGCTAATTGGATAGAAGCCATGGAAGAAGAAAGGAAATCGCTCGAAAGACATGATGTATGGCAACTGCAGGAATTGCCGAAAGGTATCAAACCTTTAAAATGTAGATGGGTACTAAATACGAAAATCAATGCAGTGGATGGTACCACTAGATACAAAGCACGTCTAGTCGCCAAAGGCTTCACTCAACGTAGAGGAATTGACTACAACGAAGTCTATACTCCTGTTTCCAGTTTTGAAACTATAAGGCTATTAACGGCGATAGCAACAGAAAAGGACTGGTTCATTGACCAATTCGACGTGAAGAGTGCTTATCTTCATGGGACACTCAATGAGACTATTTACATGGAACAACCTGAATGCTTCAAGAAACCAGGGGAAGAAAACTTGTTCTGCAAGCTTAAGAAATCAATCTATGGATTAAAACAGAGCGGAAGATGCTGGAATAAATTCTTAAACAAACAACTTCACGAAATAGGATTCCAACGTAACCCAATTGATCCGAGCATCTACGAAGTTGAACTTGAAGAAGGAAGGATCATTCTCTCAATCTATGTGGATGACATCTTTGCCATTTCAGAGAATCAAGCAGCGAGAAACAAATGCAGAGAACTCTTAAATTCCAGTTTTGAAGTGAAGTATCTAGGACCAATTTCTCATATGCTTGGAGTATCCTTCAAGAAGTCAGAAGATGGAAGTATGAATCTTTCTCAAAGTAACTACATAGAAGAACTGCTTCAACGTTTCAGACTACAGGATGCAAAAGGTGTCTCGACTCCAATGGAAACCAATCTTGACCTGCGTGTAAGGGAAAATGGAAATTCCAATGAGCGGTTTCCATACCGTGAACTGATCGGAGGACTGTCATACCTTTCTCAGAGAACCAGGCCCGACATCGCCTACGCAGTCGGGATCCTATCCAGATACTGTGATAACTACACAAGAGAACACTGGGAAGCTGGGAAACGCGTGCTGCGTTATCTGAAGAGCACCAAGGACTTTGGCATAACTTACAGATCCACTGGCAAACCTTTGATTGCCTTTTCGGATGCAAGTTGGGCCTCAGACATTGTAGACCGAAAAGGAGTATCTGGACATCTCATCATTTTAGCTGGAGCACCAATAATTTGGAGAAGCACCAAACAAACCGTTACCGCTTTGAGTATTATGGAATCGGAATACATTGCACTGTCATCAGCTGTGAAGGACATCACATGGGTACGGAATCTGATGGAACAGCTAAAAATGTCAAGTTTGATTTGTGGAGAAACAAAAGTATTCTGCGACAACCAAGCTGCAATTTCCCATGCGGAAAATTACATCGACAAATCGAAAACTAGACATTTTGCCGTAAAGTACCATTTTGTTCGAGAAAAGATCTCAGAAGAAGCAATCGAACTTTTCTACACTCCGAGTGCTGAGAACCCTGCTGACTTCCTTACCAAGCCTCTTGCTAGAAGCCAGCATGAAAAGTACTGTAGAGCGCTGATGGACTATAGGAATAAACGTCCAGCTGAAGTTTATCCGGGAGGGGATTTGTTGGACACCCCAGCGCTGCCACTCATGTATAACCGGAAGTATGACGTCGGCACCGCCCCTCCAACTGACTGTTAAATGTTTAGCCTGACAACGCTGTTGCTTGTTTACCGGAGGATGTAACCTCTTTGTTTCCTCTCTTTCCTTTTTAATCTTTATATAACCTATACTTTAATAAATTAGTTAGTGCAAGGCTCTTGTCCTAAGTGTAACCAAGTACCTTGTCTACACCCCTACAAGAGTTTTTAAATATTCTATGTGAGCCTTTATAGAGATATCGAATGGGGGACAACCCGTCAATGAGATAGCTGGTATTGTCGGTGTGCATGGACCACCTCTTATTATTGCTTTCGCATATTTGTAGTGGAGACTACGTAGCTTGCGAGCCCCATTTGTGTCATATGCACGTTTTCCCCAGACACCAGAGCCATATAGTAGCGCTGGGAGAACGACTCTCTAGTAAATTTTGTGTCCGGAACTGAAGGTTGAACCAAATTGTCCTTTTATGGTGCTAGTGAGTCTTGGGAGTATCCATCGGTATTTGAGTAAACTGTTATTGAGATGTTTAATAAATTGTCTCTTTGAATCAAAGGTAATACCAAGGATTTTAATTGTTTTGTTGATTGCAATGGGCTGGTCAAGAAGTCGGATGCTGTCCTTGTTTGGCCCTCTTGGTTTGTTTCTGTAAAACATGCATGCTTGAGTCTTGTGGGGATTTACCAACATTCCATGCCTTCTGCACCATTGTGAGAAATTTTCAAGAAATTTGTTTTTTTGACATTTAGGAAGCTTTGGGGCCACCTGCACCATTAGTGTGAAATCATCTGCGAAGTCCACTAATTCGCTCTTTCTAGGTTTCTGCAAGGTAAATGCTTTTCTTGCAATCATATTGAAGAGGAAGGGACTTAAAGCCGCTCCTTGTGGGACTCCACGGAGTGACAGAATGTGAGCAGTGTGTCCCCATGCGCTATAGGCCATTTTTCTATTTATTAAATAGCTGGTAATTAGTTGTAGTAATTCCTCAGGGCAGCTAACCTCTCGTAGGGCTTCAATGATAGAATACCTATGTACGGTGTCGAAGGCTCTTCTAATGTCTAGGCTGATAACTAGTGTTGGGGGAGACCTCTTCCATGTCCCTGTCTATGAATTGGTTTATTGCAGCTAGGGCGTTTTCGGTCGAACGGCAAGGAACAAATCCAAATTGGAGGGGTGAAAACCAATTGTGCCGGTCTGCTAGCCATTATAGTCGAGTCAAAATGCAACGCTCAAACACCTTGGCTAGGGTGTTGAGGAGAGCAATTGGGCGGAATCTTTCCAGTGGGTTTTCTGCTGTGCTGTCCGGTTTGGGTATGAGGACTAAAAGACCGATTTTCCAGGGTGATGGAAAATGGCCGAATCTTAAACACTTGGTAAAAAGTCCTGCAAGTAGTTTATGTAGGGGAGTTAAATATATATATTAAAACTGTTATTCAGCAAATAGCATTCCAGAGCTTGTCGTTATTTTTGAGTTGAAAGCAAAACAGATTGCATTATAAAATAAACATATTTAATTAAAAATTCAATAATTTGTTATTTAAATTAATATTTATGATTCTTAAAGAGCAAAATTTAATTAATAACAAATAAAATAAAGCTTTTGGCTCCACATATCAACTCTTCTTGTCAAAAATAAAGCGCTAGCTAATGTAATGATGTTTACTTAAAAAATGCTTACATAACATTTTCTGCATATATTTTCTGTATATACCAATTTATAGAAAAAATGGTTATCCTGCAAGAACTATGGGTGATGGAAAACTTTTGATTTCATTTTTGAATTCAGCATGAAAAGTTACATTAAAATCAACATCAGGTTTTCTCGGGCAAAATAAAAAAGTTTTTTTTTGTAGACCTGTGTTATTTATCAAAAGTAAAAGTTAGTTTTATCATTTATCTACAACATATATATTGGGAGAATAAATAAAATGATGATTTTGTAATGTCGAAAATTAGGAAAGACAAAATTCAGGATGACACGGCAATTTATTTGAGACAAGAATAATGATACAATTCCAAGGCAAAGATACTATTCCTTTAACTTCCAAATACCGAGGGAACCAATTAATATTGATTTTATTCAACTTATCGAGTATTTTTCAAGGGACCGGGAAAAATGTTCACTAGATAAAACGATGATTTTGTAATGTAGAAAATTAAGAAAGACAAAATTCAGGATAACACGGCACACAGGGACCGGGAAAAATGTTTACTTTATCGAAAGTCAAATTTACGAGTTTCAAATTATCAAAATATATCTATTATTTTTTTTTATAAGTTTATAGAGAATTGTTTTAACAAATGTTCGTTAGACAAACCTTTACTCGCCGGGTACATCCGCTAGTATTTATATATATTTGAAGGCGTTTTGTCAATGAATTATTGGAGAAGGTTGCCAAAAATAAGTACCAGGATAATAAAATTATTGGTGAAAATGATAGGCGATGATTGATATCATGGGCATGTTTCTTTATCAATTTATGGCAAGCCTTTAATTTAAGGAATATATTTGGTGTATTGCCTTTAAATAACTTCGTATCCCTCAATTTTATGTGTTTTTCTTCTAAGTGATGTAATTTTTCAAAAATACTATAGTTCCAGAATTAATTGATTTTTGAAATAGGCGCAAGATTTTTGAAAAATTTAGAATATCGTCTATTTTCTTATCATACTATGATATACCCATAACAAGTTTGGTTTTCCGTCTTTGTCATCGCGCGCTTTTATATTTTATATAATATCGCAATATAATCTTGAATCTCAATAAGGGTGATGAAATTTACACTACTTTATTTGATTATAATACGAATTTTAAAAGATTTGTGTTTGTACAAAATAGAAAAATTTGATTTGAACTTTTAAAAGATTCAATTAATTTTTGAAGTATTTCAAATAAAGTTCAAAATGGGGTTTAAAAATATATAGATATATAAATAAAGATGAAAATAAATATTTAAAGATAATATATTATCAATACAAAAATATATTTCAAAATTAAAAATACCGAGAGTAATTTAATGGAATTTTAAAAATAATAATAATGATTTGAAAAAAATTGCAAATAAATAAGAAACCAAAAGGATCAATAAATTATATTTGATTAATGACTATCAAAACAAATAAAATGTACGCTCTGACAGGGTTTGTTTATAAGCAGAGTTTTACTCTTATTTTGGATTTTACTTAAAAGAAAAGACATTAAACCGATTAATATTTCATTATATTTTAAATTAAGTTTGTAATTATTATATTTGATGAAGATATGTAACGTATGTTGTTTTTAAAATTTCATATACGCCTATTTAAATTCTTTAGAAGATGCCTTATTCTATACAATAGAAATTTAAATATGCAGACAAAGATAATATGAAACAAATACATATTAATTTCATATGTGCCATTTAAATTCTGATTAGTGATTTTTTAAAATATGAAACTGACGTAATTTCGAAATTTCAAATGACATGTAAACAAAGCGGTAATAAAAGTATACAGTAATGTCTTAATTTATATTGCTATCGCGTAAAAAAAAAGTTCAACAGACGAAATTATAACAATTTTTCTTTAAATTATCTAAAAAATAATGGTATATATTTTGTACTTTTTTCAATATATTTCTACATTCATACCTTATTGATAAAGAAAATATAAAATTGACGTTTCAAATTTGATTTATTTAGAGAGTTAAAAATTAAATAAATTTTCCAAATTTATTTTTAAACTTTTGTTCAACCCCAAATCTTTCACCATGATTTGACTGTGGCATATTCCTTAACCCATTGAATACCAGTGTCATTCTGTCACTTAATCAAATTGTTACACCAATTGTTTTTACAAAAAAATGATAAAAATTTAATTTTCTCTAAAATTGATTTATTTTCATTTTTATTTAACTTCTTCTTTCTTATCTCCACTCAATCATATTAGGGTATCAAGTTGTGACCCTTGATGGTGTCTGTTTGACAACCATCATGACTGGGTGAAGTAGAATGCCTTTGTCATTAAGACTGGGAGCACTACTCAGTGGCAGGCCACTGACTTAGCTCCAAAAGAAATGGACGCCTCTGACATGAGGAACAGACACCATGTGCAGCCCCTCCTAACATGGAGTACAAACGCTGTTCATCCTGTATCCCTGGATTAGGAGCCCTTACAGGGTACTATCAGCCGGGCCAGCTGAACCCAGGTTTTTTAGTGAGCTTGTTACTGCTCCCCCTCCTCCTTTTTCATCCGGGCTTGGGACCGGCAAAGGCGGAGTTCATTTAACTAATGATTTGATACATTAGGGGGAAAAAAAAAGACATTTATGTTAAATATTGTTGATAAATATAGATTATTCCAGTTATTATATACAAATTTGATCATTTTAATGATTTAAATAGAGGCTATATATGTACAAATATAACACTATGCGGCGTGAGTTTGTGTATACAAAAATGTGTCTCGATAAAGGTTGGCGTTCAGCCAACCGAAATATTGCCAAATAAATATTCTATTCAATCCAATATATTTCTTTTTATTATCTAATATACAAATATATTTGATAAGGCACAATTTGGATTGTAGATTATAAACACAAGGTAATAAGACCAAATCCAAATAAATAAATGGTGTGTGGCATTTCGGTAACAGCGTTGTTACCATCTTCAGACAAAAGTACTGGTAACAACGCTGTTACCGAAACGTCACACACCATTTATTTATTTGGATTTGGTCTTATTACCTTGTATTTATACAAATATATGTTTACATTTTTTAATTAAATGAAATAATTTTTTTTAAAATATATATTCAAATACAGTAGAACTACCTCCCTGTAAAGGACAACAACAAATTGCAGAACCAAAGTGTTCTTTAAAGAGAGGTGTCCTCTTACCGGAGAGTTGCTAAATAGTAACAATGGTAATTTTGCAAATGAAAACTGTCCTATGTAAAGAGGTGTCCTTAATCGTGAATGTTCTCTCATGGAATTTCTACTGTATATAATAAGAAATATATGATATTGCCATGTGGAAAATTAGGGAAGACCAACTTCGAGATGAGACAACAATTTATTTCAGGCAAGAACAAACTATGAATGGTAAACAAAAGGAATGAGGGAAGTTTACAGAGTAAATATCAAAATTGATAATCTGTTATTAAAAAAAAAATACTTCGCTACAATATACTTAAATTGAACTGTTACAGGATTTTAAAAATAATTTTTGCTTCATATGATGATCCCTGAAGCATAGCATGACACACAATGCTGGTTTATTGGAGCAATCTGGGCAGTAAAATGTTGTTTGCTTTCTTTTGTAAATATCTTTTTCTTCATTGAAGGTAGCGAGTAATTTCTTGTAGTGTATGGTCCTAGTTATCTTTCAGTTGTTGTGGTCGTGTCCAATGAAGAGCCTCAGATATCTCCATACATCTCTATCACAGCATTCGCAATGTTCTCTATCTTGGGTGTGTAAAGCTGCTGCTCTGGGCCCATGTTCTGTTGTTGTTGTCGTGTTTAATGATGAGCCTCAGATATCTCCATACATCTCTATCACAGCATTCGCAATGTTCTCTATCTTGGGTGTGTAAAGCTGCTGTTCTGGGTCTAAGTCAATTTTATGTGGTCGTGTTTAATGATGAGCCTCAGATGTCTCCATACATCTCTATCACAGCAGTCACAATGTTCTCTATCTTGAGTGTATAAAGCTGCTGCTCTGGGTCCATGTCAATTTTCTGTTGTCGTGTCCATTGATGAGCCTCAGATATCTCCATACATCTCTATCACAGCAATTTCTCTATCTTGGGTTTGTAAAGTTGTTGTTCTTTGTCCATGTCAATTTTCTGTTGTTTGTTGTCGTGTCAAATTAAGAGCCTCACAGATGTCTCCATACATCTCTATCACAGCAGCAGCAATGTCCTCTATCTTGGATGTGTAAAGCTGCTGTTCTGGGTCCATGTCAATTTTCTGTGGCTGTTGTCGTGTCTAATTAACTCAGATTTATCCGTTTATCTCTATCACAGCAGTCACAATGTACACTATCTTGGGTGTGTAAAGCTGCTGTTCTGGGTCCATGTCAATTTTATGTGGTCGTGTTTAATGATGAGCCTCAGATGTCTCCATACATCTCTATCACAGAAATGTTCTCTATCTTGGGTGTGAAAAGCTGCTGTTCTGGGTCTGTGTCAATTATATGTTGTTGTTGTGTCCAATGAAGAGCCTCAGATGTCTCCATGCATCTCTATCACAGCATTCTCTATCTTGGGTGTGTAAAGCTGCTGTTCTGGGTCCATGTCAATTTTATGTTGTTGTTTTTGTTGTGTCTAATGAAGAGCCTCAGATGTCTCCATACATCTCTATCACAGCAATGTTCTCTATCTTGGGTATATGTAAAGCTGCTGTTCTGGGTCCATATCAATTTTCTGTTGTTGTTGTCGTGTGCAATGAACAGATGTCTCCATACATCTCTATCACATCAGTTGCAATGTTCTCTATCTTGGGTGTGTAAAGCTGCTGCTCTTGGTCCATGTTCTGTTGTTGTTGTCGTGTCCAATGAAGAGCCCCAGATTTCTCCATACATCTCTATCACAGCATTACTCTTCATTGGAAAATGGGTACCGTTGCTACGTTAGTCACTTTGGACCAGAATTTTGTCGAATATTCCAAGGGTCCAGGGGGGAACGGATGTGGTCGGACTTCTCCCCATCCCCCCCTTTTTATTTCAGTATAATTACAGTAAGACTCTGCTATAACAATTTGATGATATAGTAAACCTACCTTTTCTGGTGGGATAAAGTCTATATTATAGTAAGCCTGTTGAAGAGCGATTAACGCTTCAAAGCTAGCGTTTTTTAAATAAAAAAGATACTCATTGTGAGAATATATTTGTAATTTTAATACTTTTTTCACAATTTTATCATGAATAGAAACCTACCTTTATAACAAACCTATAAATTATCCCCAATATTACTGATAGAGTATATAGTGAAACCTGGCTATATATATCTAATGGGGTTTGTTATAGTGAGATTTAACTGTATCTCTTATCTTCCTTTTTTTCTATAAACATTTCTAGAGTTAGAAAAAATTCACGGAACACAGGTAATAAGACCAAATCCAAATAAATAAATAAATAGTGTGTGTGTGATGTTTGGCTAACAGTATTGTTACCATTCAATACTTTTGTCTGAAGATGGTAACAATGCTGCTACTGAAACGTCGCACACTATTTATTTATTTGGATTTGGTATGGATTTGGATTTGGATTTGGATTTGTTTATAATCTATAATCCAAATTGTGCCTTATCAAATTCACAGAACATTTTATTTTATTACTGTAAAATGAATCCCTCTATAGTGAACTTCAATGTGACTGAACCTATGGTTCACTATAGCCATGGTTCAATATAGCCATAGTTCACTCTATTATAAAAATAAGGTTTATATTTGGTCATTGAGGTACAGCTTTCACAACTCTGATGAGAGCCAACAGCCCAAAACATGTACGTGGTTAGCTTTTCATGATTAATCAAGAATGGGTATTTGGCCAATTCTGGAATAATTAAAAATCAACGAGAATAGTTGATATTTATTCTGATAGATGGCGCAAGCCATAAACAATTTTCAGTTGCACGATATGGAGATGCCTTTTTTTTTTCTTTCTTGATTTATTTTTTGTTCGTTATAACGGAAGGTTTGCTATATCCTCAGTTAGTTTTAGCGAGGTTTTACTGTACTCTTGTTTCCCAGAGTACAGCAGTAGAATCTCACATCTTCCTTCTTCTTCTTTCTTATCTCCACACTGGGTGAAGTAGAATGCGTCTGCCTTTGTCATTAAGACTGGGAGCACTACTCAGTGGCAGGCCGACTTAGCTCCAAAAGAAATGGCCGCTTCTGACATGAGGAACAGACCATGTGCAGCCGCTCCTAACATGGAGTACAAACGCTGCTCATCCTGTATCCCTGGATTAGGAGCCCTTACATGGTACTATCAGCTGGGCCAGCTGAACCCAGGTTTTTTAGTAAGCTTGTTACTGCTCCTCCTTTTTCATCCGGGCTTAGGACCGGCAAAGGAGGAGTTAGAATCTCACATGAAAGTTGGCCAGCTAAATAATCAATATTTCTGGTCTCTGCTGGAGGTTAGATCAGTTGAAGTCATTTGGACGTTTTTTTTCCAGAGGTGGATGGTCAGGGAAGGGGTGGTTGCTTAGTAGAGGACATTCTATGTGAGGTACAGTGAACGCAATCACAAATCTGGAACAACTAAACAGACATGACATGATCCTGGTTTCCTGTTTAACACTTTTGACCCGGGGGACACGATTTCACGTCCTTGCTGATTTTGCATTAAGCCCGAAGGACACGAATTCGCGTTTTCAATTTTCAAAATTAAATATAAAATCACATCCACCAGGATCTTGTCCCTTCTTGTCTATCTATCAGCAGGTTGGGAGGATGTCAGCTGTCCTAATGTAAAATGTTACGTGAGACCACAGCAGCTCCTATTGCCTCCTATGCAACTGTGGAATTGTCCATCCTCAAAGTGTTAAATAACACACAGGTCATACACCATCATGGATGGAAATTTTGCTGTGAGGATTTTGATTTACAGTTAAACCTGTCTATAGCGCCCCCTCTAAATAGCGCCTCCCACTCTATAGCGCCCGATTTTAAATATGTAGTATGATGCGATTTACATTAAAAGTGACCTGTCTATAGCACCCCCTCTCTATAGCACTCTATTTTGATGAGTCCCAAGAGGGGGCGCTATAGACAGGTTTAACTGTATAAAAATGTCATCACTCCCATCAAAATAGATGGCAAAACTAGACACCATCTCTGTTGCTGCAAACTAGGGGTCTTGAGTCAGTGACAAAGTTACAACACCAGCTTTGGTAAACTGAGTAGTGCCCATCTGCAGAGAACATGGTTTCAGGCTAATGACCTATTGTTTGTTCCTGACGAGGACAAAAGATTTTTGTTGAAACGTCGAGATAATAAAAAGATTTACTGGCCGAAGTATCTTTAATTTGAAGAATATCCATTTCAGTAATTTTTTTTTTTAGAATTTTGTATGATGATGGTAACAATGCTGTTACAGAAATCTGAAAAAAAAAAAAACATTTCAATAATTTGGATTTGGTTTTTGTTTTTAACATAGGTATCCAAGTTGGTCTTAGTACCTTGTGTTTCTGAAATCCATATTGTACCTTATAATTTTTAACAAGACATTTGTGTTTGTTTTAATGTTTTACTATCTGTTTCACTGATTCTTCTAAATGGTGTGCCAATCTTAGCATAGTCTCACACCATACCAATTAGCTGTGACATACAGTAGAACTACCTCCCTGTAAAGAATACCTAAATTGCAGAGCTTAAAGTGTCCTTTAGGGAGAGATGTCTTCCTACCGGAGAGTCGCTAAATAGTAAAAATGGTGTAATAACGAATTTACAAATATAGATAAAGAATTCTTCCTGAATTGAAATTAGACGAAAAAACATGGTGTAGGAAGACGAGTTTCTTTTATTGATGCATAGGTGCAAGCTTCTGTTAATATTAACTTATATAAATAGTTTAAAAACTTTCCTTTTTTATATATATATATTTCTTCCTACCATTTGTACCATAGTTCTTATAAGTCGCGCTTCATTGCTCGCCTGTCAAAGGGTTTTTACCCGAAAGCTTGCACCTATGCATCAATAAAAGAAACTCGTCTTCCTACACCATGTTTTTTTGTCTAACTAGTAAAAATGGTAATTTTGGCAATGAAAACTGTCCTTTATAGAGAGGTGTCCTCTAGCGTGAGTGTCCTCTCATGGAGGTTCTACTGTATATCAGTGGTGGATTACTGTCACAAGACATAGGGAGTTTATTTGAGAATGTGAGAACTGACCTTAGAATAAAAAAATCTGTCCTGTCACTGCTAATTGTTTGTACTTTAATTTATACGTTACATTGAGTGGAGATGCTGGGTGGAATAAAAAAGGATAATGTGTTTGACTCAAGGCTGTTGCTCACATCTTGTCTCTTGTTTCACATCTTGCTGATTCACCGTTTAAGAACTTTGTTACCAGGTCCAGGAATACACAAAACTTAAGTAAGTGGAAAGTCTTTGATATCAAGCTGTTTTTTTTTTTTTGAAGAAGAAGAAGAAAGAGGCAATTTTGTTCACATTTGGTTTACTTGTGTCTCTTCACAATAAAGGTCACTGTAATATCTTTCAGAGTTATTTTCTGAATCCCGATATGCATGTTAAAAGGTACAACTTCCTTATGCGTTGTGCATGAGTGTATCTTTCAGAGTTATTGTCTGAATACCGATATACATGCTGAAAGGTACAACTTCCTTAAGTTTTGTCTATGAGTGTATCTTTCAGAGTTATTGTCTGAATACCGATATACATGCTAAAAGGTACAACTTCCTTAAGTTTTGTCCATTAGTGTATCTTTCAGAGTTATTGTCTGAATACCGATATACATGCTAAAAGGTACAACTTCATTAAGTTTTGTCCATGAGTGTATCTTTCAGAGTTATTGTCTGAATACCGATATACATGCTAAAAGGTACAACTTCATTAAGTTTTGTCCATGAGTGTATCTTTCAGAGTTATTGTCTGAATACCGATATACATGCTGAAAGGAAAATTCAGACTTGCTAAATCCCTATAATGAGAATAATGATATCAAATTTTACTCGCTCCTTCTAAATATTTTTCCTTCCTTCATTCATTCATACACACTATTTTTTATTCAATAAAATAATCTCTTGTATCAATATTAAAGTGATCAGGCTTCCAGGGATAAGTTTCTTGTAAAACATTCTATAATTCACAAATCTTCAACTTTCAGACATGAAAGTCCTTCTACGGGTGAAAACACTCTACAATAAATGGCCAATAAGCACACTCAATTAGCCCTGGATACATTATATATGATGGTTTGCTCTATCCCAGGTTAATTTTAGCCGGATCTTTTACTATACATGTTAGCTTTTGAGAAGGGTAAAATAACAGCTGGTTTTATTTATAGCTCTGCCTAATAACAAACAGCCTCTATTGTGTCTTACAAGAGGCAGGTTGTAGTGTTTCAGGAAGATGTGGCTCAACCTTCTCCAATATGGAAACACAAGTCAAGAAGAAGAGGTTCTTTATATAAGAGGATGATTGTAAAAGCTTTCTGGAAAGATGTCCTTATATGGGTATACCTGTAGAGGAGCATCTTGCCTTATATCTTGTACAATTGTCCTCTTATAAAAGAAGCTCTTCTCCTCCCGACTTGTATTTGTTCTTCTATAGTGAATAGGGAGATTATCGTTGTCTTAATTATAGAAGAAGCTCTTCTCCCCGACTTGTGTTTGTTCTTCTATAGTGAATAGGGAGATTATCGTTGTCTTAATTATAAAAGAAGCTCTTCTCCCCGACTTGTGTTTGTTCTTCTATAGTGAATAGGGAGATTATCGTTGTCTTAATTATAAAAGAAGTTCTTCTCCCCGACTTGTGTTTCTTCTTCTATAGTGGATAGGGAGATTATCGTTGTCTTAATTATAAAAGAAGCTCTTCTCCCCGACTTGTGTTTGTTCTTCTATAGTGAATAGGGAGATTATCGTTGTCTTAATTATAAAAGAAGCTCTTCTCCCCGACTTGTATTTGTTCTTCTATAGTGAATAGGGAGATTATCGTTGTCTTAATTATAAAAGAAGCTCTTCTCCCCGACTTGTGTTTGTTCTTCTATAGTGAATAGGGAGATTATCGTTGTCTTAATTATAAAAGAAGCTCTTCTCCCCGACTTGTATTTGTTCTTCTATAGTGAATAGGGAGATTATCGTTGTCTTAATTATAAAAGAAGCTCTTCTCCCTGACTTGTGTTCCTTCTTCTATAGTGAATAGGGAGATTATCGTTGTCTTAATTATAAAAGAAGCTCTTACTCCTGACTTGTCTTTCTTCTTCTATAGTGAATAGGGAGATTATCGTTGTCTTAATTATAAAAGAAGCTCTTCTCCCCGACTTGTGTTTGTTCTTCTATAGTGAATAGGGAAATTATCGTTGTCTTAATTATAAAAGAATCTCCTCTCCCCGACTTGTGTTTGTTCTTCTATAGTGAATAGGGAGATTATCGTTGTCTTAATTATAAAAGAAGCTCTTCTCCCCGACTTGTGTTTCTTCTTCTATAGTGAATAGGGAGATTATCGTTGTCTTAATTATAAAAGAAGCTCTTCTCCCCGACTTGTGTTTGTTCTTCTATAGTGAATAGGGAGATTATCGTTGTCTTAATTATAAAAGAAGCTCTTACTCCTGACTTGTGTTTCTTCTTCTATAGTGAATAGGGAGATTATCGTTGTCTTAATTATAAAAGAAGCTCTTCTCCCCGACTTGTGTTTCTTCTTCTATAGTGAATAGGGAGATTATCGTTGTCTTAATTATAAAAGAAGCTCTTCTCCCCGACTTGTGTTTGTTCTTCTATAGTGGATAGGGAGATTATCGTTGTCTTAATTATAAAAGAAGCTCTTCTCCCCGACTTGTATTTGTTCTTCTATAGTGAATAGGGAGATTATCGTTGTCTTAATTATAAAAGAAGCTCTTCTCCCCGACTTGTGTTTGTTCTTCTATAGTGAATAGGGAGATTATCGTTGTCTTAATTATAAAAGAAGCTCTTCTCCCCGACTTGTGTTTGTTCTTCTATAGTGAATAGGGAGATTATCGTTGTCTTAATTATAAAAGAAGCTCCTCTCCCCGACTTGTGTTTGTTCTTCTATAGTGAATAGGGAGATTATCGTTGTCTTAATTATAAAAGAAGCTCTTCTCCCCGACTTGTGTTTGTTCTTCTATAGTGAATAGGGAGATTATCGTTGTCTTAATTATAAAAGAAGCTCTTACTCCTGACTTGTGTTTCTTCTTCTATAGTGAATAGGGAGATTATCGTTGTCTTAATTATAAAAGAAGCTCTTCTCCCCGACTTGTGTTTGTTCTTCTATAGTGAATAGGGAGATTATCGTTGTCTTAATTATAAAAGAAGCTCTTCTCCCCGACTTGTGTTTGTTCTTCTATAGTGAATAGGGAGATTATCGTTGTCTTAATTATAAAAGAAGCTCTTCTCCCCGACTTGTGTTTGTTCTTCTATAGTGAATAGGGAAATTATCGTTGTCTTAATTATAAAAGAAGCTCTTCTCCCCGACTTGTGTTTGTTCTTCTATAGTGAATAGGGAGAGATTATCGTTGTCTTAATTATAAAAGAAGCTCAACTCCCCGACTTGTGTTTGTTCTTCTATAGTGAATAGGGAGATTATCGTTGTCTTAATTATAAAAGAAGCTCTTCTCCCCGACTTGTGTTTCTTTTTCTATAGTGAATAGGGAGATTATCGTTGTCTTAATTATAAAAGAAGCTCAACTCCCCGACTTGTGTTTGTTCTTCTATAGTGAATAGGGAGATTATCGTTGTCTTAATTATAAAAGAAGCTCTTCTCCCCGACTTGTGTTTCTTTTTCTATAGTGAATAGGGAGATTATCGTTGTCTTAATTATAAAAGAAGCTCTTACTCCTGACTTGTGTTTCTTCTTCTATAGTGAATAGGGAAATTATCGTTGTCTTAAATATTTAGATTCAGCACTTTTTTCTGAAGATGGTAACAACACTGTTACCAAAACGTCACACACTATTTATTTACTTGGATTTGGTATTATTACCTTGTGTTTATAATCTTTTATTCAAATTTTGCCTCATTATATAAGAAGCAGTTGGATCGTGACAACTCTCAGATTTATAAAATTAAACTTTAAACATTTTTAGATAGAGAGAGAGAGTTAATTACATTGTATTTAAGACAACAATCATCTAATTTACATACATCGTTATAACCAGATTCAACTTGTGCAAAACAGACGACAAAGAAAAAAACAATGGTTGCCTGTAAAGTCGGTTTTACGGGCGAAGATTTTACGTGACAACGGTAGAATATTTATTGATATGAATATAATTAAATTGCACAATAGGAACAAGGAATTGAATGAAAATAAGAATTGCACAAATTTTAACTATAGAAATATATTTTGTTTACTAAAACATTGTACATGTAAACTTAAACTTAACTAATTCCTATTTGAGTGATTTTGTTGAGGATAGGACGATGATAGGAGAAATATGAAATGAAAGGAAGTGTTTCTGCTGTAATGTGTCTTGCGAAAGTCAAGTCGATAGTTGTTCCTTTTAACGTAGTTGATTTAGAAACGTTTGATACGCAATCAAGATTATACGTATTTTTCATGAAATTAAGAAACGAGTTGTCAGGCTTTACGTTTTTGTTAAAATCACCACACAGAAGAATCGGTATACTAGAATCAATTTGCACGAACGGTGGCACGTACTGGCTGTTGTGAATGTACGGACCGAGTCCTTGCCATAGTAACATTCCAATATCCTGCATACTAGCTCCTGGATGAATATATACAGCACCGAGTATAAACTTGAAGCTAGTATTAGCGGCGAAGCAAGTAACTTCAGTCATGCACATGTCACCCTTGGTTTTAATGACACGAGTTACGTCTGTAATCGCAACTTGGAACACTTCCGCCGTAGATGTCGATGATAATTTACGATAGATCGCCACTCCACCAGCCGCGTTGGTATCTGAGTTAGGTCGATTATTTTCCCTGGATACGCACTCATAACCCTTGATTGGAGTTGGTTCACAAGTGTCGCGCATCCACGTTTCAGTCAATACTAAATAGTCTGATCGTGGTATCACTGTATCTGTTTCAGTGTCCGCGGCATGGGCACTTAAACTTTGACAGTTGATGTTCGTTACAATAAGTTGTCCAGCGTCGGTTGCGTCGTCACAGAATTTTACGGCTTGTTTGGTAATTGTGTCTAGAGTGTGTCCACGAAGTCGTAAGTATTCATTGCGAATATCTCGAGTAGTCTGTGAGTCGTTTCCATCTCGGCCATGTTTGAAAACCAATGGAGAGTCCTTTTCTGTTATGATGTACAATCCGTCGATACTTGTGACGCGGCTCATGGCTACATATACCAATTGCTGTGGTTGTTTTGAGGAGTACTTGTAAACAATTGTAGTAAACGTCCCACCCTGGGCCTTGTGGATCGTAATTGCACGAGCAGGCACGCAAGGAAATTGTTTTCGCTTGCACTTCACTGTTTTTGTCAACGAAATGTTTACCACTTTCTTGTGCACTGGCACCCAATCGACGGATAAGGTGTTTGGTTTGCTGTGCACATGTGGTCGACATTTGATTTTTGCTTTGGTACCCGTATTTTTGTCTTCAAACTGGAACCATAGAGTGGCGATTTCATCTTCAGCTGGCGGCAAACTTGTGCTGGTCGATGGTCCTCCTGGAGCAGAACGGTCATCTGCATTGGCTGGCTGACGTTCGATGTATAGCAAAACTCCAATAGCCCCATTTACCAATCCATCGCGTAGCTGCCGATTTTCCTTAACGTACCAATCCGAGATTACCTTCAGTTGTAGTGCAGTGATGGTTTTAAGGTCATTCTTGAACCACAATCTGTCACAAACCGAGCAAGCATGGCCAAAATCGTTGTCCAGGAAAGTAGATTGAAATCTCCGTATTGACGATGACCATTTGGTATACCAGGTGGATTGTTCCAGTTGTATTGCTGTTTGGCTTGAAGAAGTAGTCGGTTGTACATCAGTCCGAGAAGATGCTGCTCTACGTTGTCGGAATGCACGTTGCCGTTGAGCGTTAGTTAGGGGAACGCTCGTTCTCTCCGCCACGACAGGAACGCTTGTTCTCTCCACCACAGAACAAGACGTTGAAGCAGGTGACTCTGACGTACCGCTGGTGAGGGCTATGTTAGCAGATTTACGTAGCTTGAACCTGTGTTGCCTCTCCGCAGCCGCTTTTGCAAAGGCTCTTACTTGTTCAGGAGTTCTGGTCAATGCTTTTCGTAGTCTGTACTCACGTTGTCGCTGAGCATTCGTTCTGGCGGTAGAGGTGGTGTGTGGAACAACGAAAGGTACTGCAGACGTTGACGGCACGATATCCTCCGTCTCCATTGAAGTACTGGAAGTTGAAGGCATCGTTTCCATTGTTTTGAGAGTGGTGATTCCTGTTGAACATTTGAAATTGAATGGATGAATTTTTAATTTTAAAGAATCAATTTGAAAATCAAAACACTTATTCAGATCGAAGGTTCAAATTTTTGCTAAATAAATTTGAAATTAAATAAAATTTGTAATTGTAAATGATGAAGTTGAAAATTAAAACATTTACTTATATTAGATGTTAAAATTCTTGCTCAACACAGTTTAAATAAAGTTTTCTTATATCTGCCACTTTTTCTTAATATTTGTAATTTTAAATAATCAATTCGAAAATCAAAACATTTATTCAGATCGAAGGTTCAAATTTTTGCTAAATAAATTTGAAACTATTTAAAATTTGTAAAATAATAATTAATTAATTAATTAATTTTAAACTAATAATTTACTTAACACTATCAACATTTATCAATAGTATGACATAACCTATAAACTCAGTTTCTCAACTTTTGTGTCAATCTAACAATTAATCAATCAATCATAGTTTACGATAATGAAATATCAGTGTACAATTATTTACCTTTATTGTTGTAGTTGTTGTAAATGACGAATCTAAGCACTCCACATTTTCACTACAGACACAGCTGACGATACTTTAACCACACGTGTGAACTTGTATTATGACGCTTTCTTGTTTTTCCAACGCCAAGAACGTTCGAGAAAGACAAAGACAGAGACAAGCATGCGCCGATTCAATGCGCCTAATTCTCTAGCGCTGCGCGCGCAGCACTCTCGTTCGGTGACTCATCGTAACGTTACCGGGCGTTACACTTTTTCATAAGTGACTCCCAGCCGCAACCTAATTTAAGACGTTGTCACGTCAAAAATAAACAAATTAATAATAAAGGGTAAAACGAAAGGATTTAAAATCACGAATGTTTCTTTTATACACAATACAAACTTCTACTGCCCTTACTGCGATGAAAAAATATATTGGGAGGGCTTGGCTCATCAGTGGTGAACCCTCCCAGCTTATGTATAAAAGAAACATTCGTGCTTTTAAATCCTTTCGTTTTATATGTATAGATGGCGCATTATTGCTTTCTGTTAATAAAGGGTAAGTTCCTATTTTTTACAAGCTTTCACACTCAAAGAATAATAATTTACTTGCTTCAGAAGCTCTTCTCCCCGAGTTGTGTTTCTTCTATAGTGTATAGGGGAGATTGTGTCAATATTCTCCACCAATGTTGTTGGGTGATGTGACAGATGTCTGCCTGTCTGTGGCCACCCCCGCAGGCCACCAATGACAAGCAGTGGAGCCGCCATAATGGCTGGAGTAGGCCGTACCACTGTCTGCAGCTCCTGGCTTGGTTCTTCCTGGCCCTCTTCTCCGGCCTCTACTTCGGTATCCTGGCCCCTAGCCTGCCTGTAGGGCCAGCGCGCTGGGCCGCTGTTATTGTATCCTTCAGTCACCTTCTTGTAGATAGGACCTACAGGGCACATAGTTGACCTATCATTGGATGCCTGATTGTCTTTCTTCTTTTTAATCAAGGGATCAACAAGTCTATGGACAAGTCTTTAAAAATGCTCCTATGGCCCCTGATTCTTGCAAAATTCAACCCCACCAGCGAGTGCAAGTAACCAAACGAGGCTCTGCACATTTGTAAGTGCAAAATCGACTGCTTTTCACATGTGTCGACATGTGGTACACTACAGTAAAAGCAGTTGCCTACTTCTACCCACCATGATTATCATGGCCTGTACCACGTGTACTACGGATAAGCAAAAAAAATATTTTTTTTTATCAAAGGATCAGCAAGTCTGATAAGGTACAATTCGGATTATAGATTATAAACACAAAGTAATAAGACCAAATCAAAATACCACACACATCCAAACTTGGATTTGGTCTTGTTACCTCCTTCTTCTTCTTCTTTATCTCCACTCAATCATATTAGGGTATCACGTTGTGACCCTTGATGGTGTCTGTTTGACAACCATCATCACTGGGTGAAGTAGAATGTGTCTGCCTTTGTTATTAAGACTGGGAGCACTACTCAGTGGCAGGTCGACTTGACTCCAAAAGAAATGGCCGCCTCTGACATGAGGAACAGACGCCATGTGCAGCCGCTTCTAACATGGAGTACAAACGCTGCTCATCCTGTATCCCTGGATTAGGAGCCCATAGAGGGTACTATCAGCATGGCCAGCTGAACCCAGGTTATTTAGTGAGCTTGTTACTGCTCCCCCTCCTCCTTTTTCATCCGAGCTTGGAACCGGCAAAGGCGGAGTTTCTTATTACCTTATGTTTAAGATCACCAGTCTTTTACAGTAGAAACTACCTCTCTGTAAAGTACAATACCTAGTTGTAGATCCAAAGTGTCACCTTTAGGGAGAGTTGGCCTATAACTGGATGGTAGCTGATAAGACACAATTTGGATTATAGATTAGAAACAAAAGGGAATAAGACCCAAACCCGAATAAATAGAACGTAACATTTCAGTAGCAGTGTTATCTTCATCATACAAAAGTACTAAATGACATGTCTTTTTGTCTGATGATAATGTTGTTACCGAAACATCTATTTATTTAGATTTGATGCTACTACCTTTTGGAGGGTATCTAATTAGTAGAAATGGTAGTTTTTAGCGATAGAAACTGTCCTTTGTAGAGAGGTGTCCTCTTGCAACCTCTCATGGAGGTAGCTCTACTGTACAATACTTTGTTTTAATGTGACTTAGTTCTTTATTTTTAAAAATTCTGATTTGCCTAGCTTTCAGATCAAGAATCCCTTCAACAACAACAAAAAGCCTTTATTTAGGGTCACTGACCCTATACAGGATTCACCAGAGGTATGCATAAGAACAAAGCAGTGAGACAAAGGAAATAACGATATAGACAGTAGAAAAAGAAGAGAATAAAAAAGAAGAAAGAGAAAGAGGGAAGCAAGAAAGAAACCCTTCAACAGGCCTTAGAATACTCAGCCAAGCTGAATTTGATAAAGAATTGTGCCTATCAGAGTTTTTATTAATTTTCAATTACTTAATAAACTTGTAATGTTGCAATTCTATATTGATTACACCCTTTTTAGATTTCTACACAAGACATCTGGAGTTTTGCAAGATTCTTTCCAAAATTAGCCAGGAATTACACAGACCAAGTCTTGTGTTGAAATTTGAGGTTTTGACATCCGTGATTTGAAATATGTCTTTATTTTTTACAGAGTGGAAACTTGCCATATAACTTTGTTCTAACATGATAATATCCTAAAGTCCCAAGTGTTTTAACTACGGCTATAACATTATGTTGTTCCCCCAACTGATGTTGTTATAACATGGTTCGGCTGTATTTTTATTTACTTTTTTTTTTTTTGCTTATCCCTAGTACATGTGTACAGGCCATGATAATCATGGTGGGTAGAAGTCGGTAACTGCTTTTACTGTAAGTGCACCACATGTCTACACATGTGAAAAGCAGTTGGACTTTGCACTTACAAATTATTTATAGGGGTATATATAAATTGTGCAATGTTTGCATATAACTGATTCAATTTCTAAACACAAGGTAATAAGACCCAATCTAAATAAATAGTGTGTGATGTTTGGATAAAAACGTTGTTACTGAAATATCACACACTATTTATTTATTTGGATTTGATCTTATTACCTTGTATTTATAATCTATAATCCGGATTGTGTCTTATCATGATTCAATTTCTTTTACTTTTTTTAAATTCCTTTTCAATTTTTAGTTGATATATTTCAGCTTTTCTATTATGTTCTACTAGACGTAAGGCCCCGGCGTATATATTTTAGAAATGTTTTAATTATAATACTATTCGTTACAATTATAAATTGGCGCCGTGGATGTCTCTCTTGTGAAACTTACCGCACCAAACTGTGTGTGTCTTGAAAATATAAAATTAGAATTGTGGATTTTCATAAAGAGTGGTCGCTATAGTCAGGGTGGTCTGTATAGACAGGTGTATGTATCACACTGCTGTTAACAGGGTTGCCTAGAGTGACCGCTATAGACAGGGTGGTCTGTATAGACAGGTGAATTTATCACACTGATGATAACAGGGTTGTCTAGAGTGGCCGCTATAGACAGGTGGATGTATCACTCAGCTGATAACAGGGTTGCCTAGGGTGACCGCTATGACAGGGTGGTCTGTATAGACAGGTGGATGTATCACTCAGCTGATAACAGGGTTGCCTAGGGTGACCGCTATGACAGGGTGGTCTGTATAGACAGGTGGATGTATCACACAGCTGATAACAGGGTTGCCTAGGGTGACCGCTATGACAGGGTGGTCTGTATAGACAGGTGGATGTATCACACAGCAGATAACAGGGTTGCCTAGGGTGACCGCTATGACAGGGTGGTCTGTATAGACAGGTGGATGTATCACTCAGCTGATAACAGGGTTGCCTAGGGTGACCGCTATGACAGGGTGGTCTGTATAGACAGGTGGATGTATCACACAGCAGATAACAGGGTTGCCTAGGGTGACCGCTATGACAGGGTGGTCTGTATAGACAGGTGGATGTATCACACTGCTGATAACAGGGTTGTCTAGAGTGGCCGCTATAGACAGTTGTATGTATCGCACAGCTGATAACAGGGTTGTCTAGAGGGGGGCGGGAGGCCACGTGTTCGCTGGCAGCCAATGGGCGCGCATTCTATCCGTGAGCTTCAGACAAACAGACAGAATAAGGCAAATATATAAGTAGATCTTTAGAGCTAAGAGTGTTAAATTTTTATTTATTTTATTGAGCACATGGATATAAAATATAAATCTCAAAATATTCACCAGTAAAGACTCAAGGAAAAAATTAAGGAAGTTGTACCTTTTACCATGTATATCGGGATCCAGACAATAACTCTGAAAGATACACTCATGGATAAAACTTAAGGAAGTTGTACCTTTTAGCATGTATATCAGGATTCAGACAATAACTCTGAAAGATACACTCATGGACAAAACTTAAGGAAGTTTCACCTTTAAGCATGTATATCGGGATCCAGACAATAACTCTGAAAGATACAATAATGGACAAAACTTAAGGAAGTTGTACCTTTTAGCATGTATATCGGTATTCAGACAATAACTCTGAAAGATACAATAATGGACAAAACTTAAGAAAGTTGTACCTTTTAGCATGTATATCGGGATTCTCAAACAATAACTCTGAAAGATATTACAGTTAACTTTATTGAAGAGAACACCAAGTGTGAACAAAATTGCCTCTGTCTTCTTAATAAAAAAATAAATAAATAGATGACCAGCGACATCAAAGACTCTCTACATATTTAATCAATAAGGGCTTGATTTTTTTTTTGCAATTTTTAAAATTCTCGAGGTTTCGAGCTAACATGCCCTATGTCTCTGTTTTGAACGGCATGTTAGCTGGAAAACTCGAGAAATAAAAAATTGTAAAAAAAGAAACCTAGGCCTAGAATCCTTTTTGATTTTGTCTAAGTGTAAAAGCAGGAACGAATATTTATCATAAACACAAGGTAATAAGACCAAATCCAAATAAATAAATAGTGTGTGACGTTTCGGTAACAGTGTTGTTACCATCTTCAGACAAAAGTACTGAATGAGAAATTTTACCACAGCATGTTTTTAAATAGTTACTGTTATCAAATGTGTAAACAAGATAACAAATAAGAAGAAGATATTTATCAGAGAAACACAGAATATTATTCTTAAAATTAAAAGTGGAAAATTTTTTTTTTTTTTTTTCTCAAATATAATTAAAAGCATATCTATAAATATCATTTACTAGACGGGTGACCCGGGCTTCGCCCCGGGATTGACCCATGTGCATATCTACCCGAGTGATATATATTTAGATAAGATTTTTTTAATAATTGTTTGTTATTAGCATTATCTATTTGTTTGCATCAGCATAATTTAATCTAATCTTTGATAGAGGGCGCTGTTCGTGAGCTAAGTAGAATAAATTGAATATATAGTTTTAATAATTGATTTATATATATTTTTAAATAGCCTATCGTCTTCCCCGTATTTTCTTACCTATGTATGGAAATTTTGGTTTGAATTAGTGAACTACTGCGAATTTATATACCGGACATACAAACAAACAAACAAACATACAAACATTGATTTTTATATATAGATATTTCCTCTTTCTTCCATTCTGTTAATTGTAGCACATTTCTTTTGAATGAAAAATGTTTCTTTGAATTGTCTCTTAAAATAGTTTTTCTCATAATCTAGTATCTTTGTTTCTTTTAGGTTAAAATTATTATGTCTCTATTATTATAATCTATAATCCAAATTGTGCCTTATCAATATTTATTATATATCATTAAAAGAAACATGTTGCAGACATTTTCCAGAATGGTTGCAAGGTTTTCCCACTATGTACTAAGTCTCAACCTGCAACCCCAAAACACATTATTGACTGTTTTGACTCTTCCATTGATATGAGCTCTACTCTTCCCCGGCAGACACCATCAACAAGCTTTACAAGCTTGATACCCTTTTTCTTCTTCTTTCTTATCTCCACTCAATCACACTAAGGTATCAAGCTTGTAAAGCTTGAGACTTTTGATTTTGTCTGTCGGGGAAGAGTAGAGCTCATCAATGGATAAGTCAATACAGTCAATAATGTGTTTTGGGGTTGCAGATTGACACTTAGTACATAGTGGGAAAACCTTGTCACCATTCTGGAAAGTCCTTGTCCGTAGATGACTAGACTTAATACCCTAATATGATTGAGTGGAGATAAGAAAGAAGAAGAAGCAGACATTTTTGTCTCACAGGTATTTATAAATGATGTTTCCTTGACCGGTGTTGGCAGCTCACTGCGGCAGTCCTGGTGACCCACACCATCCTCCAGATCATCAGTACCACCATAAACCCAGCTGACATCAACGTGCGCATCAAGCAGGGCACCTCCTCCCCCGCCATCTTT
>CP092883.1:60672478-60738094 GCA_030710605.1 Cordylochernes scorpioides
CATCTCCCGAGAACCAGCTTCCAACGGAGATGTCTGTATTGGCAGCCCCAACCGCATACTGCTGCCTCCTATTGGTAGCAAGTCCTCCGATGCCAAGGTCTGATCTCTTCTCCTTGTATCTCTACTTTACTCTATGTCCCTTTCTTCTCTTGTTTCAGCACACAGTCATTGTATGTCATAGACTACCTGTTGTTGTTGTTGTTTCTTATCCCCTTGTGTAAAGATTACACAAATTCCATGATTTCATGCTCCGCGAGCTGTTTTATGATGAGCAGCTGCCTCTCCCAAAGGTCCTGTTTAGTGCATCTAATGCAAGCCAAAATGTGTTCTGGAGCTGCAGGTACCAAACTACATTTTGGGCAATTGGGATAAATTTTGTTGTTATTTTCTATCTTCAATGGCTTGAGATGACATAGACTACCATGATCTGTTTATATGAGACAGAGGCAAAGATGTAAAGTCTTAAGTGGGTTATTTGGGGAAGTGTTCTTATCATCTGAATGAGCCATGGTCACTAAGAACCGCAAGGTCCCTACAATGTGTGTAAGGGCATCTGCAAGGTCCCTACAATGTGTGTAAGGGTATCTGCAAGGTCCCTACAGGGTATGTAAGGGTATCTGCAAGGTCCCTACAATGTGTGTAAGGGTATCTGCAAGGTCCCTACAGGGTATGTAAGGGTATCTGCAAGGTCCCTACAATGTGTGTAAGGGCATCTGCAAGGTCCCTACAATGTGTGTAAGGGTATCTGCAAGGTCCCTACAGGGTATGTAAGGTTATCTGCAAGGTCCCTACAATGTGTGTAAGGGCATCTGCAAGGTCCCTACAATGTGTGTAAGGGTATCTGCAAGGTCCCTACAGGGTATGTAAGGGTATCTGCAAGGTCCCTACAATGTGTGTAAGGGTATCTGCAAGGTCCCTACAATGTGTGTAAGGGTACCTGCAAGGTCCCTACAGGGTATGTAAGGGTATCGACAGGGTCCCTATATCAAGAGTGTGGTGTGTCCAGGTGTCCCAAGAGATGAGAAGTTCTGTCAGCCCGGCGCAGGGTGAGATGCCCCCCATGGATGATGCATGATCCATCCCTCCCTCCTCCCTCTGGTGTGTGTTTGCTGTAGTCTACCCTTAGTTGGCATGTCTCTCTCCTGTCTTACAGGAACACATTGTCAAAAGTGTACAAAATCGTGAGGCAAAGAATTTCTTATAAGTGATGAGACACAATTTTGAGTATAGAATATAAACTCAAGTTAATAAGACCAAATCCAAATAAATAAATATTGTATGAAGTTTCGGTAACCGTATTGTTGCCATCTTCAGACAAAAGTACTGAAGATGGTAATAACGCTGTTGCTGAAATGTCACAGAATATTTATTTATTTGGATTTGGTTTTATTAACATGAGTTTCTTTTAAGGTTTTTCCCCCCCCCATAATTTAACCAAAATTTTGGCCATTCTGCACCTCTACAGAAGTAAAATTCCCATTTTTACTACTTTAGAGGGGCAGAAATGCCCGCAAGTTCAGCTATATAAAAAAATATATATATACTAGAAACTCTTCACTTATGATTATTATTTTTTTATCCCATTGTATAATTATACAAGGCAATGGAAACTATATTCATAGATCAAATTCACAATCTTGGTAGGGTTGGAATATAGGTCCTGTCTTGAGGCTTCCATACATTCCAAGAAGTGGTCTGGTGAGGTCTCTAATGATTTTGTACTTTTGATAGTATACTGTTCCAGATGATTATCCAGCTTATGACAGGAAGATTGCATTCGTTTAAATTACAGTCAAACCTTTGGCATTTTTCCTGAATAAGCTGTCAATTTGGATTGATTATCAATCAGATTTTCTATCAAATGTCCAATGTGTCTGCAATTGAAATTGATTATAGTGTGAAACCTCCTTTGTCAATATCTCACTACCTCCTGGAGCAACGACCATCAAAATAGGGGGTCAGTGGAAGGATGGTCTAAACCGTTAGTTTTCGACCGCTACGACCCGGGTTCGATTCCCACATTGGACACTTTTTTCTGATTAAAAAAAAGAAAATGCTCCAATGACCCCTGATTCTTACAAAAGTCCAAACTCAACAGTGAGTGCAAGTAACCAAACAGAGCTCTGGCACATTTATAAGTCCAAAGTCAAACTCCTTTTAACATATGTAGACATGTGGTGCACTTACAGTAAAAGCAGTCACCTACTTCTACCCACCATGATTATCATGGTCTGTACCATGTATACTAAGGATAAGTAAAAAATAAAACCTCCTGGAGCAACCACCATCATAATTGACATGTCCTGGTCTATACCAGCCTACCTTTAAATTAGCATCTCCAAGAGAGAACTGGAATTCTTTGGAGGAAAACTCTTTTCTTTTGTGATGGTCTAGTGTACCAAGAAAAGGCTGCAAATGTTATTGATAACTATCTCTCAGGAATGCCTTTTTTACTTCTACAACTGATAAGGAAACATAGAGATAGTTTCCATCATTCTTGGTACCAAATAGAAAACCCCAAAAAACAGACCCTCCAACTAAACAGAAGGGAATCGGCACAGTTGGCCAGATGGAAATCTGGTCACCTGCGCCCTCTAGTCTATAAAGAGGGAGCCAAAAGCTTCCCCATGTGCACTAGATGCAAAACTGAAGAGGCCACTCCCTAACATATACTAAATTGTATTGGAAAGGACAAAGGATCCATGTACAGAGAACCAAGAAGAGTTCTTGAACTTCTTTATGAGCACGACCTCCAAGATCTTGTCTAATTTAGACTAATAAAAGGATAAGTAAAAATAATTCCATAAATATAGGGTGACCCATAAGTTCCAAACCCTTTTAATTTTTGATAAGGCACAATTTGGATTATAGATTATAAACACAAGGTAATAAGACCAAATCCAAATAAATAGTGTGCGACGTTTCGGTAACAGCGTTGTTATCATCTTCAGACAAAAGTACTGAATGAAAATTCAGTATTAATTATAATACTGTATAAAAATTCATTTAATACTTTTGTCTGAAGATGGTAACAAAGCTGTTACCGAAACGTCACACACTATTTATTCATTTGGATTTGGTCTTATTACCTTGTGTTTTTCTTTTAATTTTCAATAAAAAATAAAAGTTTTTGAGACTTATGGGCCATTCTGTAGATAAGCTGACATTAGGAACTAATGTGGGAATCAATCCCGGGTCTTTGCGGTCAAATACCAACAGTTTAGATCACCCTTCCCCTTGATATTAGGGTAAACAATATCATTGAACAACAGGCCCATTCAACAACTAAACTGACTGCTAGAATTCATGTTTTACCTTAATAAGGATAAGGCACAATTTGGATTATAGATTTATAAACACAAGGTAATAAGAGTGTGTGACGTTTCTGTAACAGCCTTGTTACCATCTTCAGACAAAAGTACTGAATGAGAAATTTTACCTCGGTATGTTTTAACCACACTTGATAACAGTAGCTATTTAAAACATGCTGTGGTAAAATTTCTCATTCAGTACTTTTGTCTGAAGATGGTAACAACGCTGTTACCGAAACGTCACACACTATTTATTTATTTGGATTTGGTCTTATTACCTTGTGTTTATAATCTATAATCCAAATTGTGCCTTATCAATTTGGATTATAGATTATAAACACAAGGTAACAAGACCAAATAAATAAATAGTGTGTGACGTTTCAGTAACAGCCTTTGTTACCATCTTCAGACAAAAGTACTGAATTCTTCAAATTCTTGCATTTAGTACTTTTATCTGAAGATGGTTACAACGCTGTTATCGAAACGTCACACACTATTTATTTTTTTGGATTTGTTCTTATTACCTTGTGTTTACCTTAATAAGGTAATGTACACGTCATGGACAAAATTTGAGGAAGTGGAAAGTCTTTGATATTGTCAGCCGTATCTTTTTTTTTTTTGAAGGAGACAGAGACAATGATAAGGCACCATTTGGATTATAGATACTAAACACAAAGGTAATAAGACCAAATCTAAATAAATAAATAGTGTGTGATATTTTGGTAGCAACCTTAAATGATTATAAATATAGAGGCTGCCTGGCCGGTGGAATTCATAGTTCTTCAAATTAAAGATACTTCGGCCAGTAAATCTTTTTTATTGTCTCGACGTTTCGACAAAAATCTTCTGTCCTCGTCAGGAGCGAACAAAAATCAAAACATATGGCAAAGCCTTAAAAATTATTCCAATTTTTGTTCGCTCCTGACGAAGACAAAAGATTTTTGTCAAAACGTCGAGACAATAAAAAAGATTTACTGGTCGAAGTATCTTTATTTTGAAGAACCTTAAATGAGACAAGATATATCGCAGCATGTTCCCCTTTAATAGAATGAGGAAAAAAAAATATCACAGCATGTTCTTTAATACTATTTGGATTTGTTAAACACAAGGTAATAAGACCAAATCCAAATAAATAATTAGTGTGTGACATTTCGGTAACAGCGTTGTTACCATCTTCAGACAAAAGTACTGAATGTTGTTGTCTGAAGATGGTAACAATACTGTTACTGAAATGTCACACACTATTTATTTATTTGGATTTGGTCTTATTACCTTGTGTTTATAATCTATAATCCAAAAATTGTGCCTTATTATTTGGACTTGGTCTTAATAACTTTTGTTTCCCTTTATAGTTTGTTATTGTGTCTAACACATCTGTTTTCTCTCGTAATGTGATATCTCTTCAACACAGTTTTGTCTTCTCTCCAAGGTAAGTGTGGTGTAGTGATGCATCTTGACCCCCTACTTTCCTCCTTTCCCCGGCATGTGGGTGTTAGAGGGATGTGCATGTGCAGAAGTGATAACTTCAATGTCATTCTCCTCCCCCCCCATATTTAACTTGTATAACAGACCTGCTGCCTGCTACTCCCCCATGACATGAATATCATCACCTTGTTGTTGTTGACGTGTCAAATTAAGAGCCTCAGATATCTCCATACATCTCTATCATAGCAGCAGCAATGTCCACTATCTTGGGTGTTGCTCTTCATTGGAAAATGGGTGCCGTTGCTACGTTAGTCATCTTGGAAATGAACCAGAATTTGGTCAAATATTCCAAGGGTTCAGGGATGACCGCAGGGAGGTGTGGTTGGACTTCTCTCCCCCCCCCCCCTATCCTTGTTAGCCCCTTTGTTAGCTCACAGTATATTTCTTACTTGACTTCTCAATGTTAAAAGGTTTTCAAATACAATAGGGCTGGCCTTTCCTGAGTGACTATAGCCTAAACCAGAGCTCAGCAAACTTTGGAGTCGGAAGAGTCAAAAATTACAAATTTCAAAGTTTTTAAAGAGCCACAAAATGTTTTCTTGCCAACAATAAACAGTACTCACATAAATAATATTTACGTATGGAACTATATAAAGAGCTTCACATCCAAAGAGCCGCGTGTGACTCGCCAGCCACAGTTTGCCGACCCATCTCTCTGAATGTGGTCTCTTATCAGAAACTCGGGTCTATGGTTGAAAGACTCCTCAAGACTTAGTTTTGCATGGCAGTCTATGGCCACCTCTGAGAAACACCTGGTTCAACCATGGTTTTATATGGTTGAGTGGAGATAAGAAAGAAGAAGAAGAAAACAATTTCACACTTTAGAACCAATATTTTATATTGGTTATATAGCCATGGTTATAAAATAAATGGAACATAAAACTCTTGGAGTGTTATTATGATAGAATCACATTGCTGTAATAACATAATCATTTCTTAACCATAATTGTCTTAAATGTGGTTCTAACAAGGTTATACCAACATGAAATCTTGGTCCTAATTGATGTTTTTATAATGAGGTTCAACTTTACATGTTCATGTAGGTGAGCATTCTTTGAGTGACCCTTCATCAGTTGAGCATTCACCTTTGTCAACTTGACCCGAGCTAATCCAATAAGAGTTTCCCAGGAGTATTGAGGCCTCAGAGCTAAAGGAATCCCTGTGTGCAGGAAGTGAAGTGAAGGTCTCGCGAGGAAGAAGGGAGGAAGGCTGTGGAGGTCGGTACGCCATTGTCATCTCAACCCGCGGGGACCTGGAGGCCAGCCTCGCGGAGCTGGACATCAACCAGAACAGTGCCAAGTCCATTGTGAGGTCTCAGTCGGAGACTGCCATCCGACGGACGGATACACCGGCTCTCAGCCACTCGGCATCACTCCACCGCGACACCTCCCGCCTCTTCTACATCCAGGAGAATCACTCTGCCACCCCCACCTGATGTTTCCCCAACTCTACTTGATGTCCCCTAACCCCACCCGATGTACCCCAATTTCCCCACCTGATGTTCCCTCAATCCCACCTAATGTTCCCCAATTTCCCCCAGATGTTCCCTAATTCCACCTGATGCCTCTCAATCCCACCTGATGTATCCCAATTTCCCACCTGATGTATCCCAATTTCCCACCTGATGTTTTTCCAATCCCAACTGATATCTCCTCAATCCCACCTAATGTTTCCCCAATTTCCCAACCTGATGTTCCTCCAATCCCAACTGATATCTCCTCAATCCCACCTAATGTTTCCCCAATTTCCCAACCTGATGTTCCCCAATTTCCCCACCTGATGTTCCCCAATTTCCCCCAGATGTTCCCTAATTTCCCAACCTGATGTTCCCTAATTTCCCAACCTGATGTTCCCTCAATCCCACCTGATGTCTCCCCAATTTCCCAACCTGATGTTTCCTCAATCCCACCTGATGTCTCCCCAATTTCCCAACCTGATGTTTCCTCAATCCCACCGGATGTTTCCCAATTTCCCCACCTGATGTTCCCCAATTTTCCCAACCTGATGTTCCCCAATTTCCCCACCTGATGTTCCCCAATTTTCCCAACTTGATGTTCCCCAATTTACCCACCTGATGTTCCCCAATTTCCCCACCTAATGTTCCTCCAATCCCAACTGATATCTCCTCAATCCCACCTCATATCCCCATACCTGATGTCCCTCCAACCCCCTTGATGTTCCCCAATTTCCCCACCTGATGTCACCATCTTGGATACCCTGACATTCCACCTCTCACTGCTGCACATATATATTCCCTGCATTTATTTTTTAAAACCTTTTTCTACCATCTTATTTACAACCTACCTATTTACACACTCTGTATTTATACAACATTATTGGTTAAACTTGTGTATTATATTGTGTTCTCTATATATACATTCTCTTTTAAATATATCTCTTTTATAAGTATTATATTTTGTTGTTATTTTAGCTATATATTTTATTTTATTATATTTATGACTATGTTTTCGATGATGAGGGTAAAACCAGTTTATTACAGAACATCCCAATTAAGTATTACAAAATGGTGTTGAGGAGTTTGATACCTAGGGAACCAACTCACCACTTTAACTAACCAGTGTTAATAAAATGGTATGTAATTATACATGAAGTTCTAAGTATTGTCATTTAGGTTTGCAGATGAATAAAAAGACCGGTGCATTGTCCATATATATATATATATTCTGAATATAGAGCAATCCATAATATATGTATATTTTTAAAATAAGGCTTATTTTGGATTGTAATAACATTATTTATTAATCCGATATTTCGATGGACCAATCTTCCATCTTTTACAGGGTATTTTGCTATTTTGCCGTGAAGCACGTAGCAGGTCTGGTGGCTCACCTGGGGCACGCAACCTGCTACGTGCTTCACGGCAAAATACCTCATAAAAGATGGAAGATTGGTCCATTGAAATATCGGATTAATAAATAATCTTATTACAATCCAAAATAAGCCTTATTTAAAAAATATAGATATATGTGGGATGGTTGCGTGCGTGTTGGTGTGACTTGTGGAAAGGCCGCTGATAAAATTATAATTATTTTTATAAAATAAAATTAATTAATTTAAAGCCAGAAATATATAAAGAGAAAAGAAGTAACGGCCATTGGAAGCAAGCCTTGTTATTGACGACGCGCGTGGCCAGAGAGTCCCGGATGCCGCCCGCGCATGCGTAGTAACGTGTCCTCCCAGCTTACGCTTACCGAGGTGTAGTGAGGCCGCCACACTACTGCCCGTATGTGTAGTGAAGCTTTGTCCGCGCTCGCTGAAGCAAAGTGTGGTCGCCACTAGATGGCGCTCTGCCATCTGAAAAGCACATGTGCTCGTGGTCAGGAAATGCCTTTTTTTATTTTCAATGACATGGCTTCTAAGCAAGAAGGATTTCACAGGCAGTTTTGTAGAAGAGAAATATTGGTAAGGTCCTAATACAAGAAAATAAGACCTAATCCAAATAATTTATTAGTGTGTGACGTTTCGGCAACAGCATTGTCACCATCATCAGACAAAAGAATAAATCATTTATTCTTTTGTTTGATGATGGTGACAATACTGTTGCCGAAACATCACATACTAATAAATTATTTGGATTTAGGTCTTATTTTCTTGTATCATGAGCTATAATCCAAATTGTGCTTTATCCTTGGTAGGATCCATTAAAATATCAAAAGGCTTGATTGAGGAAAACTCTTATTACAGGGACATATATGTGGAAAAACTAAATAAAAAAAGGCATATCCTGACCTTGAGCACATGTGCTTTTTAGATGGCAGAGCGCCATCTGGTGGAATGTTTAGTTGATTTAGGTACAATCCTGAGTTCTGCAATGCTAAATGAATTAAAGTCTATGTTAGAAATGTGGGTCTAGTTTTTTTATTGATTTAAATGTACTGTGTGTGAAGGCCATTTTATCTGTGTTACACATTATTTTTATTTTTTTTTGCTTATCCCTAGTACATGTGGTACAACATTTTGGCTTGCATTAGATGCACTAAACAGAAACTTTGGGAGAGGCTGCTGCTCATCATAAAACAGCTCGAGGAGCATGAACTCATGGAATTCGTGTAATCTTTACACAAGGAGATAAGAAACAACAACAACACGTGGTACAGGCCATGATAATCATGGTGGCTAGAAGTAGGCGACTGCTTTTACTGTAAGTGCACCACATGTTTACACATGTGAAAAGCAGTTCGACTTTTGCACTTACAAATATGCCAGAGACACATTATTTAAATTGGTTTATTGTAATAGTCTTGTGGGAAGATGTAATAATATGGTTTTACTCTTGTTTATGTTGTTTTTATGTTTTATATATTGTTTATTATAATAGATATATGTGTATGTGTGGTTTGACAGACTGTTTTAACATGTGTAAACCTTGGAATTTCTTATCAAACAACATATGTGGGTTTGTCATGTTAACATGTCAGATATGGTTAGGTATATGTGTGGTGTGTTTGACAGACTGTTTTAACATGTGTAAACCTTGGAATTTCTTATCAAACAACATATGTGGGTTTGTCATGTTAACATGTCAGATAATGGTATTACAGTAATGTAAACCTTCTAATATCTACTGAAAACAATATGTTTAATATGGTTAAAAAGGTTTAACTACATTCCTATATAGCTAGTCAGCTTTATGGAACTTTAAAAATAGCTGTCACTGAAACAATCAAACAGCTAATCTATGATCACATAAATAATACAATGATTCGAACAACAAAGAAGTTCTTGCAGAAAAGCTCCATCTATAAGAATAAACGGCAACTAATTGATGAATTTATTCCAAGAATATTGGCCAAAATATGATTTTACCACAATGAATAATAATATTGATATTATAAAAACTTGAATTTTTTTTCTGAAGAGTGCGAAATTTTACTCAGAGTTTTACTGTCAGTAAGTATTACTAAAGGAACAAAAGAATGATTTGACCAATGTTTTAATGTCCCCAATTATTGTTGTGGTATTCATTGTTGATTTATGTTACTAATCCCTATATATGCTCCTTCTATCTTATTGTTGTGACCTCCTAGTCTCTATTCATATATATATGTAGTTTTGTAATAACCCTCTCTTGTGAATTTTGTACCACTTTTGTATCCTGCCTCGTGTCATTGTCTCTCTGGCTTTGGTTGTTTGTTTTTTCTATTGTACCCAAATAGAAATTTTTTGGACCGTGTTTGGAATAAATATTCAGCTGTTATATATGTTGTCCTCTTTATTTTATTGATGTTGTCTCAGTTTCCAGGTTGTTATAAGGTTGTCCTAAAAGTTAGTTTTTTTTTTCTTATTACTTGGCAAATAATATTATTATGGTCAATACATAATAATACATAATAATATAATTACTTTATACATAATACAAAGACTTTTTTTTTGCTTATCCCTAGTACACGTAGTACAGGCCATGATAATCATGGTGGGTAGTTAGCGACTGCTTTTACTGTAAGTGCACCACATATCTACACATGTGAAAAGCAGATCGACTTTGCATAATACAAAGACATTATTTATAACATCGAATAATATTGGTATTTCAAATTTTTTCCAGTATTTACAAAATTTTGGGACAATCTTGTACATTCGAGCACAGCTCGCGAATCACCTTTGTCTTGTCTATTTACACATGGCGAGTTGGTGGAATAGAGGTGACCCCCCCCCCAGAACTTGCAGCTGTTGGTACATCAACAATTAAGTGCCATTCGATTTAGTACCATGTTCTATATGGTTTTACGGGCTAATAACTTAAGTATATGATTTCCGAGCCCAAAAATGAATGTAGCAAGTAGGCAAACCACAATACACTATATCAAAGTACCAAGTTGCTGCACACAACCAAGTTTGTTCAAAAAGGTTAGATTCCCCAGGCCAGGGAAGATAAAAGAAAGACAAGTGTTGTTTAGATAAGAAGATTAAATAAAACGGGTATAAATCAACAAGTGCTGGGAAAATATATATTTTCTTTTTGTAAAAATGAATGTGGAAAAAAGTTTTAGATTAAAAAAAAAAAACTTTAGCTATATAAAAATAGTTTAAAATTGAGATCTTATATCAAGTATTACTAGTGAGGGTACCAGTACTAAGACAACCAACCACAAAATTACACCATAGATTGCATAGCGCGTTCAAATGGATCGCTGCGTAAGTAGATTTCCGGAAAATGAAAATTTCCGAATACCATGTTATAGAGGGAATATGGTTTTACTGGCTACTAACCTAATATATACTTTATCTCAAGCCTGATTGGTTATTTTAAGATCACGTGACAGTAGGGAACCAATCATATAACGAATATCAATTTCTGATAAACACTAATGCCATTATATAGAGAATGAGTTTATCTCTACAGTTTAATATTACTCTCCTAGTACCATTCTATAGAACTAAGCTTTATAGAAAAAAACATAATGGCAGGTTGGGTTTATAAATGACTAAATATCTAATCACTTAAACCCTGGAGATATCGGTTTTGCTCTTCATTGGAAAATGGGTACCGTTGCTACGTTAGTCACCTTGGAAACGAACCAGAATTTGGTCGAATATTCCAAGGGTCCAGGGGGGACCGCAGGGAGGTGTGGTCGGACCCCCCCAGAAAATTGACTTAGACCCAGAGCAGCAGCTTTACACACCCAAGATGTGGATATTGCTGCTGCTGTGTTGGAGATGCATGGAGACATCTGAGACTCTTCTTTGGACACGACAACAACAACAACAACTTAAACCCTATTTGATTATTTCTAATGTTTCAGTTTGTTTGTTTATCTGTTCCGTTGTTTCCTCTGTAATATTCATGAATACTTCAATATCGCGACTTCAATATAGGAATCAAAATCAGGAATTGGAATCAGGTAAATGAATTAATAAAAAGGTATCCCCTGATCGTACAACTGAAAGTTGCTGATGTCTTGCGCCATCTATCGGAATCTCTTCTTTCTTATCTCCACACTGGGTGAAGTAGATGTGTCTGCCTTTGCCATTAAAACTAGGAGCACTACTCAGTGGCAGACCGACTTAGCTCTAAAAGAAATGGCCGCCTCTGACATGAGGAACAGACGCCATGTGCAGCCGCTCCTAACATGGAGTACAAACGTTGCTCATCCTGTATCCCTGGATTAGGAGCCCTTACAGGGTACTATCAGCCAGGCCAGCTAAGCCTAGGTTTTTTAGCGAGCTTGTTACTGCTCCCCCTCCTCCTTTTTCATCCGGGCTTGGGGCCGGCAAAGGTGGAGTACTCCCTGAATCTGACGACGAATCAGGGACCTCTGAGTTCCGAGGCTTACATGGGGAACTGTACGAAGGCGGGGGTTGCTGTATGTACACCTTATATACTATGTTCTAACCACATAATATATACTCGCTATTAAAATACAAACATTAGGCCTCCCGGGAAAAGTTTCTTTTTTTTTTACAAATCATTTATTTATAAATATCTCCAGCTTTGGGGAAAGAAAGTCCTTCTACAGGAGAATATTTCTCCTTTTTCATCCGGGCTTGGGACCGGCAAAGGCGGAGTTATCTGTCGGACCAAATGTCAACTAATGATTGATGGTCGTTGAGGTACAGCTTGCACCACGCTGATGAGGGCTAACAGTCTAAAACACGATTAATCAAGAAAAGGTATTTGGCCAATTCTGGAATAATTTTAAAAAAATCAGCGATTAGTTTATATTTATACCGACAGATGGCGTAAGCCATCAGCAACTTTATGTTTCACGGTCAGAAAATACCTTTTTCTTAATATAGGATTTGTTTACTTGACAACGGTAACAGTGGGTCACCGAAACGTATGAAATAAAGAAAGGTTGAAGTGATATTAAGTCTAATATGTAATATTTATGTAACTAGGGGATCTGTGTGTGAGTATATGGAGAAGTTTTTCATTTAAAATAATAGTTCAATGATTCGTTTATTGTGTGCATTTTTCCAACCTTGCTGATGATTGGAAGTAACTAAACGGAAACTGTAGCATCTTCTAAGTACGATGGACAATTGACAATTAAAATGATTTTATTGACATCTTGTCAATACATGCAAAGTGCACAGTCTGCACTATTTAAAAAGAGATAATATGTATTATATACACTATGTACAAAGAATATGGCGCCTCTGCCAGCGCTGCAGAGTTTGGGGGAGAATCGCCAGTGGGTCTCCAGCGACACCACGCATTTCGCGATCTACGAAGAATACGTAGATCGCGTACTTCGCCGCTGAGGAGATGGTGATGGCGTGGTCCTCGATACCAACTGGAAAGATCCAGGACTGCAGGTCCGGCGGCCGGCCGATGATGGAGAACGCCTCTCGGATGACAGGGCGAACGGCGCTACAGGACCAGTAGCGGTGGGCCAGCGACAGGTCGATGTAGCCGCAGGCGATGCAGACAGGCTGACTCGACGCCAGGTGCTAAGTACGATGGAGGATCGACTCCACATGTATAGACATGTTTTCTTGATATAGTATAGGAAGTTTGATATAACTCGTGTGGACAATAGTTATAATAATAATGTGATTTTATTCTATTATTTTTATCTATTACATTCGTCATCTCCCGAGAGGCCTTCTTTAGACCCGCTGCTAATGTAATTCCGATAATCCCGGCGGCGACAATGGTAGACCGATGTAAGATCCTTAGACTGGCCATTCAGTAGATATATCTACATTCTTAGTTTGTCAAGAGCTTCTCTCTAGACCAGCTCCTATTATAATTAATATTATAATTACAACAATCCCGGCAATGGTAGACCAATGTAACAACACTAGACTGACAGTAGACATATCTACATCCGTCGTCTCCCGAGAGTTCTTGGCCCTCTCTAGACCTGCTCCTAATACAAGTTCACGGGCCATGATAATCATAGTGGGTATCTGTTGTACATATTTTAATTATTTGTTACCACAGAGTGTGTGTAAGCTCACGGGTAAATAGGCGCTAAAAAACAAGAAAAAAGAGTTCCTTTGTTTCAATATAAGTTTCCTTTTTATATTTTGTTATCTCTCTTGTTAATCAATAAATATAATGTTTAATTAATAATTATTGGAATCAGTTTCATTAATAATTCTAAGCAAAGTCAACAATTGGTAGCAGATGTTGGTTTATTGATATAAAGCTCAAAAACGAAAATATTCAATCTGAAGATTAAGCAAGAAGTTTATTCTGATCGGTAAACTGAAGCACTTATAAGAAGATTAAAGGTATTTATATAGATTAAGTTAAATTATATCTATATATTGCATGTTTAAAAGCTACCCAATATTTAAATAAATTTAAAATATATATTTGTTTTAATTTATATATTGGTTTGTTTATATTAGCTCAAAAGACGAAAATGGCTGAATATAATGTTTTATCCCAAACAAAAATTGAACCATTAACAGGAAATAATTATCAAATATGGGCGTTGAAAATCGGCGCAGTTCTGAGAGGAAGAAAATTATTTAAATGTGTAATTTCAGATCCAGAACCTGATATGGAAGACAAAAGTTCTTGGGAGATTTGGAGTGATAAAAATGATGAAGCTTTTGGGATAATCATCACTACGTTGACAAATGAACAAGCTGGAATGTTCATAGGAGAAACAGATGCTAAGAAAGTATGGGACTCACTGAGAAAAACATACACAGGCAATTTGGAAGATAAAATTATTGATATAGGCTTAGAATTAAAGAACATTAGAATGAAAGATAATGAAACTGTAGATGAATATATAACAAGGGCAAAAAATATTGCTGCTAGAAGTTCATCATTAGGGCATCAATTTTCCTCAAGAGAACTTTCATTTCATATTGTCAGAGGCATACATCCAAGGTATGAAAATATTGCTATTGTCTTACGATCAAAGAGAGAAGCAACAATTGAAGAGATTCAACAAACTCTAAGAGAAGAGGAGTCAAGAAGAAATATGAGATTAAATCAATCAGTTGAGAATGGGCATGAACAAGCATACAGAATTAAAGATAGAAAAGTTCAACAATCTCAGCCAAAAAGATGTTTTGTTTGTAATAAAAAGGGACATCTAGCTAATGATTGCTGGTTTCGAGATAAACAGAAACAAGGATACCAAAAGAAATGGAATCCTGGTTATAGAAATCACAAATACAGTAGGGAACATTCAAATAACCTAGTGGATACTATGAAAAGTGGAATTAATGAGCAAGCATTTGAAACATATGTAAAAGAATTTGAAGATTCACCAGATGAGAGAAATGATAGACAAATATGGTGTATAGATTCAGGATGCACCGCACATTTAACCCCAAACCTAACTTTGATGGAAAATGTGGTAGATTATGAAAGTGAAATCAACCTAGCTGAAAAGGGCAAAACTACCCAAGCCATAGCCAAAGGAGATATGAGACTTACTACATGCACAAGTGAAGGCCAAGAAAATATTCGCATCAAAGATATCTTACATGTACCAAGTTTAAGGAATAATTTCTTGTCAGTATACGAATTAGTCAACAAGGGAAATTCAGTTATTTTCAATAAGGATGGAGCAAAAATTTATAATGAAGGGAATGATTTAGTTGCTGAAGCATATATTAAAGATAGAATGTTTATGATGGAAACAAAACAAAGAAATGTTCCAATAGCAAAAAATGAAAATGTCATGGTTATAAATACACATTCATCAAATAAAAATAGCAATATAAGTTTATGGCATAAGAGATTAAACCATATAAATGAAGAATACATGAAAAAATGATTCAAGGACATATTGTAAGAGGATTGGATCTAAAATTTGAAAGGTTACCAGAGTGCGAAGCATGCATAATGGGAAAACTGGTGCAGAAGCCATATAATATTACAGATAATTATACAGTTAAGCCCCTGCAGTTGATTCATATGGATTTATGTGGACCAATGCCATGTCAATCTTTAGGAGGATCTAAGTATTTCCTTGTTATAGTAGATGATTACAGTAGAAGAATCTTTGTATATTTCCTGAGATCTAAAGATGAGACCTTTGAAAGATTTGAAGAATTTAAAGCAAGAGCTGAAAACGAATTAAGTCTTAGAATAAAAGATGTAAGAACGGACAATGGAACTGAATTTTGTAACTCTAGATTTGAAGGACTTTTCAAGAGAAGTGGGATCCATCACCAACTTACCACCACATACTCACCACAAAGTAATGGAGTCGCAGAGAGAGTGAATAGGACTCTTATAGATACAGCGAGAACCTTACTAATTGGCTCAAAATTACCCATGATGTTTTGGGCAGAGGCAATTGCTACAGCTACATACATTAAGAATTGTACACCCCACAGGTCTATCAAGCAAAATACACCTATGCAGAGATGGAATGGCAGGAAACCATCGGTCAAACACATTCGAATATTTGGATGTTTGACACATTGGCTTGAGAGCAAACCAAGAAGAAACAAGTTTTCACCAAAGGGTAGAAAGGGAATATTTATTGTTTATTCCATTAAAAGAAAAGCCTACAGAATATATGATATAATGACAAAAAGAATCCATGAAATCAGATCAGTAAAATTTAGTGAAGATAAGAGAGGAATTGATTATGCAAATGATATTCAGGAAGATACTAATTGTGATAATTTGACCTATAAAGGAAATTGTGAAGAAATAGTTGAAGACTTTCTTATCTTGAAAGAAGACAATCCTGTCACAGAGAGTAAAATGAAGTCTCAGGAGGATACTTCAGTAAAACTAGGTGGTGACTGTGAAAATGACTCAACACAAACTGAACCAATAGAGGAAAGATGCGCAAAAGGAGGAAGAAAGAAAGGAGAAACAAAGAGCATCTTAGAAGAACGGCACAAAGCAAGACTTGAAGAACAAGAAAGGAAATTGATTGAAGAAGGAGTTCGACGCTCACAAAGAATAAAGGATAGGAATGATGCAAACTTAATTATGGAAATTGATCATTATATTCCGGAGAACTTTAAAGAAGCAATGGATAGTGGAGAAAGAAATGAATGGCACAAAGCAATGGAAGATGAGCTCAGTGAGATAGAGAAACATAAAGTATGGACACTAGTACCAAGGGAAAATGGTATGAAAGTCATCAATAGTAAATGGGTCTACAGTACGAAGAAAACACCAAGTGACGGCATATATAAACGAAAGGCCAGACTGGTTGCTGTTGGATGCAATCAAAGATATGGTGTGGACTATAAGGAATCTTTTTCGCCTGTACTCAAAAAGGAAAGCTTGCGAACAATAGTAGCTCTTGCAACACAACATAATTTAACCATAAAGACTTATGATGTGAAGACAGCTTATCTCTATGGTGAGTTAAAAGAGACAGTATACATGAGACAACCAGATGGTTTTATACAAAAAGGAGAAGAAAACAAAGTGTGTAAATTGGAAAAAAGCCTGTATGGTCTACCACAATCAGGAAAATGTTGGAACAAAAAGATCAATGAAATTTTATACCAGTTGGGAATGATTAGAACCAAATGTGATCCATGTGTCTATAAACTCCAGAGAGGAGAAGAGTATGCAATACTGGGTCTATATGTAGATGATCTCATCATTGCTGGAACTAGTAAGGAAATTAATGACAACCTAGCCTCAGAAATAGAAAAATATGTTACTCTAACAGAAAAGAAAGATAGCGAACCATTTATTGGAATTGAAATAAAAAGGGAAGAAGATGGATTTTATCTATCTCAGACTCATTATATTGATACAATTCTTCACAGATTTGGACTGGAAGAATGCAACAGTGTGCAGACACCTGGAGATCAAAATCAAAATTTGGATGAATATTTGGACTCTAAGCCAGTAGATAAAACTGTATACCAGGAAATGATTGGATCACTAATGTACCTCTCTACGGGTACTCGACCGGACATATCCTTCAACGTCAGCAATTTATCACAGTATAGTAATGATCCAAGAGAAATACACTTAACTGGAGTTAAAAGGATTTATAGATATCTGAAGGGAACAAGAGATAACATGTTGGCATATAAGTCAAAAGACAACAATATCACAATAAGTACTGATGCGAGCTGGTGCACAACCCGAGACGCAAAATCCTATTCAGGCTATACAGTCAAACTTGGCAACAACTTAATAAACTGGAGAAGTAGAAAGCAAAATTTAGTAGCCTTGTCTACATGTGAAGCAGAACTTATTTCAATATGTGAAGGCATTTCAGAAGTATTATGGTTAAAGGGATTACTAGAAGAACTTTGTGAAAATTTAACTTTCCCAATTACCTTGAAAAGTGACAGCCAGGCTGCAATAAACTGGATACAATCTGACAAGATTACTTCACGAACAAAGCACATAAACCGAAAGTATTATTTTGTGAAAGAGGAAATTCAAAATGGAATCAAACTGGCATACACTAAAAGTGAAGACATGGAGGCGGATATACTAACGAAGAGTCTACCTAAGGACAAACTACGGAAATGTGCAGATAGCCTTGGACTTGCTGATTAGGGCTTACACACAGGGGAGCGTGTGTTGTACATATTTTAATTATTTGTTACCACAGAGTGTGTGTAAGCTCACGGGTAAATAGGCGCTAAAAAACAAGAAAAAAGAGTTCCTTTGTTTCAATATAAGTTTCCTTTTTATATTTTGTTATCTCTCTTGTTAATCAATAAATATAATGTTTAATTAATAATTATTGGAATCAGTTTCATTAATAATTCTAAGCAAAGTCAACAGTATCCAAAGACTGCCTCTACTCTCTCTCTCTCTGTAAGTTGTACCACATTTCTAAACATTTATAAAATATGAAAAATGTGATATTGTACTGGGATAAGGTCCATAAATTATGAAAAAGGCATCTCCTTATCGTGCAACTGAAAGTTGCTGATGGCTTGTGCGCCATCTATCGGAATAAATATCAACTATTCTCGTTGATTTTTAATTATTCCAGAATTGGCCAAATACCCATTCTTGATTAATCAAGAAACGCGTCCGTGGTTAGCTTTACTTGATTAATCAAGAATTGGTATTTGGCCAATTCTGGAATAATCAAAAATCAACGAGAATAGTTGATATTTATTCCGATAGATGGCGCACAAGCCATCAGCAACTTTCAGTTGCACGATAAGGAGATGCCTTTTTCATAATTTATAAAATAGTTCGACTTTTGCACTCACAAAATGACAGAAGCCCCGTTTGGTCACTTGCATTCACTGATGCAATTGGAATTGTGAAAGAAAATGGAAGGCATTGAAGCATTTAAAAATGGTGTCCAATTTGGGATTCGAACCCGGGACATTTTGTCTAAATTCAATGATCTGTACCATTACTCCATCAGCCTTCGTGAAATTAAGATTGAAAATTTATAAATAAAATAAATCAAAAGAAATTTAAAGTTTGAAATCGAATTTCGAAACTCTCTTATTTAACTTTATCCTATTTAGATTCAATTTAATCAAGGTTTTAATTGAATTTAGGAGAAAAATTAATTTAGAAAATAAATTGTTCTATAATAAAATCAATATTAAATATATCCATAAATATAATTAAAAAGAAATACGTTAGTTCAAAATATTTCATCCGTAAAAATAAAAACAGGTTTTGTTTAACTTTATTTTAAACTTTGTCACGTATTAGTGCCTTCTTTTTATAACAAATTCTTTTTTTTTTTTTCAAATTGATAAATAAGCTCTCTTAGAAATGGGCAAGATTTAGCTTTCTAAATAAAACAAAATGGTGAGAAATCCAATTTTTGTGAAAGTATTTTTTTATTTATTATTTGCACTTTAAAGTGCAAGTTTGATTTCTAAATGTGATATATATCTCCATTCAAATAAGATTTTGTTCACAAATAAATATAAAAAAAAAAACAGACGAACATTCAACACTTTAGATATAAAGAAATACATCCATATATATTTTTAAAATGGAGCAATCCATAATAATATAAATATTTATCATTATAACAATTGTAGATTTTGTGTGTACATATAATAAATATAAATAATAAAAAAAAAACAGACGAGCATTTAACTTAGATATAAAGAAATACATTTATATATATATATTTAAAATGGAGCAATCCATAATAATATAAATATTTATCATTATAACAATGGTAGATTTGGTGTGTATATATTGTGGCGAAGAAATAAATTATTATTTAATTTAATTATTCAATGAAAATATTCACAGATTATATAAATATATATTACTCTGTTTATGCAAAATAATGATCGAAATATTTCTTTGCGTGCTTGCTCAAGATTCTCTAGCTGTAGATAGTTTTGTTGAGTTGTTAATAATTGTCGACTTGTCGTGCTGACGTCATCAATAAATACTTTCACATCCCCAGATATACAAAGACTTAATTTTCTACGCTACAATATAATAAATATAAAAAAAAAATAAAAAAAAAACAGACGAGCATTAAACTTTAGATATAAAGAAATACATCCATATATATTTTCAAAATGGAACAATCCACAATAATATAAATATTTATTATTATTATAACAATTGTAGATTTTGTGTATATATATTTGATGTACAGCGAAGTTTTCATCAGATCGTTTCTTTCTTTGATCTTGTATAATGGATCACATGCACACGTGATTTAGTTTAAATCACAAAAGAACTTGCTAAAGAGAGGCGTTAAATGAAAACATAATTCAGTATTTATCTCGAGGAATCCACGTACATCGATATTTTGATTCAGGATCCAAATTATTCAGAAACTAATAGTGCCTTTCAAAAATTAATAAAAATATTCAAATCTATATATATAAAATTGAATGCCTGTCTGTCTGTCTGTTTGTCTGTTTGTCTGTGGTCTGTGTGTACTCTATAGATTCAAAAACCGTACATCCAATCGCCGTGAAATTTTGGGATATTATTAGGCATATCCCCGGAAAGGTTTACGAAAAATAATATCTTGAATATCTATAATATCCTTAGAGTTATTTGCAGAATTGTAGCTTTAACTCGCAAGCAGCGCCACCTTGCAACGGAGATAGGCTTAGTTCTGCCCCACCCCGTTAGAGAATGGATTCGCCCGGCCGCCGGCCGACATTCCAAGTACCCACCGACTAATCAGAGCAGAGTTGGTGACACAGCTGTGCGGGAAAGCCTCGCGGGAGCTTGCCCAAGATGACCTCCGGGAACTTCGTCCACCTTCCATAAACGACCATGAATTTATTCAACCTTATCGAGTATTTTTCAAGGGACCGGGAAAAAATGTTCACTAGATAAAACGATGATTTTGTAATGTAGAAAATTATGAAAGACAAAATTCAGGATGACACGGCACACAGGGACCGGGAAAAAATGTTCACTTTATCGAGAGATTCAAATATACGAGTTTCAAATTATCAAAATATATCTTTTTTTTTATAAGTTTATAGAGAATTGTTTTAACAAATGTTCGTTAGACAAACCTTTACTCGGGTAAAACCTCGGGCGAAGCCGGGTACGTCCGCTAGTATTATATAATAATACAAGGTATGTCCCATAAGTTCCCGGACTGGGTCCATAAAAAAAAAAGGTAAGATTTTTTAAAAAATTTTTTATTAAAACTTTTCAAAGTAATCCCCCCTTGCTTCAACGCACCAGCGCCATCGTTTCTCCCAATTGTCGAAACAGTTTTTATAAGCCTCTTTTGGAATGCTCTTCAATGCTAACGGCGATTTTTCTATTATGTCATCCCTGGTGTCAAAATGTCTTCCTTTTAGAACTGCTTTAAGTTTGGGGAACAGGAAAAAGTCATTTGGTGCGATGTCTGGGAAATAGGGTGGTTGAAGTAGGATTTGTGTCCCGTTTTTCGCCAAAAAGCTAGTCATCAAGTGCGCTGTGTGAGGGCGAGCATTGTCATGGTGTAGGATCCAGCCACCATTATTCCATTTTTCTGGCCTTTTTTTTCGAATCGCTTCACTTAGACGGCGAAGAATGCCCAAATACATATCCTTGATAACTGTTTGGCCTGCAGGAAGATACTCGTGATGAAAAATGCCCTTTTTATCCAAAAAAGCGACCAGCAACACCTTGTTTCTGGATTTCAATAATCTGGATTTTTTTGGGTCTAAGCTCACCCTGACATCTCCACTCGGCAGATTGATGCTTGGTTTCAGGATCATAGCCATAGACCCATGTCTCGTAGCCTGTGATTATCTTGTCTTTCCATTCCGGATCCGTTCTTGTCATTTCCAACATGTCCTCACAGGTTGCAAGCCGACACAGTTTTTGCTCATTAGTGAGGAATCTTGGGATGAATTTTGCAGGAGTCTTTTTGATTTGGTTACGATCCTTCCAATCGTTGTTTTAGAGATGCCTGTGTCTTGCTCTAGCTCCAGCAAAGTGGTTCGAGGATTTTCTTTTATCAAATCGGTGATTTTTTGCACATTTTCATCAGTTCTTTGAAATTTTTGGGCGTCCTTGACGAAGATCATCTTCAATGGAAATTCTGTCAGCTTTAAATCTAGAATGCCATTCAAAAACAATTGTTCTCTTTGGGGAATGCTTTATTAAGCATTTAAAAAGTTTCGGTTGCTGATATTTGAAGTTTCACACAAAATTCTATGCAAATCCTCTGCTTCAATTTTCGTTCCATCGTAAAATCGCCGCAGCGCTATGTGTAACCTTTAAATAAATTAGAATAACTTTGGGGCGCGTGCACGTACCGCCTCGATATTGGTACCACCGTGTAGCCAGATATTTTTTTCTATAATAAACAGTCAAATTCATTTACATTTTTCATTTATTTATTTTTTTATGGACCCAGTCCGGGAACTTATGGGACATACCTTGTATATTATGATGCATTAGCACGCCATCTGTTATGAAAATTCGAAACTATTTTAGACCGTCCCATTAATTTTTTTCATTGCAGTAAGGACAGTAGAAATTGTTTAATTTCAAAAAGAATCTTACACGTCTAAAATAGTTTCGAATTTTCATAATAATTTTATATACAGTTACGAGCGTCATTCTTCATCTCCTAATCAGTCGTCAGTTTTCATCTCTGTCACCGTTTGCTTTTTTTTTTTGGAATGGCGCCCTCCTATTGGTTGGCTACGGTCACGCCACCTTTGCCCCCTCCCCCCATCATTAGTTTTATTAATAATCAATATTGTGTGTGTGTTGTAAAATAAGGGGGATATTCATCAGGAGAAAAACATCTCCTTTTTTTATAAAAATACTAGTATAATAAATATAAACTATTTTTGATGCGTATGATTATTTTTTAAATTAGAATAATTTTCTACTGTGTCCTTACTGTAATGATAAATAATGGAAGGGCCTAGCTCATCAGTGGTGAACCCTCCCAGCGGTTTCGTCGGTTTAATGCTGGAAACCCTTTCTTTACCGCCAGCCACATTTTTAGAACTACTTTTTAAAATATGTTTTTTTTTTTTTAAGTTCAATTTAAACATAATTCAGTATTTCTCTCGAGGTATCCACGTACATTGATATTTTGATTCAGGATCTAAATTATTCAGAAACTAATAGTGCCTTTCGAAAATTAATTAAAATATTCAAATTTTCTATAATAATACTATTATAATACTACTATCTCCAGGTGAAGATAAGAATACACATACAAATATAATGAAATATGCATTAAGACTTTCGAACACAACAGAACCAATAATCACAATCAATGAAGTAAATGCTATTATTGAAAAATTGCATCCAAAAAAATATCCAGGAATAGATAACATTTCTAATAATATGATAATACACGCAAAACAATTCGCGGCACCACTATTAACTAAAATCTACCAGAAGTGTCTGGATATGAGTTACTTTCCTGATGAATGGAAAAGAGCAGAGGCGCTGATCATTCCAAAGCCGGGTAAATACGATTATAAAGATTGTGTCAGCTATCGACCTCTATGTCTAAATTCAAACCTTTCAAAATTTTTTGAAAGAATAATAAACAACAAAATCATCAAATTCTACGAGGAAATGAAATTATTCAGTAATCGTCAACATGGCTTTACAAAATCTCGATCTACCATAACTGCATTAACTGAAATAATTCACACTGCATTAGAACACAAAGCCAAGGAGTATACGGCTATAATTGCAATAGATATTAGTGGAGCTTTTGACAATACCTGGTGGCCAATGGTGATAAAAAGACTGAATGAGGATAATATACCAGCATCAATAATAAAACTCATGAAATCCTACTTCACTAACCGGAAGATAAGATTTAGGTACTCTACGAATGAATTCACCAAAAAACTAAGTAAAGGATGTCCGCAAGGAGGACCCTTATCTCCGACAATTTGGAACATCATAATGAATGATCTATTAACCAACTTTCAGGAATCTAATAGCGAAATTATAGGATATGCAGATGATCTAACGGTAGTATGTTGGAATACAGATGTAAAAAATCTTAAGATTACAATTGAAAATTCAATAGGGAAAATAAATATGTGGTGTGAAAACAACAAACTTAAAATATCAAGACAGAAAACAAAGATTTTATATTTATTCAACTGCAAAAAGTATGTAATTACCCTGCATGATAGTCTTGTCAAACCAGTTGAAAACCTAAAAATACTAGGATTAACTTTCAAGAATCACCGAAACAAGAACAAATTAGATTTTATGCCTCACATCGACAGTGTTATTGCAAAAACAACTAGAGCTAGTGGATATCTTCATGGGTTAACAAAGAAATCGTGGGGATTGGATAGTAGGCGATTATTAACATTATATAAGACCTTATTTAGAAGCACAATAACTTATGGTTCAACAATCTGGTACCCATACATAAACACGAGATCAAAAAAGAAAATAGATTCACTACAGTATAAAATTCTTAAACACTGTATACATGCTTATAATACAACATCTTCGAATTGTACACATGTTCTCGCAAGAATACCTAAAATTACGGATTTCATTATGTCAAACATACTTAAAGTTGAAATAGATTATAATAGAAATGATCCAGCCAAAAGAATGATAATATCTAACTTTATAAATGAAAAAATTCAAAAATACTATGAAGACTCAAATGATAATTTCAGAGAATTTTTTGAAAACTCAAGATTACCCAAATTTATCCAGCCAAATTTTTATAATATACAATTATTTACGGGGCATGGAGACTTTAACACATATTCATATAGAATTGGCAGAATTGATTCTTCAATCTGCTTATGTGACCAAGAAGATCACAACCCTGAGCATATTTTAATCCGGTGCCCACTTGTTGCTGATTTGAGAGTACAATGTCAAATGAACAGTTCTAGTTTAAGCCAAATGGTTTCCAGTAAAGAAGAATATAGAAAATTTAACAAGTTTTGTAGACTCTATCTCAAATGCCGTGGACTTGAATTACATTAAGAATTGAAACTTCTAGTTTTAATTAGTATATTTGTGCCACTGGTTTAGTGGTTGTAATTATAAATATATATTGGACTTTTGATGATATGTATGTCAATAATCTTTTTTCTTGTATAATTTATTGTTCTAAAATGTAAATTTGAATAACTTTCACTCTCTCTCTAAAACTATAAATAATTTGTATATATATGTAGTATATTTTGAATTAGATAGGTCACAACCTTTCTTCTGATATTTATTATAACCCCATATCTATATAAAATATGTATCGAACAATGGAAGTGACAAATAAAACAAAGAGGACGAGGTAGACCAGACGAAAACAACCCGGCGCCAGAAAGTGGCGTGATTACAGTAGCCAATCAGGAATCACCACATATGCGGGCGTCCAATATAAAAGGCCGAGAAAAGAGACAAAGGTAGTTGTTTTCAGAGCGACGCCGTTATACGGTTGGTCGGATCTCTCACCCCCCCTTCTATTCGTGAGTAGCTTAGGGCATCCGCGACGTCCGGGGTCTACCTCTACTTCTTGGAGCTACCATCTAGACCTGCCTCTGTTCCTTGCTGTCCCCGTGCGGGAATCCCATCACGCACCCACTACCACGACTGCCCAGTACATTCCACATCGGGTTTACTACAGAACCCGTTAAAGTCGACAGGATGACTGAGGACAAAAACATGCAGAGGATGACGGAGGCTGGAGACGAATACTTCGCGGATGCCCTCACCAACATGCAGCCCCACTGCGAAGACCTAGTAAGCCGCCTAACAGACGCCATTCGGGGGAATAGCCGTGCCTCGCGTGGAGGAAGCCCTCATCTCTCCTTTCGACGGATCCTACGCAGCAAGCAACTTCATCCAACAACTCGAGCGGACGAGCGAGGGACCACAAGATGACGCCACCCTGCAAACCCGACTACGTGCGCTACTCAAAGGTGAGCCCCTCTCCCTCTACAACGAACTGAATATAGCCTCTCTGCCATACAGTCAAGCAAAACAAACTCTCATAGACCTCTACCCCGGAAAATCCGAGGTCACTTTCACCAAATTTTTAACTTTTAAATTAACTAGTCAGATCCAATTAGGAGAATATTACCGTCAAAAAATAACTATGGGATTACAACTGGGCCTAACCAATCCCATCATAGTAGAAGCATTAACGGAAGGCCTCCAGGCCAGTGATCAGCGCCTCATGAGGGCCATAGCCCCTAAAACCCTGACCGAATGGTACTCTACCATGACTAGAATAAAAGGGACCAGTTCACTCCCTACTCCATCCGAACCATTTCAAGGTGTTACCAACACCAGTGCCTTTCACCGTGATACCGGAACTCCTTCTAGGGGAAGGAACTACAATCCTTTTTCAACAAACAATACTCCAAGATACCCTTCTGGTGCCAGGAGACCACCCTCACCATGTAAATACTGCCAAGGTGATCACTGGAACAGTGAATGTTCCATGAACAGGCGACCCTACAGGCAGCAGGCCTACCACGGCTAACCTACGGCGCATTATTTCCCACCGGAACAAAATGGCGCCCACAACCTTCCCGTGCCGGCCCCCAGGTCTTCTCGCACCCCACAAGGCAACGAAAACTCCAGTTTTCGTCCCTAAACTATCCAATATTCTATGTAAACCTAAAATTTTTAATAATTTTTATTGCCCATTCCTCTTAGACACAGGAGCCTCTATTAACATAATTAATTTAAATATTTTTAACCATCTTAGTAAAAACCTATCTAATACTTTAAAATTATATCCATGTCATATATTAATCAATTCCATATCTACTCGAATAAATTCGATAGTATATACATTTTTGACCACTACCATAGGAAAAATTACAAAATCAATTAAATTTTATATAATAGATAATTTATTACCTTTTGGTATACTATCATTAAATTCCATTAGTCAATTTTGTTTGACCTTAAATTTATATAATCATTCTATTTATCAATGTGATGCTCCTTTGTCTAAGAAATGGTACCATATAACCTATGTAACCCCATGTAATAATGGAGAGAGTAACCACAATCCGCCCAATATGGGTCATCTAAAAAACATGCCTAACTCACATTCTCCATTGTTGCAAGGGGAAAATGTCCATCCTATACCATGTCCCATTACCTTGAACAAGACCTCTACCAATTGTGACAAAAATGCACCCAGCCAAACTTTAGCTCATTTTCCCCATTTATATTTATTACCCCCACTATATCCCTCTGAACATCAATGTAAAATTTTTAATGATTCTTGTAATTTATGTGTTAGGACTGATATCCCTTTAACTTTTATGAATATTATTAAGAATTACTCAAATATTTTTTCTACTAACAAATATAACATCCCAAAATTGAAAATTACCCCTATCAATATTAGGACAAATTCAGACAAAATAATTGCACTCAGACCGCATCGTACATCTCTTTCAGATCAACGTGAAATACAAGAACAAGTAGGGAAAATGCTAGAATATGATATTATAGAGCCTTCTTTCTCCCCCTATTCATTCCCCGTTACTTTAGTTACCAAAAAGGATAAGACAAAACGATTTTGCGTAGACTACCGCCGCCTGAATGAAATAATTTTCCCCGATGTTCACCCCCTTCCGCTCATAGAGAATATCTTAGATAAATTAGCCAACGCCAAAATTTACTCCCGCGCCGATTTTTCATCAGCATACTGGTCCATCGAAATAAGTCCCCCTGATAGAAATTTATTATCTTTTGTCACTTTAGAGGGTCAGTATAATTTCAAAAGATTACCATACGGGATTAAAATAGGACCCCAGGTGTATGAGCGAGCAGTCAGTCAGATATTGCAAAGAAATTGGTTAGGTTTTATAGCACATTATTTCGACGATTTCATTATCTTTTCAAATTCCATAGAAGAACATTTAGATCACTTACAGCAATTTTTTTTGATATGTGTAATAGGGAAAATTTTAAATTAAATTATAATAAGTGTGACTTCTTTAAAACTACAATAGAATTTTTAGGCTATACCATATCATCAGGCACATACACTCCATCAGTAAAAAATTTAGATGTAATTAATGCCATTAAGGTCCCCACTAGCGTTAAATCCCTCCAATCATTCTTAGGCTCCATCAATGTATATAATAAATTTATAAAAGATCACGCCCGTATTAGGAACCCCCTCAATAACCTACTTAAAAAAGATACCCCATGGCACTGGGATGCAGAATGCCAACATTCATTTGACACTCTAAAGGAATGTCTGACCACAAAACCGGTACTACACCTCTTTAAAGAAGGGTTACCCTGTCAGCTATTCTGTGATGCCTCACTTCAGGGAATAGCTGGCATCCTAAAACAACAACATCCAGACGGCACTCTACACCCCGTGCAATATTACAGCAGAGCACTCCGACCCCATGAGAAAAATTATACCATCACAGAGTTGGAATGCCTTATTTATTATTTATTATCATTTACAAAGCACGCGATATCCGTCTTGGATATTTGCATGCATACACAAGTTTGGGAGCTTATTTACAGTAATTATTATATGATTTTAGTTATTATATAATAGAAATTATTAACATATTTGTCAGTTAGTTAACGATTTAATTACCCTATAATGAATATTAGTGAACATCACAGATAAGAACAGAAATTTAGAGCTATTTACAGCATATAACTATATATCAGTTATTACAGCCCAGGCTATCTATTACTAAAAAACATTCTACAAAATCTATTAAAATTTATATACATATATCTATTATTAACTATTTGATTTAGACAATTTATATTTATTTGATTTTTGACTCTCAAGTCCTCTACAAGTCGACAGTCCGTTAGAATATGTACAGGATTTTCTTCTTCTGCACCACATGAGCATTTAGGCGAATCCGTCTTTCTGACTTTGTACAAATATGATCTAAAGTTACCGTGTCCAGTAAAAAATTGGACACTGTAAAAATTTGGCTTGACATATTTGGGTATTTGGGAGTCAGTGAAGAAGGACTTGAAAATGGTATTAGTCTTCTCATAGTATTTCTGCATTTTTCCCCTTATATAATTAGAAATTATATTCCTACTTGAAGAGTCAAATCGGTTGTAATTTATTTCGGTTTTCAACATGTTAGATTCAATATAATCAGTAAGTTTGGGGACTTGTGCAAGTATGTGTGTACAGTCCGATGATGTTGTACTGTAGGCCTGTATACAATGTTTTAATATTTTATATTGAAGAGAATTTAGTTTGTCCTTAGACTTTTTGTTTATGAATGGATACCATACTGAATAACCATAAGTAATTGTACTTCGATATAATGTCTTATACAATATCAGTCTTCGTCTAAAGTCTAGACCCCATGCTTTCTTTGTCAGGCCAAATAGGTATCCACTAGCTCTAGTTACTTTTATGATCATTTCATTAACATGAGGCGTAAAGTCCAGTTTGCTTCTGACTCGGTGATTTTTAATAGTCACTCCTAGGATCTTAAGTTCTTCAACCGGTTTAATTAACTTGCTACCTGAGACTATTATATCGCTATTGCATTTATATAAATATAATATTTTTGTTTTTTCATCTGACAATTTTAATTTACGACTTTCACACCACTTATTGATTTTTCTTAATACATTATCTATTGTCTTTCTTAGTTGTTCAGGAGTTTTATTCCAACATATTAACGTAATATCATCTGCATATCCTATTGTTTCACAATTATCATCCAGACTATTATTCAGTATCTCATTAATAAGAATATTCCATAATGTGGGAGACAGTGGTCCTCCCTGTGGACATCCTTTACTTAGTTTCTTATTAATTTCAGTTGAGGAAAATCTAAATCTTATTCTTCTATTATCAAAGTATGATTGTAGAAGTTTTATCGTTGAAGCCTGCACACCATCTTCATCTAGTCTTTTCATCGAGGCCGGCCACCATGCATTATCAAACGCTGCACTAATATCCACTGCAATTATTGCTGCATATTCTCTTGTTTTATGTTCTAACGCAATTTTTATTATTTCAGTTAGTGCAGTAATAGTAGATTTCGATCTTCAAAAGCCATGTTGTCGATCACTTAGTAAATTAAAATCTTCATAATATTTTATTATTCTATTATTAATTATTTTTTTCAAATATTTTAGAAATGTTGGAATTAAGACATAAAGGTCTATAATTTTTATAGTTATTAAAATCTGTTTTTCCAGGTTTCGGAATAATTATTGCCTCTGCTCTTTTCCATTCAGCAGGATAGTATTGTAGGTCCAAACATTTTTGAAATAGTTTCACCAATATAGGAGCTATAAATTGTTTAGTGTGCCTTATCATGTTGTTAGAGATGTTGTCTATTCCGGGAGATTTCTTTGGATTTAATTTGTCAATTAAGTCGTTAACTTCAGTAATCATAACCATCGGTTTTTCTTTATTGAGTAGTTTTAAATTATAATTTCTTATACTTTTATGGATGTTTGTATCTTCTTCACATTTATCATCTGGAAATAAGTTATTCAATAATTCCTCACCCTTCTGCAAACATTCCATATCAGTATTACCCTCCAAAATTTGCATATTTCTCTTCCGATTAGATCCACTTTTGATGTTTTTATACACCTTATATAAGTTTCCATAAGGGTTGTTCGATTTGTTTTCCTCCAGAAAAATTCTCCAGGATGCTTTCCTAGCTTTTTCTATTTCCCGTAAATACTTATTTCGTATGCTTTTATAGTATTGTTTAATATGATTAGGGCAATTTTTGTTTCTATAGTAACAGTTCCTAAGATAATGACAGTGATCCTTTAGAAGCTGTAAATTCGTATTCCACCACTTATTACTAATATTGTTTTTTGTTGTCATATTATTATTTACTTTGAGTGAATTATGTGCTGCCCCAATCAGTATGTTCGTAAGTTCTTTTACCGTTTGATCAATCATTTCTGGTGTATCCACTATGTCTAGTAAGTTTTCAATTTTTCTCGTTCAGTACTGTTAATTCTCTGACTAAAACTTAACCAGTTCGCATTTTTCTCATTAAATTTCCAAGTGGAATAATATTTTTCTGAACTAAATTGTTCGTTTGTATATATTTCAAAAGATATAGCTACATGATCTGAAATTTGCGATATTTGCTGCGTCTTCCAATTTCTGATCGCCGCAATTGCCTGTTTATTTGTTAGTGTGAGATCAATCACACTTGCATCACGACACGTGAAAGTTTTATTATTATGGATAATTAAGTTTATTTCATCTATGATAGGGATCAGTCTATGTCCATTATAATTTTTCCTGATATCATACCATAACGGAGCTCTGGCATTGAAATCGCCGCAAATTATCACCGGTATATGTAAATTTGTATTAATTAACTTCTTCATAAATTCCTCGTGCTCACTTTTCATTGAATTCGGATGTATATAAATGTTGGAAAGATATATTTTCTTACTTTTTGTTTGTATGGTTATAGTTGTAGCGAATGAGTTAGTGAATTCTGTACTTAATTGAATTTTTAAGGTGCTATTTCTTACAATTATTGCCGTATTTATATTGGGACTGTTCATCAATTGATATTTTGTACAAGGTCCTGGAAATATTACCTCCTCTTTGATTATATAAGGTTCTTGTATCATTACTATATCTGCATTTCTAATTTCATCAGATGCACAAAGCTCATTTATGCAATTTTTGCTTTTTCTAGTATTTTGTTGAATAATTTTGATTTTGTCAATATATAGTTTTCGGCCCATCATTCTGGAATTTTATTATTGGCCCGCATCTTCTATATGTGTAGAATAGTCTGTTCTTTGTATTATAATTTGCATCTCTTTTTTATAGATTGGGCAGTCTTGACTATTCGATTTATGCTCCAAATCTCTATTTCTAAAATGTGGATGTTTGACGCAGTTGCAGCATTTAATTGTAGTCGAGCATTCGTGTTCTACCTCTTTTTCACATTTAATACATTTTTTGGGATTGGGACAGTTATTCCTCTTATGATTAGGATTAAATAGAAAACAGTTCTGACATTGATTCACTAATATTTTATCTTTTATATCGCATCGTTGAATATCCGTGTAAATTTTCCCATTTCTCTTCATAATTTGGTAGACTCTAGGTGAAACCCTCAGTACTACATCTTGCTCTGCTCTGTTGGTTTTCATTGGAAATAGCACTTTGATCTCTTCACTGAGTTGAGAAAGTTCAGGGTTCATCTCACATAATGTTGTCGATAAATTAGCCAAGTTGGTCATCTTATTGACTGATTTTATGATTATGTTTGGATCTCTTAGTTTTGGCTTGTATATTTTACTGCATTGGTTTAGATCATCTTGCTTAGTAAAACTTTCTATCATTCGATCTATATCTTGATCTTTAGGCAATTTTATTACTGTACCTTTCCTAGTATTAAATACCTTGTTAAATCTGATTTTATTTCCCTCCTGTCGTAAAACTTTTATACTATCATTCACCTTTTGTTGTACCTGTGAGATGTTTTGACCTTCATTGGCAGTTATTATGATAGTTTGTTCCTCAGTAATTTGCTTATCTTTTTGAATAAATTTATCTTCCCCATATTTTAACACCTCTGCATACGAGTCCTTGTTTCTGTTTTGTTTTACTATTTGGGATAAATCGTTTCTAATGTCGGTATAATTTTTCTGCATACATTCCCCAATTCCATTTAAACTCTGTTCTAGTTTCACTAATTCTAATACACTATCCTTTAGCTGTTTTGTTGTACTTTTTACATATCCAATATCTTGTTTGTTCAACGTTTTTTGATTGTTATCAAATTTGTCTACAAAATATTTACATAATTCATCCAACCTGTCTAATATTAACGCATTCATTGTTTTGCATATCTATTGACAGCGTAAAATATTAATGAATTGTTAGCGATATTTAAAGTGTTTGATTTGATCCAAAAGATTTAGCAATATTAATATATAATTTCAAAATTTAATATGTTTAAAAATAAACTGAATTTAAATTATTTCAAAATATATAATATACAAGTTAAAACAAATTTAAAGTATATTTACCGGAAAATGCGGAGCGATGCAAAACACGTCCACTCAGTCTGGCCGCCTGGTGGCGAAAAAGCCGAAAAATGCCTTGCTGTGATAGATAGTGTGGAAAAATTCCGCATCTATCTCGCAGGTGTAAGGTTCACAATTTTTACGGACCACCATGCATTACAATGGTTAAAAACCATAAAAAACCCAACGGGTAGACTTTTTAGGTGGAGCTTAAAGATGTCCGCATACGAATACGATATAAAATATATAAAAGGTAAAACGCAGTACGAGGCAGACCTACTGTCCCGCAATCCTTTATGTGGTTTTCTCACGACCACCCAAATAATAGAAAAGCAACCCCAATTACCTCCATCTACACTTATCAAAACGAATATAGATGGCCTCCATACAATCAAACGTAAAGGTATTGTCAAGATTATAGTTCCCCCTTCCTTACAACATACGCTAATTAATAAAGTACATTTAGAATATAACCATCCTGGTGTATCCCAAATGATTAGGCTCATCTCCACACAGTATACTTGGTGTGGAATGACCAAATCTATAGTTAAGTATAATAGGTCCTGTCCCACCTGCCAGCTCATAAAGAAACCGAAAGGTCCATTATATGGTAGATTAGAACGCCCCCCTATAGCTTTACAACCCTTCGATATGTTATCTATAGACACTATTTCAGGTTTTTCTAAATACGGTAATTCTAAGTCATACTTACACGTAATTGTAGATCACCTAAGTCGGTATACATGGACCTTCCCCAGTAAGTCAACTAATATAATCACATACATTCAGTGTCTCAAAAAGGTATTGCAGTGTGGCCGCCCAAAACGCCTTCTTTCGGATCGGGCACCTGCTTTTACTTCCCCAAAGTTCAGGAGATTCTTAATAAAGAACGGGATACAGCCTCTACTAACCACTGCAAATAACCCTCAAGCTAACGGTTTATGCGAGCGTCTTAACGCGACACTCACCGGGAAGCTGAGGCTACTGAACTTAGAGAATCCAGGAACCTCCTGGACTAAGTTAATTAAGATAGTAACTAATAAATATAACGATACCCCCCATACGATAACTGGATTTCCCCCCGTATTTTTAATGTATAATATAATCCCCTCAGACTTAAATAACCACCTAAACCCCTATCCCAATATAATATAAAGTAGAAAACTAGCAATACAACGTACAAATGACAGACACGACAAAGAGAAACTTAAATATGATAAAAAACATAAAAATCCACACTTTGATACAGGAGATTTAGTATTAGTAAAGGCGTATCATCATCCAAATAGCGGTAAGTTAGTACCCTACTTTACAGGCCCATATAAAATTACTGAAATAATTTCTGATAATGTCGTACGTATAAATAGACCCAATAGGATTACAGGTAATGATAGCGATACTGTACATGTAAATAAATTACAATATTATAATGAAGAAGTCCTTTATATTTCACCACCCAAATTATATATATATATATATGTGATATCTTGGGACCTCTGGGACCAGTGTTACCTGATGCTAGACGAACCTCGATGTCAACTCTACCGTGCAGTCGTGGTGGAAGGCGACACAGCTGGGCCAAAGGTGAAATAAACAAACAGAGATTCCACTAAGAAGCGTCTGAACGTCAAGAAGGAATGGGACGAGGAGAGAGAGATCTTTAGAGCAAGTGTTACCTCGGGGATCCAAGCGCAGACTGCCTATTCTAGGTTCTCGATTTAACACCAAGACCTTTCTTCTTTCTAATTGGTAAGAAGCTGTCACATGACCGTTTTCTATTGGTTGACCTATTTAGGTGATTCTTTCCTAATTGGTAGGAATATGTCACATGGCCGTTGGCTATTGGTTGACCTACTTAGGCGTTACCTTCTAATTGGTCTTTGCTGCTGCTTTTGTCGGAAGATATATCCGGCCTGGCCCAGGAAATACTGGCCGTTAAACTTAGCTTTTATGATTTCCGCGATAATAAAATTGACTGTAAATTTATTAATAGTGTGTTCTCTTCTAAGCCTACTTCCTAGGTCTTACTTCTACTCTCACCTAAGCCTGATTAGTTTTAACCTTAATTTTCTCCTGTTAGTCTCCATTCCTTCTATCTGTACAGTTGCTATACTTTATTAGATTCTTACGCGATACAGATTGATGTTAGTTGAGGCTTTCTATTTGCAGTACACAAGAAGTTATATACAGTCATGGGGTGGAACATGTGGTAGTAGATATCTAGACTATTTACAACAATTCCATGGTCTTAAATCATCACATATATATATATATATATATATATATATATATATATATATATATATATATATAGAATCCCTAAAAATAAATAGAATAATAGATCCTTTCCGACATTTAGATCCCAACTTGTTTAGTCCAATAGAAAAAAGTATAGCTCATCGATTTTCCGAACCTTTTAATCATTTGTCCCCCCAACTATTCGCATACAATTAGCGAAAATTTAGGTCCTGAAAGTCTGACAAACAAGCCATGTTCCATAAATAGCTATCATATTACTGTCCTACCAAAACAAAACACGACACCCGCCGCCGCGATGGTCGGTTTGCTTATACAAGGCTGCACAAGCTCGAATTTCTCGCGCCACCTGAGTGTCACCTGTTAAAACATACATTTTTATCTCACACTTTTCTAGATTGTTCACATCAATTTTAATTCCTCTCGCATATCCCATATTCCATTAACACATTTCGCATGATCATAACACATTTATTTATATACTAGTTAATTAATTAATCCCTTTTATAGCAAATTTTTATAATGTTATCGATCCTATACAGAGACCAAAGGAGACGCCATATTGGCCTCCTAAAAGGACAATTAAATCCCCAAAATGGCGCCCATCGCCACGACAATATTCCAATCTTCAACACTCTTGTCTGTCAATCATTCAATTATAGGGCTTTTGGGTACATTTTAATACGAACATACACTACATTACCGGCTCCCTTGTTAGGAATCAAAAAGGCTTTAACTTTTCTTTTTCTTTTTTGTCAAATTTGTCGCCTCTCATTTCCCCATATGTAACGTAATGTTACATGGAGAAAATATCTGTTAAATTAATATTTTAAATGATGTTCCCCAAACGTAACAAGCCGGCGTTTGGGTAGGCTCACCTGAATATTTTGCAGACCAACTGCATAAAACGCTCTGCAATCTTTTTAGCGCCTAAGACATGCACTACATACTACATGTACCTAAAATCCCATCTTCCACTACAATGACATCATTTTAGGGATCAAGATCGCTCCCCGTCTGGTCTCACATAATATAATCGGGAAGATCTGGCAAAGACCAACTTCTCAGACCGGACCAAAGCGACATAGGGCCTCATTGCCTCCCCGTAGGCCAAACTAGAAAGACATCAATAATCTTGCACCTACACCTAAACATTGTGTGTAAATATGTTCCCTTTTTTCAAGAATGAATATTTTTGTTTTCTTTTAACTTTTCTCTCATTTATTGTAAATAGACTTAGAGTTTTACTAGTTTTGTGGTGTTGGACTTTGTTTTTTAACTTACAGATGTAGATAAAACATTTCACTATTAATCGATAATATCATTTTGTTTATTAATCATCAACATTAATGCCTTCAACTACCAATCAACCCTTTATATATTATTACCTTTAATATTTTTATTTTATTTTATTTTATTTTTCATCATGTTTAGACTTAACATTTTACAACTTCAACTATTTTAGACACCATTTTAAAAAACCTACACCTAACAATATTTATAATATTTCTTAAACAGATAAAACATTTATCATTTTATTTTTCTTAATAGATTTTCAAAATGTTATTTTTGACGCTTCCCTTACAACCTCTAACTCTATCCCATGAACCTCTCCTCCCAACTTTTTACATCCATCAAGAGATTATTGTTCGTCAGCCATTTTCTTTTTTTTTTATTTGATTAAACTAACTAGAAGACCCTTCCTCGCTGTACATTTCCCAACAGTGAGCTCAGGAGACCCAGTTAGATTTTTTTTTTTCTCTCATCGTCCGGCTCATCATTTTTTCATTTTTCAACTTTTTCTTTCCACCACACAAGTCGGACACAATCAAAATTGACAGCAATAAATCTCTTACACCCACCTCTCCTTTTCCGCATCCTTCAAACCTCCAACCTTCAAAGGGATTCCAGTTCGCCGAACATTTTTGTTTTTTTTTTCATTGATTAATCCGACTGGAACAATCCTTCCTCGCTATACCCATTCCCAATAATGAGTTCAGGATATCCAGCGCGATCTTTTTATTTTCTTTTTCTCATCGCCCGACTCATCATATCAATTCACCATTTTTTCAACTTTTCACTTTTTTTTTTCATAATTCAAACAGGCACAATCATTATGGACAACAGGGATCCCTCTTACCTCTACCTCTCCCTTTAACCTCCATCAATCTTCCCACCTCTTTTCACTGTCTGAACTAATGATGCAGACGGAATATCTTGGGCCTTCTGTTAATGAAAACAATGCCTCACTTAAACAAGTTCGCATTGCATTGCAGAATGCTTGGGATACTACTTTGCAGAAACATGCTCAGATACCCCCTTTCCCCTTTTCAACTTTAGCGTCACATTATACGTTCAGTCAATAAACTAACTTCATTTTTTTCCTCTCATCTTTTATGCAATAAGATATTATTTTCCTGGTACGATTCATTTTACCATATTTACCATTTTGTATTATATACTTTCTCTTAATCTTTTATCATTCATTTTGTGCGTTTTTATTTTTATAACCTTGATTTTTTTATTGATACACCACCATTACAACATCTTTCTCTTCTTAACTTGTAGCTTAATAATAATTTTAACTAATTTGTATACAAATTATTTCTTTCATTTTTTTAATAATAGGTTTGTTAGGTCATCACTCATTACATGTCATTCCCCCAACCAAACCTTCATCACCGAGGACACATTCTGTAGTATATTTTGAATTAGATAGGTCACAACCTTTCTTCTGATATTTATTATAACCCCATATCTATATAAAATATGTATCGAACAATGGAAGTGACAAATAAAACAAAGAGGACGAGGTAGACCAGACGAAAACAACCCGGTGCCAGAAAGTGGCGTGATTACAGTAGCCAATCAGGAATCACCACATATGCGGGCGTCCAATATAAAAGGCCGAGAAAAGAGACAAAGGTAGTTGTTTTCAGAGCGACGCCGTTATAAGGTTGGTCGGATCTCTCACCCCCCCCTTCTATTCGTGAGTAGCTTAGGGCATCCGCGACGTCCGTGGTCTACCTATACTTCTTGGAGCTACCATCTAGACCTGCCTCTGTTTCTTGCTGTCCCCGTGCGGGAATCCCATCACGCACCCACTACCACGACTGCCCAGTACATTCCACATCGGGTTTACTACATATATATTTAAAAACTATGTACATAAAATGGTTTAAACATTTACATGCAAATATCCACATAGGATATAGCGTGTGTTTTGTAATAAATAAATAAATAAAAAAATAATAATAAAAAAAAATAAACTATCTATAATAATACGTATATTATGATGATATAGCCCGCCATCTGTTATGAAAATTCGAAACTATTTTAGACCCTCCCATTAATTTTCCCATATTGCAGTAAGGACAATAGAATTTTTTTTAATTTCAAAAAGAATCTTAAGCGTCTAAAATAGTTTCGAATTTTCATAATAATAATATATAACTCCGCCTTTGCCGGTCCCAAGTACGGATGAAAAAGGAGGAGGGGCAGCAGTAACAAGCTCGCTAAAAACCTGGGCTCAGCTGGCCCGGCTAATAGTACCCTATAAGGGCTCCTAATCCAGGGATACAGGATGAGCAGCGTTTGTACTCCATGTTAGGAGCGGCTGCACATGGCGTCTGTTCCTCATGTCAGAGGCGGCCATTTCTTTTGGAGCTAAGTCGGTCTGCTACTGAGTAGTGCTCCTAGTCTTGATGACAAAGGCAGACGCATTCTACTTCACCCAGCCAAGTCTCAAGCTTTACAAGCTTGGTATTTATTTATTGATTGAGTGGAGATAAGAAAGAAGAAGAAAATAATATATATATAGAGAGAGAGAGATAACCCGGGCTCCAGGAGTATATATAATCAACTACCAGGGTTTTACAGCTACAGTCTAGTAGAGATTTCTAGTCAAGGGGAAGGCAGATTGCTGCGGTGAACCAGGTAACTCTAGATAGTTACAGGCTGGCATTTAGTCAGAAAGTAGAGGCAGGGTTGAAGTCTTGTACTCCAAAACTAGGGTTGCTTGTAACCTTTGTATCATAAAATCTGGGCAGAAGAAGAAGAGTTGGTCTACTGTTTGTGACTCTTTCGGCAATGAGGACATGTTGGATCTCTATGCCAGAGATCTGCGAGAACGTGACCATTAAGGATGGTATTAGAGGCAATTTCAAGACGAATTTTGTGTGGATAGGAATATATAATAATATTAGATAATAAAAAAGGCATATATTGAATACTAGCGGATGTACCCGGCTTCGCCCGGGTTTTACCCTAGTGAAAGTTTACCTAACGAACATTTGTTAAAACAATTCTAGAAAACATCCAATCCCTACTGAATCTATACTTGGCAAGATAACTTTATGTTTGATTATCTGCTCCACCTAGCTGTACCCGTTCAAACGTTGCTGTCTTTGAACAAAAAGTCAGTTTTAATACCTAAATAATAATTTATTAATGATCAAATGTATACAATACATCAAAATGAAAATTACCAATAAAATTATCCTTGCATAAATGTCATTTAAATATAACATATGTAAAAAATAATAGATATATTTTGATAATTTGAAACTCGTAAATTTAAATCTCTCGATAAAGTGAACATTTTTTCCCGGTCCCTTGAAAAATACTCGATAAGTTGAATAAAATCAATATTAATTATCATTATTCTTATCTCAAATAAATTGCCGTGTCATCCTGAATTTTGTCTTTTCTAATTTTCTACATTACAAAATCATCATTTTATCTATTCTCCCAATATATATGTTGTAGATAAATGATAAAACTAACTTTGACTTGTACGCAATTAATAGGTAGAAAATCTTACTTTTGATAAATAATCATCATCATTTAGTGTAATCTACAAATCTGCAAATAACTCTAAAGATATTCAAGATATTCAAGAAATTATTTTTCAAAAACCTTCCCAGGGATATACCTAATAATATCCTAAAATTTCACGGCGATTGGATGTATGGGTTTTGATTCTATAGAGTACAGACAGACAGACAAACAGACAGACATTCAATTATATATATATATATATATATATATAGATAATGCCTCGATAAAGGTTGGCATTCAGCCAGCCGAAATATTGGCAAAATAAATCTGTTTTTAAATACAATATATGCCTTTTTATTATCTAATGAATTAAATATGGATTGGTTCTATTTTCAAAACAATATAATAATATATTAACTGAAATATTAGCTCGTCATACATGCACGACGCCTCGCGCCGATTGAGATATTTTAAGATATCTAAACCAAATGCTAACCTGTTTTATATCTCAATTTAAACTAAACAAAGCTAATTAAAATAAAAATTATAAAAGAAGTTAAAGTTAACCTAAGAAGCAGCCTGTATAAGGGGTTTGAAAGATAAACTCAATATCATATATTAAACAGTAATTTACTTTACTTATATATATATATATATGTAGTATATTTTGAGTAATATAGTTCACAACCTTCTTCTAATATTTAGTATAACCCCATATCTATATAAAAATATGTATCAAACTTGTAACAATAGAAGTGACAAATAAAACAAAAGGAGTAGAGGTAGTCCAGACGACGCCACGGACCAGACGAACAGGTGTTTATGATAATGAGTTCAATCTCCCCGTCAACAGGTGGCCAGACGTAATAAACAACCCGGCGCCTGACAGGTGGCGTGATTTTATGGGAGCCAATCAGAACTCGCCGCCATCTGCGAGCGTCTCATATAAAAGCCCCCCAAGATTGGGACAAAGTAGTTGTTCAGTTAGTTGTTTTCAGAGCGACGCCGTCATACGGTCGGGTCTCTCACCCCTATCCGCGATGTAGGCATCCGTGACGCCCGTGGTTCGACTGCCTTCGTCCGTGGTCTACCTCTACCTTCTTGGAGTTACCATCTAGACCTGCCCCTGTCTCTTGCTGTCCCAGTGCGGGAATCCCATCACACACCCACGACCACGACTGCCCAGTACATTCCACATCGGGTTTACTACATATATATATGTTTTTACACCTGTCTCGTTTTTACACCTGTCGATGGGCGGTTATGCCCGAAAGCTTGTGATTTGATTATATTAAAGATACTCTTCCCTCATCAAGTTGTTCTTTTAGTACATATATATATATATATAAGGGAAATCTCAATAAAATTTTCTATCGCTTGATTAAAACGGATATAAAAATGTTAAAATAGACAAATATTAATTGATTTAAAGTTTTTTCTTTCAAAAATAAAATTTCTATTTTAAAATTGTCAACATTTTAAATGAAAATCTAGTTTTTAAAGTGTAAATGTTATTATCAATGTGTGTGAAATGTACTATTAAATTTTGTTTTAAAAGCAAATATAAAACTTATATTCCGTTATCAAATTTTCAAAAACTATATTTTAAAAATATTTGTTTCTTAAATATTTACAGAGAGTTTCCCATTTCATTTTAAATATGAAAAAAATGATAAAATATACAAAATCCCTGAGAAGTATAATATATAAATATATAGCACATATTTTTATCATCTTTTAAATAAAAGCAACAAGTTTTTTTCAAGGTTTTATCAATGCGCTATTAGCTTTGTGTTTTTATAAGCGGCTTTAAATTGATATATTATATACACTATATTTACATAAAAATAATTTTATATTTATTATTCTAAAAATTAATTGTATTTTTTGGCAGAGATATAATTTTTATCACTAAAACAGCTAAACTATTTATTTTACAAATATTAAGTAATATTATATAATAAAATAATCTATATTAAATAATGTAAATTAAAAGAAATTTAAAATACTCTTATTTGAATATAAAAAAATGTTTTAAAAAGAATCAAAAAAATGGTATATTTTCATTTAAAGAAAAATAAGTCATTTTACGAAGAAAATTCTCATATTTATTCTAAAAAGAAAGGAATAATTAAATTTAAAAAGTTTTATAAAAATGATCTCTTCCTAATAATTAACGAGAATAATTAAAATACAATTAGTGTTTAAAATAAAAATCTCATTCTCTCTAAAAATGTTCATTAATTATAATAAAATTTAATTAGTAAACTAATTTATTTACATTACATATTGTCAACCAAAGTTTGACATCAAGTTCTCTAGGCTCAACAAAATATTTTTAATTATTACATAAAATATTTCAAATAAACTCGATAAATCCTTTCAAGAAATTTTTATTAAGTGCTTATTATAAGTATTGTAACAAACTTTGATATATTTTTCTTTAAAATATTTTGATAATTGATTATATATTTTAGTCATCAATCAATATAATGATTTACAATAATTAGCTGTTTAAAAATACTCTCATAACAAAATTTATTTTGTCAATAAATAAAAATACTATATACTATGTAAAAACTACACTAATAATCTACTTTAAGAGTTTAAAAACAAACATACGAAGCAGTTTTATCATCTTCTGATTGGTGAATCAATGATGTGCGCAAAAATGATGCGCACAAGTATTAGTTTAGTTCAGTTCGTCTGCTGCGTTCTGTCGAGAGGTTGTGGCTTAGACTTGATTCCAAACCACGTGACAACAGGTGAGATTTTTCTTTTGTTTTATAGATAATTTTAAAGTTCGTCTTTGAAACAAACTTTTAGTTATTTTTTTTTGAAAATTATAAATATTTATTCAAAAATAGTTTAAAAGTATAGAAAAGAAGAGAAAAAGAATAAAGTATTTTGACTATTATATATTTTATTCTTATTAGAATATAAAATTATAAAGTATTTCATAGTTATAAAAATAATAAATTTCTGATATATGCAATCAAACAAATATTTAAAAAGACAAAAATTGTTTGCTAAACAAAAACATTTTTAGTAAATATAATATTGATACTACTTTGAATATTTGCCAGTTATTTCAATCTTTAAACACTATATAATACTGGGTTTATATATTGTAATTTTCCTTCGATTAAATATATAAATATGCTTTAACAAATTAAGAAACAAATTTTAATTATATATCTTTTTAATGCTATATATACACTTTTGGATATATTCATAACAACAACAACAATTATAGTGCTGCCAAATCCAAACATTCAAAAATAAATTAATTAAACAGAGTACATTATAATATTATTATAAGGTATATTACATATTTGAATAAATTCTTTAGATTTATTCGTATGCATTTATATCGCAATGTTTATTCTATTTTTGCATATCTCACGTACCAAAATTGTGATTTTTTCCTATATAACCATAAATTAATACATAAATTGAAGGAGTAAATCGGTAATAATGGAATTTTTTCTTAAATTTGAATATTAATTCTATATTTATTATTCAAATTCAAATACAGACAATTTGTTTTTATAGAATTTTTGGCAAATATTGCGTTGTTGAGCTTTGAGACTTTAGATTATGGATCCACATATGTGAGCTGGTATTTCTTTATTGAATATGCATATATGTTTTCAATCTTTTTCTTATTATTTTATATTTTTCTATTTAGTTGGACAAATATAATGGTTCTTAATAACATTTTAAAGAAAAACGCATCTCCTTATCGTGCAACTGAAAGTTGCTGATGGCTTGCGCCATCTATCGGAATAAATATAAACTATTCTCGTTGATTTTTAATTATTCCAGAATTGGCCAAATACCCATTCTTGATTAATCAAGAAAAGCTAACCACGGACGCGTTTCGGGCTTTGTGTTTGAATTTCAATTATAAATTTTGTATTTAAAACTCAATTATTTATAGAAAATGTAAACGAATGGGTTATAGGATTCTTTTAACAAGAATGTTTATAATCACGTTATCCATTAGTAATATGATCAACGTCTATTCTCTACAACTCTATATATGCGCATAATCATCATTATCATTGTCTTATTTAAAATGTTATTTAAATTAAATATTGATCATCATACAATAATTATATAACAAATAAAAACATTAAGACGCGAATGTTTCTTTTTCACAGATAAATTAAACTTCTACTGTCCTTACTGTGATGGTAAAATATTGGGAGGGGTTGGCTTATCAGTGATCCTTCTTCTTCTTTCTTATCTCCACTCAATCATATTATGGTATCAAGCTTGTAAAGTTGACAACCATCATGATTGGGTGAAGTAGAATGCGTCTGCCTTTGTCATTAAGACTGTGAGCACTACTCAGTGGTAGGCCGACTTAGCTCCAAAAGAAATGGCCGCCTCTGACATGAGGAACAGACGCTATGTGCAGCCGCTCCTAACATGGAGTACAAACACTGCTCATCCTGTATCCCCGGAGCCCTTACAGGGTACTATCAGCCGGGCCAGCTGAGCCCAGGTTTTTTAGCGAGGTTGTTACTGCTCCCCCTCCTCCTTTTTCATCCGGGCTTGGGACCGGCTAAAGCGGAGTTCTTATCAGTGATGAACCCTCTCAGCGGTTTCGCTAATTTGATCTACCAGACCGCTCCTTTAGAACTCTAAATACTGTATTGGATCATTCTGCCTTTATATATTGCGGCATTTACTTTTATATATGATCTGAAGCTCTCCTCTATTTCAAGAAGTTAAGAAAACATAGCATTAAAAGGATAGAAGAGCTGGTGACTCGTGGCTCGAGGAGACCGCGCCACGGGCAGAGAGAATAAATACATGTGGCAATATCGTTGCGAGGTTTCTTGTTGTTGGGTGCGAATGGTGAGGTTTGGTTGAAGCGCAGTCGTTGAGTGGTAAGTGAAGCACACAGTTAGGAATAATCAGGACACATGGTGAGGTTTGAAAATAAAAGGCAACTGGATTGGAGGGAAGAAAGCTTGAGAAGGCGGAGCGATTTTGATTGTTAATTAACTGATCACATGGCGGTGATTGTACTTAGCTGTGGGATGAGCCGAGGGAGAGAGGTCTAAAGCCGATGTCACCTCCTTGGGAGCCAAAACGTAACTAACTATTCTTGTCTTTCGATTTTTAACACCACGAGTCAGTTTCTCTCTGATTGGTTGAGAGATCTCACATGATCTTTTCCTATTGGTTGACCTATTTAAGGTGCTGCCTTTTGATTGGCCCGCGGCTTTCCTTGAAGAAAGCTGTGATCTGCTTGATAGGAAGTGTCGAGTGTTATTTTTGACTTTATTTACTTCCGTGTTATCAAATACGTCCTATCTTTGCCGGAAGCATTGGATGTCTCTCAAACTTTTATAACTTTTGGTCACTCGACACGTCCTGTTTGTCAGGAAGTATTGAGTGAATCTTGGCTAAAATAACTTCTGCGGTCACTAGAGACGCCCGGTCTCTGCCCCTGCAGTATTGACACAGGGGTGCCCAGAATAGTCGTGCCAATCTTAGATCTACTTCCTATATCTTAATGCTACTTGCTTCCCTCCAGTTACCTTGTTCTTTATTAAGTCTTTGAGAATCATACATGGTACATACATAGTGGGTCGGGGTTGCATTTAATTATATACAAATTATGACAGATGCGCCCCCTACATGTGAAGAATTCAAGAAGGGGTTAGCCTGAGAGAATTCTGTAAAATGAAAAATAATTTTGTGGGAAAATTAGTTGTAGGTATTGAGGGGCTATATACAAGCATTGCTGGTGACATAAGTAAGATAGAATGGGGTTGATGATATAGGTTGAGTATAATTAATAGAAATCAAAAATTTTTTAATTGTAAGAAATCAATGAATGTTATGGTACATAGTGGGTAAAACAAAGAAAATGCGCCTAAACGAATTCTACCCGAGATAAGAAATGATATCGAGGGAGTTCTATTAAGGCTTTTGAAATCAAATAAAAATAATATAAAAATAGTTGAATGAAATCAAAATTGAATGTGTTTGGTTGAAAAAAGAAAAATATTTTGTTGTATGGTGACAAAGACAACTGCTTAGTTACTTTTTTGCTCGAATTCTGAGAAAAAGGAATCGAGGAAATTTCATAAGGTGCTTTGAAATCAAAACAAAATGAAATAAGAATAGTTGAATGAAATCAAAATTGAATGTGTTTGGTTGAATGGTGAAAAAAAAAAAAGAAAAATGCCTAACCATATTCTAGCTCGAAATTGGGAATGAAATCGAAGGAATTCTATTAGGTCTTTTGAGAAATCAAAGTAAAATAAAAATAAAAAGTTGGAAGAAATCAAAGTGAATGCTTGGTGCGTTGTGAGAAAAAAGGGAAAATGCCTAATTATATTCTAGCTCGGAATTGGGAATGGAGACCGAGGGAATTCTATTAGGTCTTTTGAGAAATCAAAAATAAAATAAGATAAAAATAAAAGTTGAATGAAATCAAAGTGAAGGCTTGGTTGTACAAAAAAAAAGCCTTGTTGTATGGAAAAAAGAGGAAATGCTTTGTTGCGTTGGTGAAAAAAAAAAGAATTGCCTAATTACTATCCTACTTGAGATTGGGAATGAAATCGAAGGGGTTTTCATTAGGTCTTTTGAGAAATCAAAATAAAAATAAAAATAAAAGTTGAATGAAATCAAAGTTGAGTGCTTGAGAAAAAAAAAATGAAAAATAAAAAGGTTTCAACAACAAAGGGTGATTTAATGTTTTTAGTTTAATCGAAAACCAGTGTGTTTTCGTTGATAATTGAGTTGTGACAATATAAGTCAAGTGGTAAATAGAATGATAATTGATAAATAAAAATGATAATATAAACTAATTGGAAAAAAAATGATAATTAATGATAAAAAGTGGTAATAAGTTGAATAAATTGATAAATTGATTAAATATTTAAATTTTAATTGAGAGAAAATAATAAAAATGATTGATATGAAAAATAAGATGTATTGGTTGGAACCCTTTGGTATCTACATGTCCTGATCTAAATGTATTGATTGTTCCATTTTGCCCTATAAAGGTTTTACTTGCTCAATTATGCCCTATAAATTTTTTGTCTCATCTGTAGCGACACTTAGGTGAAAAACGTGATTCTAGCCCTCAAGTGCGTTTATGCTGTGTACAGGAGACATGGAAATCTATATAATCTTTATGTGTAATTTTTTGTCTTTGTGTGTGTGTTGTGAAAAAATGTTAGAAGTCGGTGGTGTAAGAAATGTGTGAGTTATTTTTATGTGTTGTCTCGTGGATGTAGAATTGGTTGGTAAAAATCGATATGTAGACTCGAACTGGAATCAAAATTGGTGGCATAGCGAGGTTCCCAGTTGACCTCAATAGGGGATCTTCTCATTGTAATTAGAGATACGGAAGTGGGGTGTGTCGGGCAAAAGAGAGGGAATGAAATTGGAGATCGGACGAGGCGTTCCGCTTTGTTTACAGAGGCCGAATTCATCGCTGCGGACTACACTTCCGTCGTGGTGTCTCAAATTCTCGTTTCCTGCCGTCTATTTACTTTTGGTGCGGCTCAGATCTTGTTTTTGGAGCATGACTTCTCTGGCATCGGTTGGTCATCCTTCAATTACTGCTATCTCTTCGGAGTTTATTTAGATTTTCTGCGAAGATGGTTCCTAACATTATGAGAAGTTTTATAAATACTTGTCCACAATGAAGAATTGCTTGTCCACAATGAAAAACTGTTTGTCCAAAATTAAAAAATGCTTGTCCTAAATTAAAAACTACCTCTTGTAGTTCGAAGATTTTCTGAACGGGCATGGCATAGATAAACAAGTAATTAATGAATAATATTGGGATACAGTTGTACGGTAGAATTAATAAACAAAGGATAAAAATCAGATGAAATATAGGATATTGCCCCATGTTCGTCCATATTTTTGTAACTAGGGACTCTGAAATATTTGCTTGAACCTTATTAATTATAGAATTTAAATGATTGGTAGGTTCGCAGTTTTCCTGTTTGATATCTTTAGGGAGTGGTGTGATATGATTGAGCTGGTTGTCAGGTTTACAGTTCTCCTGCTTGATCGTCAATGGTTTTATTAGAGGTATGTCGGCGGTAATTGGTTTAGGTTGAAATGTGTGATCTTTTCTCTGACGTGGATGTGGTAATTTTGGCATTGTTTGTGTTATGTGTACGCTGTGTTTTATGTACGAATTTTGTTTTGTTTGGGTACCTGTGTCGGTATTTTTACGTGCAGGTTGTTTGTATTCATCGATTCTTCTAGCGAATCGGCAGGTGGGGCAGGTTTTTACCTGTTTTGCGATGTCTTGTGTCATGTTCTGCCAATAATATTGTGCTGAGATGAGTCTCGTCATCTTGGAGATGTTTGGGTGGTGGTGTTGTGTGTGTACGGACTTAAGAAGTCTGGTTGTAAATGAATTTGGGACTATAGTTTTAAGTACTCCTTTTCGGGAGACGGTGCGCAGTTTATTGGGATCCATAGTCACGCGGGATTTTCCCGGTGGAGAAGATTGTTGGTTCTTTATGAGTGGCGCATCTAGAAAGCCACAAAATGGGATACGAGTTACAACGCCCGTTTCATATTGTTGTACTCCATTTATGCTACGGACCTCATATTCGTATCTTGACAATCTTAACCTCCATCGAAACAATCTGCCTGACGGAGCTTTGATCTCTTTCAACCACTGCAATGCGGGATGGTCAGAAAATATTGTAAACTTTCTGTCCATTAGACAGGTGCGGAAATTATCCACACTTTCCACAATGGCTAGGCATTGTAGTTCCAAGTCTGAATAATTTCGCTCGTGATTACGCAGAGATCGGCTGAAATGTTGAATGGTGTATGTCTTCCCATCAGGGTAGACTTGTTTAAGAACGCCTGTAATGCTGAATGTTGAGGTGTTACAGTACACCTGGCATGGCAGATCTTCCTGGTAAAGGTGTAACGTGGGGTGTGTGGTAAGGTTTTCTTTCAGGTTAATGAACGCTTTCTGGCATTTGTCATCCCAGACCCACACGACATCCTTTTTTAGAAGGTTGATAAGTGGTGTCCGCAAGCGGGCGTGGTCTGGAATGAATTCTTTATAGACGTTCACAGTTTTTAGGAAAGATCGTAATGTTTTTCGATTGTGTGGTTGTTTGGTGGCGTGAATTTTTTCTATGTTTTGTGTAGGTGGGATGATTGTATTATCCTTAACGGTTGTGCATGCGCTTGTTTGTTGTTGTTGTCTTTTGGCGTGCGTGTTGCGTTTGTTGTGCGGGTTGTGCGTGTTTGTTGTGTGGTGGCGTATGGGTGCGTGTATGTTGTGAGATACATTTGCGTGTTTATGACGTTGCGAAATATGGTCATGTGTGGATTTTGTGTGGTAAGTGGGTGAACTGTGTCGGTGTACGGACACTTTTTTGGGCATTATTGGAATTGTAGGTTGGAGTCGTGGTGGCTTTATATGTGGTGGGCATAAAGTATTGGCAATTGGGTTGAGTGAAAAGTTGCGTGGTGTGAGATTAGAATGGTGGCATGTAAATATTTGGGGTTTGGGCAATGAATGCAGGCAAGGGTTTCCATGTGTGAAAGCTTTGGGTGCTGTGCGAGTCCTTTGGGACAGGTTTTGGCCTAGCCCGTGCTTGCATTCATTTGACACATGTTTAAAGTGGTAGATGGTATTAGACAATGGGACGCCAAGTTGGAAAATAGTGCCGCGATTATAATTTAGTTTTAATTTATATTGATAAAGGGTTTTTAAGGTAAGAACTCCAAATGGCAAGGATGCATTTACCACGTGGAAGTTCTCTCTACGGGTTATTTGGCCTATTGTCAGAGGGAAAGTTAAATGTCCTATTATTTTCGTAAAACTATTTAGGGTGGATAGATCAAGGGAAGGTTTTTTAATACTTAAGTTGGGAAGTTGTGCTTTTAATCTATTGTATAAATGATACGGCAATATGTTCGAACCTGCGTCTGGTTCAATTAGAAAGGTACATGGTAGGTCCTGGGTCAGATACAAGTCCAAAGTCAAATGGATGGTGTCATTGGGTGGATTGCCTACCTTAGTCTCGAAAAGTCTCCATTGTGGCGTCTTCGGCTTGGTGTGGTTGGCTTGGAATATCTGTTGGACCGGGTCGGGACCTTTTGCACTGTCCCCGCGATTGAAAGGGAAATCTAGTCATTTGTACTGCTTCCATTCGAGTGGATCGCGTTGTCGGTACACTGGGTCCGTGTCGCATGGGTTGCTTCCGGGTGCACGGATATGGCATGGCGGATGGCGATTCCTCGGTGGACGTCAGGTTGTTCGGACACGTACCGGTGGTGCGGGCGGCGGTTGTCCCGAGGGTGGCGCTCCGGAAGACCGCTTCCAGTTGCGTGGATCTCGCCCCTTGTAGCGCGGCGGTCAGTTCTAAAATTACCGTCGCCAGGGTGTGTCTTGTCGCCTCGTTCGTTGTCAGCTTCTTTCCGTTCGTTGCCAGTTCCTTCTCTCTTGGGTTGTCATTGCCTTTTGTTGTGCTGGCGCCTGGGTTAATTTCCATCTTCATCCTGATTAAGTTCCATAATCTTTATCCTGTCGACTTAACCGTTCTGTGGCAATATCGTTGCGAGGTTTCTTGTTGTTGGGTGCGAATGGTGAGGTTTGGTTGAAGCGCAGTCGTTGAGTGGTAAGTGAAGCACACAGTTAGGAATAATCAGGACACATGGTGAGGTTTGAAAATAAAAGGCAACTGGATTGGAGGGAAGAAAGCTTGAGAAGGCGGAGCGATTTTGATTGTTAATTAACTGATCACATGGCGGTGATTGTACTTAGCTGTGGGATGAGCCGAGGGAGAGAGGTCTAAAGCCGATGTCACCTCCTTGGGAGCCAAAACGTAACTAACTATTCTTGTCTTTCGATTTTTAACACCACGAGTCAGTTTCTCTCTGATTGGTTGAGAGATCTCACATGATCTTTTCCTATTGGTTGACCTATTTAAGGTGCTGCCTTTTGATTGGCCCGCGGCTTTCCTTGAAGAAAGCTGTGATCTGCTTGATAGGAAGTGTCGAGTGTTATTTTTGACTTTATTTACTTCCGTGTTATCAAATACGTCCTATCTTTGCCGGAAGCATTGGATGTCTCTCAAACTTTTATAACTTTTGGTCACTCGACACGTCCTGTTTGTCAGGAAGTATTGAGTGAATCTTGGCTAAAATAACTTCTGCGGTCACTAGAGACGCCCGGTCTCTGCCCCTGCAGTATTGACACAGGGGTGCCCAGAATAGTCGTGCCAATCTTAGATCTACTTCCTATATCTTAATGCTACTTGCTTCCCTCCAGTTACCTTGTTCTTTATTAAGTCTTTGAGAATCATACATGGTACATACATAGTGGGTCGGGGTTGCATTTAATTATATACAAATTATGACATACATCTTTCTTGGAAGTCATTTAAAACTCAACGTCTAAGTTTATTTTTGGAAAGTTCAACTTCTTGAAACTTTACAAGGCGAGTTTCTCAGTGCTATTTCCTACGTGACAATATGCTACACTGAAAGGTGGAATCTCAGAAATTGTATTTAAGTAAACTATGGACATAAGCTTTTAGGACAGTAGAATTACATATAAATATTTGCATCGAGTAATGCTCTTCCGCAAACACAAGTCATCTATAATTTTCACAATCGTCTACATGTATTTTAAACTTGTGGTGTAACATAATATTTTGGACAATGTTTTCAGAATGTAGATTCAGATTAATAGGGTTAACTCTGCTAAGGTATAAGCTACATATGCTAGTTTTATAGTCCTATATTATGAACAACTTTCGATAAAATTGGGTAAGATATCAAGCCAAATCGATATTGGTCTCGGCCATAACTACGTTAAAAACATCTCTTAAGGAAATCCACTATTTTTGTTTTGTCACTTAATACGCACCATTTATTTTTTTTTATGATACAATTAAATGCGGCTTATGATTGTAGAAGGAAATTTGACAATTATACCGCAAATGTTTCTTTTGAACGAAAAAAACGCAATTTATTTTAAGGAGAAATAACGATTATTTCTAACCTTAAGGATGAAGTATGATAGGATGAATTGTGAAGAGTAATGATAAACGGAAAAATAAAGTGTCCAGGGATGGAAATCGAAGCAATAACGGAAAAATATGCCTGGGGTAGCCTAGTGGATATGGCATCTGCCCGGTAAACGGAACACTGTGGGTTCGATTTCCATCCCTGGACACTTTATTTTTCCGTTTATCATTACTCTTCACAATTCATCCTATTATACTTTATCCCTAAGGTTAGAAATAATCGTTATTTCTCCTTAAAATAAATTTCGATTTTTCGTTCAAAAGAAACATTTGCGGTATAATTGTCAAACTTCGTTCTACAATTATTTTTTTATCCCTTGTGTCATTAGACAATGTCATGGAGACACATGTATCTTGTTTAGGATCAGTTGTGGTACAAGTTGGTGACTTCCTTGTATGAGGCTAGATGGTCTGGAGTTGTCTCCTCCTTTTTACAGATGGTACATGTTGGGAAGATCCAAGCTCCACCTTCAAATTTGATCTGTCTTGTGTGTCCTGGGACAGACATGTGACACGGGGTAGATTGACACCAGGTCTCTCAGGCCACTGGTGAGGTCAATTAAAGAATTTTAAAATTACGGATATATCTTTATTTACGGGGCTGCTAACCAAAATGAATGATTTTTGAGCCCCGATGGACGCATAAAGCCGAATATATACAAAGCACAGTTGGAGGTCCTGGGGATGGGTGGCCAGGGGATCATCGCCAGGTGAGGCCAGGAGAGCCGGGATGCAGAGGAGGGGGGCAGGGTGGTGATCCGGGGAGTTCAGGGGGAGGCAGAGACGGGTCCAATGATGTTGAGCCCAGGGGTGACCGTGGAGAGCAGACATACCGCAATTTTAAATTCACATTTACACCAATTTTAAATTTTAAAATTACAAAATAATGGTCACCTCTCCTGTCAAAATAGACGTCAAAACTAGACGCCATCTATTGACTGTCACCGCAAACTAGCGGCCTCGTGTCGGTGACAAAGCTGGTGTTGTGGCTTTGTCACCGACCCGAGGCCGCTAGTTTGCTGCGATGGTCAATAGATGACGTCTAAAACGTTTTAAACAATTTTATCATGAATAGAAATTTAAAAAATTCCTCTTTCATCTTCCTCTTCTGGCTTGACTTGAAATAATCAAAGTCCTGATTGTCACTGGGTTAGACAGCAGCTTTCGTCAAGGCATCTGCTTTTTTCATTTTCCGAACGCACCAATAGTAAGAGTAGGAAACATCAATATTACTTTCACATTGTGTCGCGGTCTCACGCAATTCTGGCCTTAACTACCCGTTTCATGATTTTTCAGGATGCCTTAATGACCAGTTTTTTTGGTCGTTGAGGTACAGCTTGCATCACGCTGATGAGGGCCAACAGTCCGAAACACGTACGTGGTTAGCTTTTCTTGATTAATCAAGAATGGGTATTTGGCCAATTCTGGAATAATTAAAATTCAACGAGAATAGTCGATATATATTCCGATAGATGGCGCAAGCCATCAGCAACTTTCAGTTGCACGATAAGGAGATGTATTTTTCATAATTTATACACCTTATTCCAGTACAATATCACATTTGTACTTTTTTTCACAATGTTTTAAGTGTTAGCTGTCTTGATGGAAATTCTTAAAAGTTTCCAATTTTACCTAATAAAGAAAATGATTGTAATTATACTGATTGATAAATATATATACAGTTAAACCTGTCTATAACGCCCCCTCTAAATAGCGCCTCCCTCTTTATAGCGCCCGATTTTAAATACATAGTACGATGCGATTTACATTAAAAGTGACCTGTCTATAGCACCCCTTCTCTATAGCATTCTATTTTGGTGAGTCCCAAGAGGGGGCGCTATAGACAGGTTTAACTGTACATTAAAAGTGACCTGTCTATAGCACCCCCTCTCTATAGCACCCTATTTTGGTGAGTCCCAAGAGGGGTCGCTATAGACAGGTTTAACTCTATTGTGTTTAAATTTTTACTTTTGTATCTAGAATATTCAGTCAAAATGACCTAAAATGGGTGAATAAAATCCATTAAATATTTAAACGTCAGAAAGAAGTGTAGTTAAACCCTAAATTCATTATTAAAAGATAACTCTAAAAGGATATTAATATTTGAAGATTTACACCGTGATGTAAGATAAATCCAAGTATGACTATAAACAACAAATTGAAAAATACTTGTAAAAACATACAGTTAAACCTGTCTATAGGTGCTATAGAGAGGGGGTGCTATAGACAGGTCACTTTTAATGTAAATCGCATCGTACTACGTATTTAAAATCGGGCGCTATAGAGAGGGGGTGCTATAGACAGGTCACTTTTAATGTAAATCGCATCGTACTACGTATTTAAAATCGGGCGCTATAGAGAGGGGGTGCTATAGACAGGTCACCTTTAATGTAAATCGCATCGTACTACGTATTTAAAATCGGGCGCTATAGAGAGGGGGTGCTATAGACAGGTCACTTTTAATGTAAATCGCATCGTACTACGTATTTAAAATCGGGCGCTATAGAGAGGGGGTGCTATAGACAGGTCACTTTTAATGTAAATCGCATCGTACTACGTATTTAAAATCGGGCGCTATAGAGAGGGGGTGCTATAGACAGGTCACTTTTAATGTAAATCGCATCGTACTACGTATTTAAAATCGGGCGCTATAGAGAGGGGGTGCTATAGACAGGTCACTTTTAATGTAAATCGCATCGTACTACGTATTTAAAATCGGGCGCTATAGAGAGGGGGTGCTATAGACAGGTCACTTTTAATGTAAATCGCATCGTACTACGTATTTAAAATCGGGCGCTATAGAGAGGGGGTGCTATAGACAGGTCACTTCTAATGTAAATCGCATCGTACTACGTATTTAAAATCGGGCGCTATAGAGAGGGGGTGCTATAGACAGGTCACTTCTAATGTAAATCGCATCGTACTACGTATTTAAAATCGGGCGCTATAGAAAGGAAGGCGCTATTTAGTGGGAGCGCTATAGACAAGTTTAACTGTATACATATATAAGAAATATCAATAAGCTGGATTTTATATATATACAGTTAAACCTGTCTATAGCGCCCCCTCTTTCGACTCACCAAAATAGGGTGCTATAGAGAGGGGGTGCTATAGACGGGTCACTTTTAATGTAAATCGCATCATACTACGTATTTAAAATAGGGCACTATAGAGAGGAAGGCGCTATTTAGAGAGGGCGTTATAGAGAGGTTTAACTGTATAAATTAGAAACATACTTCAATAAACTATAACACATATTATATTGTTTATAATACAATATAATACGGCTTATGATTGTAAAACGACGCTTGGCAAGCTCTACCGCAAATGTTTGTTTCGAACGAAAATCGTAATTTTAAAGCGAAATAAATGAAGAATGAACTAGTTGTTTGTAAACTTAACGATTTTATTTCCGACAAAAAATCATGTTTAAAGTTAAACTCATTTTGTAAATACATTCTAAACTTTCTACAAAATCTGAATCTCTAATGTTTTCATGCGTTGAATAATGTAAATAACTTATGTAAATAAACTTTTCTCCTTGTTTGACGCGCAAGTATCCCTTGCGGGATATTGATATATGTGAATAAAATAAAATAAAAATGAGAAATAACGACTATTTCTATCTTTAGAGATTAAGTATTAGGGATGAAATATAAGTTCCCATCCCTGGACACTTTTATTTTTCCGTTCATCAATACTCTTCACACGTTGTGTTGTGGTCCTTCGGTAGAAAGTATTGATATTAAAAATAAAAAAGACATATCCTGACCTGGAGCACATGTGCTTTTCAGAAGGCAGATCGCCATCTGGTTGAACAGAAATCAACTATTCATTGATTTAGACTGTTCACGGATATTTGGCCAACCCAATTTATCGATAAATTAAGAAAAGCCATCCACGAACGCGTTTCGTGCTGTTGACGCGCGTCAGCGTGGAGTAAGCTGTAGTAGGCTGTAGGAAGTAAAAGAAATATAAAATGTGTTCCTGAGCAGAGATAGAAAACAAGGAGATTGGTTAATGGGAAAAGGCCAAAAAAACATTGGTAGGAGGTCGCAGCCTGGGGCGGGAGACAATTACAGATCTGGAGGAAGGCTGCCCACATCCTGGGAGATAGGAAAATATCTCTTCGCAATTGATGCATCTTACCTAACGCCTTCTCTCTTCCTATAATATATACAGTTAAACCTGTCTATAGCCCTCCCTCTAAACAGCACCTCCCTCTCTATAGTGCCCGATTTTTAAATATGTAGTACGATGCGATTTACATTAAAAGTGACCTGTCTATAGGACCCCCTCTCTATAGCACCCTATTTTGGTGAGTCCCAAGAGGGGGCGCTATAGACAGGTTTAACTGTATATATATTTATAAATGGAAATTTTGCCTGTAGTATATTCATCTATTAAGATAAAGGTCACCTCTCCCGTCAAACTATACGTCAAAACTATACGCCATCTATTGACCATCGCCGCAAACTAGCGGCCTCGGGTCAGTGACAAAGCCACAACACCAGCTTTGGAAAACTGAGAAGCATCCACCTAGAGACCATGGTTTCTGGCTAATGGCTCTCGTCAGCCTAGGTGGAGGCTTCTCAGTTTGCCAAAGCTGGTGTTGTGGCTTTGTCACCGACCTGAGGTGACGGTAAATAGATGGCGTCTAGTTTGACGGGAGAGGCAACCTTTATCTTTATATATATATGTAAAAAATATAAATGGTCGTATAGGTACAGCCTACACCACGCTGACGAGGGCCAACAGCCCGAAACGCGTACGTGGTTGACTCTTCTTGATTTGTCACGAATTTGAGTTGGCCATATATATTTGAAACAAGCTAGGTCAACGTTTAGTTGATTTTTTATTCCTCTAGATGACTCTCTGCCATCTAAAATTCTCATGTGAGCGGTCAGAAAATGCCAATTTTACCTAGAGAGGTACTTCTCCCTTTAATTGTGCATCAAGACGATGGCACTTTGCATCAATCACTCTACTAAAACCTTTACTAGTGATGATAAAGAATGATCCACAACAGTAGTATTGGCAAATACAGACAAAAAGCCAACAACCTGTATACCATAGGTTTTTATCATCATCAGTAGAGTTTTTTTTTATCAGGGTGATTAACAATAAAGTCGGTGGATGAGAGGGTAACACGCTCGATTCCCGACAGTCATGAACCGGGATTGAATCCCACGTTAACATTTTGTTTAATATATGAATAACCTTCACATATTATTCACTGTTTCAATTATCATGAACTAGGTTGTTCTTGCTGAGCGGTACCTATTAATGTGAATTTGAACCAGAACCAGGGTGATTAACACATTGCCTCGTTTTAAATAATAATTAAAGGGAGAGGTTCCCTCTTCTCTGGTAAATAATAAATCTCTGCATATTTACAATTTAGGAATACAAATTGAATATAAATATTTAATTCAAATAATTTGTTTTTTAAAATCTTTCGTTAAAATGCACTAAAAAGGAGAAAATACATATTTCAACTTCCACCGTTGAACAATTAGATTTATATAAGTCAAAATAAAAACGGCAGGGGACGATCATAAATAATTTCGAACTTAATGTGATTTAATATGTAACAACTGTGGCTAGCTTTATGTTTTACTAAATATTATACCTCTACAGAATAGAAATTCGGCTCACCAAGCCAGGGACGATATAGGCAGCAATGCCCTTGCGTCCCCTCTAGCGTCACACAGCCCGAAGGAATGATGCATTCTCCATGCATCGAGCGGCCTTTGGTAGGCCCCTCGCGCCCGCCAGTATGGTCCGGCTACAATGGGGTTGACCATTCACCCACAGGCGTCTCCGAGAGTTCATTGGCAAGGTTGCTGACCGAGCCCTCTCGTTCGGACTTAGTTCAACCCGTCCTACGCTCCAATAGGACTCCCCCCCCCCCCCCCCCCTTTAGCCCTCGCACCCTTACCCAGTCCTCCCTGAATCTGCCGTCGAATCAAGGACCTCTGAGGTGCCGAGGTTGACGCGGGGAAACCAACGCGGAGGCGGGGGGGGGTGGTACTACTGTGTGCACCCCTTGGTTTTTCATGGTGCGCACGGCAAGGACGCTCCCAATGACGCACACACAGAGCGAAGACCCAAGAGTTTCAAGACACGTGCGCCTCGCTTTCGCGAGGACAAACACGCAGAGACGCCTCTCCACTCACTCCCCTCTAGAGTGACCGTAGAGGGCGAGACCCACAGGGTCTTCCTTCCCCGCTATTATACCTCTACAGTCAATATAAAATGTATATAAAAAGTCAGTGGACCAGTAGGTAACACCCTCGATTCCCGACAGTCATGAACAGGGATCGAATCCCGCGTTAACATTTTGTTTTGATATGTGAATAACCTTCATATATTATTCATTGTTGTATAAATCATAAACTAGGTTGTTATTTTTGAGTGGTACCTAATAAAGTGATTTTGGAACCGAACTCAATAGACGATTAATGTCCCTCGCTTCTCTTTTTTTTTATTCATATAGGTCTGATTGCTCAATAGCGGAAAAGCTGAAATAATATTATATCCTTTTTAATGTATTTCAAAAGAGGTCTATCAGAAACACCAAATTGTTCCTACGGAGAAACTGAACAAACTGCTCTTCACCTTATCTACGACTGTCTGAACTTTACAGAAGTGAGACATCGATTGTTCCCTGATCTGAATCATTTAACTTTCTTACATCAGCGACTTTATCTATATAAATTTTATGAACTCTTTCGAATAATATATATATATATACATGTAAATTTGTAAATATTTATTTCTAAGTTCTAATTTGCTTATTGTTTTGTCTCCTCTGTAATAGGCACAAATATTGCGCCTGTTTGATTAATAAAAGGTAAAATATTTAAAATATTTAATTAAATACTTATTTACTTTATATATGTGGGATGGTTGCGTGCGTTAACTTATTTAAAGCCAGAAATATATATAGAGGAAAGAAATAACGGCCGTTGGAAGCAAGCCTTGTTGTTCGGGCGACGCGCGTGGACTGGGTCCTGGATGCCGCCCGCGCATGCGTAGTGAGGTGTTCTCCCAGCTCGCGGTTGCCGAGGCGTAGTGAGGCCGCCACACTACTGCCTGTATGTGTATTTACAAATTTATATAGATCTTCAACATGTGTAGTGAAGCATTGTCCGCGCTCTCTGAGGCAAAGTGTGGTCGCCACATATACATAAAGGACTTCTTTACTGGTTCTAGAGCTATCTAAGGCTAACATAACAGATATTATAGGGATGTTGGCAAACCATTATATTTGCATACTATCTCTATCTGTATATTTCCCTCTCGGACCCCTCAGGAGAAGCTCGAGGAGCATTTGGTGGAACTCTATTTACAACTAGACGGTTACTCTCTCCTATCCTCCATCTATAGAGAGGTTCCTGAGCATATAGTACTGGGGGCAATCCTATATCTCCCTGAGAGGGAGCAACTCCTCAGGCAGCTCTCGCCAGAAAACCATTCTGTGCGAATTCCTCAACATGGCAATTGAGCATGTTAGGGACAAAAACTCCATTATGTCCAAGCACCTATCCGGACTCAGGGCGACTTGTAGCCCTTGATGTAATATAGACGTCCCTCGGGGAAGGCCTCCAGTATGATGTCATGTATATATTTTATTATAATACTGATAGCTGTTGTTGTAACTTTGTTTTGATGTTGACTGTAAGTCAATAAAGTATGTTTCAATCCCTATCTGTATGGAGATTATACAAGGCAGGTTGGGCCATATTTTGGTTTGTTACTTTTACCTGATGCATAAAGAAAGAAGGAGAAAATAAGAAATTATTACATCTACCAACGCAGAAATGTTAAATACAAGTATACTTATATATGACATACTTGTATATAAATACTGTTTATTTCTAATAAACACCCATTGATATTACATATTGTCACGAAATTTGCATATTGTATGTTTGTAAATAGAGAATTAATCAAAAGAAATTGTTAGCTAATATGCAAAATAGGGAGAGGCTCTTTTTTCCCCTTTCTCTTTTTCTTGATATTGAATAGAACATATCTCTGTCTCTTTCAGTTTTATAAATTTAACAATAAAATTCCAAAACAGTTACTCTTATATTCAATTCTGACAATATATTATAAATGTTTCTGAATATATATATATAGAGCAGTCCATAATATATGTATATTTTAAAAATAAGGCTTATTTTGGATTGTAATAAGATTGTTTATTAATCCGATATTTCGATGGATCAATCTTCCATCTTTTTCGAGGTATTTTGCCGTGAAGCACGTAGCAGGTCGCGTGCCCCAGGTGAGCCACCAAACACCTGGGGCACGCGACCTGCTACGTGCTTCACGGCAAAATACCTCGAAAAAGATGGAAGATTGATCCATCGAAATATCGGATTAATAAATAATCTTATTACAATCCAAAATAAGCCTAATTTTTTAAAATTATAAATGTCATAAGGCTGCTTCTGAAAAAAAAAAGGAACGAAATGAAAGTAAGAAGAAATATTAATTATCAACAATTTTTTATGCATTCTCTCAACCACGAATGTCTCTTTTATACACACAAAACAACTTCTACTGTTCATAGCAATAAGGGCAGTAGAAATTTATTATGGCTTGTATTACTTTTATCTGAAATATGTTTAAAAAAACTTTGTAGGAAAGATTCTTCTCATTTGTTTCTCTCTTTCTCTGTCTTTGGACCTAGAGGATGAATTTCCATATACAAGACTAATTGTCTCAATTAATAATTTATGTGATATTGGCTTGAATATGAAAACTATGTCTAAATATATTTTATCAAACCTTCCTTTGAAAATTAAACGTTTTATAGCCCGTCAAAGGATTCTATGGCTACTTTTCCGCGAGGATATCACGAGATTTTGAAACAGCGACCCTTTAAATTGCTACTTCTGCAATGTTGGCATCCAAGACAATTTGGTCCACTATCTATTCCATTGCCCATTCCTACATGAAAAGAGACTGGAAATTCGCGAAATTTCGGGGCTAACTCACTATAATGAACAACATGTATATACAATTTTTACTACTCTCCTGCTGGATAAAACATCTGTTTTTAAATATTTTAAATTTTTCAAGGCGATTGATAAAATGAGGGAAGAAGTGCTCAACTCCACAGACAACGGCTGATTGCTCCCCCTTCCCTCTAAATTGCTTTTCCTCCTCACTCATGTACATATATAACCTTTTAGGGGAATCCCCTTGTAAGACAATAGTGTCTTAATAAAGGTTTTTGTTGTTGTTGTTTTATAAATATATATATTTTTAAATAAAAAATGAAATAATCGAAGAACAAATGTTTATTCTACACATAAAACAAACTTATACTCTCCTTACTACGAGGTAATTACACTAAAAAGGGATAGTATGGCGAAGGCTACCATCAACAAGTACCATCTCGGTCTTGAGTTAGGTAATGCCAGCCATCACATCGACCTGCCCACTCTGTGAACTCTCGCAGTCCATCGGTGGCTGAGTCTTTCCCGCGGTGGGCACTAACAATGAAGACAATGAAATGTAAATAATAAAGTTTATCTAATAAAAAAATTAAAATGTTAAATATAATTTAAATTAAGTTGATATTATAGAGTAAGTTAACATGGATTTATATATTGACAGAACTATATTTAAAACTTATAATAATAGTAATATTTTATATATAAATAGGGAATTGTATTAGATTAGCTAGATAAATCCCTGGAGCCCTAACAGGGTACTATCAGCCAGGCCAGCTGAGCCCAGGTTTTTTAGTGAGATTGTTACTGCTCCCCCTCCTCCTTTTTCATCCGGGCTTGGGACCGGCAAAGGTAGAGTTTAATGTTATTAACGTAACCCATTTAAATCAATCAGCACTCAGCTTCAACGAGTCACTCGTTGAATTCTCCAATAGTAATAAAGAGATACCGGCAATCTATGTTGATTGAGAAAATAAGATTTTTCCAGAATGAGATTCCAAGGATTGATATATATAGGGTGTGTGGAATTTATTTCGATTGGTGCACCACCCAGCCAATCAGAGGAAGCGGAAGTTTCGGCAATAGGAAATGTTTTATTCAAACTGCTGCCAATATTTTGTGAGATTTGTCTTCTCTCTCTCTCTATTATCTTTTCACAGATGTGTTCCATATATAGTCATCTGAGTTGAAGTTAGTCTTATCTTCTTCTATCTTATCTCCACACTGGGTGAGGTAGAATGCGTCTGTCTTTATCATTAAGACTGGGAGCACTACTTAGTGGCAGGTCGACATAGCTCCAAAATAAATGGCCGCCTCTGACATGAGGAACAGATGCCATGTGCAGCCGCTCCTAACATGGATTACAAACGCTGCTCATCCTGTATACCTGTAACCCTTACAGGGTACTATCAGCCGGGCCAGCTGAGCCCAGGTTTTTTAGTGAGCTTGTTACTGCTCCCCCCTCCTCCTTTTTCATCCAGGCTTGGGATTATAATTAATTTATACCTAACTGGCCTTGTACTTAAGAAATAAAAGGCATTTACTGATCGGGTAGCCAAAAGTTGATGATGGCTTGCGCCATCTATCGGAATAAATATCAACTAATAGTTAATTTTTTATATTATTCCAGAATTGTGTCCAAATAAAGTTTTTTGATTAATCAAGAAAAGCTAACCACGTACGCGTTTCGGGCTGTTGGCCCTCGTCAGCGTGGTGTAAGCTGTACCTCAACGACTAAAAAAGCAGGTATTTGGGGCATCTTGAAAAATCATGAAACAGGTATTTAAGTCTGAAGGACGTAAGAATGCCAATCAATATGAAAAATAGTACAAAAATGAATTTGTACTTAGATCAGGTAGATAAATTAAGAAAAAAAGGCATTTCCTGATGGCTTGAGCCATTTTTTCTCAATTAGATCTATACATGTTAAAAGTGGCGTGTAGCGATTATATATTTAACATCACAATTTCGAACTTAATGCCATTTAATATAATGAGAGAGAGCTTTTTTTATGGCAACTAAATATTTTAATTCTCCTCTCAATAAAATTTTATCGTTTCACGTCGCTTTTATTTTGACTCGAATAGATCTGTTTATGGCTGAAACTGGAATATTTATTTTCTCCTTTTTAGTACATTTTATTAAAGGCTTTTAAAAACCATTTTTATACAGTTAAACCTGTCTATAACGCCCCCTCTAAATAGCATCTTCCTCTCTATAGAACCCGATTTTAAATACGTAGTACGATGCGATTTACATTAAAAGTGACCTGTCTATAGCACCCCCTCTCTCTATAGCACCCTCTTTTGGTGAATCCCAAGAGGGAGCGTTATAGACAGAGGTTTAACTGTATTTGATAATTTTATTTTTCACACTCATGGACAAAACTTAAGTAAATCGGTGGACTAGTGGTTAAACCTTCGATTCCCTACAGCCATAAAGCATGATCGAATCCCGTATTGTACACTTTTTTTCTGTGGAGAACCTGTTATTATTTCTCATGTAAATAACATAAGCTAGGTTGCTTTTTTTGAGCGGTACCTTTTGAACAGGAAAATGAAGGAAATTGTACCTTTCAGCATGTATATCGGGATTCAGACAATAACTCTGAAAGATACACTCATGGACAAAATTTAAGGAAGTTGTACCTTTTAGCATGTATATCGGGATTCAGACAATAACTCTAAAAGATACACTCATGGACAAAACTTAAGGAATTTGTACCTTTTAGCATGTACATCGGGATTCTGATAATACTCTGGAAGATACACTCATGGACAAAACTTAAGGAAGTTGTACCTTTCAGCATGTATATCGGGATTGAGACAATAACTCTGAAAGATACACTCATGGACAAAACTTAAGGAAGTTGTATCTTTCAGCATGTATATCGGGATTCAGACAATACCCTGAAAGATACACTCATGGACAAAACTTAAGGAAGTTGTACCTTTTAGCATGTATATCGGGATTCAAACAATAACTCTGAAAGATACACTCATGGACAAAACTTAAGGAAGTTTTACCTTTTAGCATGTATATCGGGATTCAAACAATAACTCTGGAAGATACACTCATGGACAAATCTTAAGGAAGTTGTACCTTTTAGCATGTATATCGGGATTCAAACAATAACTCTGGAAGATACACTCATGGACAAAACTTAAGGAAGTTGTACCTTTCAGCATGTATATCGGGATTCAGACAATAACTCTGAAAGATACACTCATGGACAAAACTTAAGGAAGTTGTACCTTTTAGCATGTATATCGGGATTCAAACAATAACTCTGAAAGATACACTCATGGACAAAACTTAAGGAAGTTGTACCTTTTAGCATGTATATCGGGATTCAAACAATAACTCTGCAAGATACACTCATGAACAAAACTTAAGGAAGTTGTACCTTTCAGCATGTATATCGGGATTCAGACAATAACTCTGAAATATATTACATTGACCTTTATTGAAGACATACAAGAGATATCAAAGTGTGAACAAAATTGTCCTCTATCTCTTTCATAAAACAGAAGACCATCAGCTACATCAGACTTTCCACTTTCTGTTCACTACTGTTACAATATGAATACACGCATTGAGCATTTCTTTTCTCTTTATTGCAAATAATTAACAAATATTTAGTTAATATTTAACTATGAGACTTTATCACTTTGTGGCGACCACACTTTGCTTCAGCGAGCGCGAACTGGGACAAAGCTCCACTACACACACGGGCAGTGTGACGGCAACCGCTAGCGTCAACCTGACTACGCATGCGCGAGCATCCGAGACACTCTGGCGACTCGGCGGTAAACAAGAAGGCTTGATGCCAACGGCCGTTACTTTTTTCTCTCTATATATTTCTGGCTTTAAATAAATTAATTTTAATTATAATTTTATCAGCGGCCTTTACACAAGCCACACCAACACATCACGCAACCATCCCACAAATCTATCAATATTAAGAAACTATTTAGAAGGATTTACATTTTTAAAATAAAACCACATTCTACTGCATTTTCATCTATTAAACCAATAGATCTATAAAAACTAAGGTTGACATTCTATTCCAAATAGAAGACATAGCTAAGTGCTATCTTATTTCCATCTATAAATCAATAGAATGTAAAGAAATACCAGTCAGCTCGCATATATACACAAAGGAAAATCTCATATATCAACAAATTCCATTTATAAATTGAAAGCCAACAATTCGAGAAATCTTAAATAAAAGATATCGAAGAAATTGTTTAAGATATCTTCAGTACAAGCTATTTTTTCTTTCTTCTTACATAGAATAAAAACAGATTGTGATTGATTTGGTTGGAAAACCCCCCTCGCTCTCTCTTTTTAAAAACCTATTCTTTGAAAACTTGTTCTTCTTTAACAAAATGTTTTATTGGTCTATAAATGTTTAGGAAAAAGATGCTTTATGTTTAAAATGGAAT
>CP092883.1:60738194-60775245 GCA_030710605.1 Cordylochernes scorpioides
TCCGCAAACACAAGTCATCTATAATTTTCACAATCGTCTACATGTATTTTAAACTTGTGGTGTAACATAATATTTTGAATAATGTTTTCAGAATGTAGGTTCAGATTAATAGGGTTAACTCTGCTAAGGTATAAGCTACATATGCTAGTTTTATAGGCCTATATTATGAACAACTTTCGATAAAATTGGGTAAGATATCAAGCCAAATCGATATTGGTCTCGGCCATAACTACGTTAAAAAACATCTCTTAAGGAAATCCACTATTTTTGTTTTGTCACTTAATACGCACCATTTAATTTTTAATGATACAATTAAATGCGGCTTATGATTGTAGAAGGAAATTTGACAATTATACCGCAAATGTTTCTTTTGAACGAAAAATCGAAATTTATTTTAAGGAGAAATAACGATTATTTCTAACCTTAGGGATGAAGTATGATAGGATGAATTGTGAAGAGTAATGATAAACGGAAAAATAAAGTGTCCAGGGATGGGAATCGAAGCAATAACGGAAAATATATGCCTAGGGTAGCCTAGTGGATATGGCATCTGCCCGGTAAACGGAACACTGTGGGTTCGATTCCCATCCCTGGACACTTTATTTTTTCGTTTATCATTACTCTTCACAATTCATATTATCATACTTTATCCCTAAGGTTAGAAATAATCGTTATTTCTACTTAAAATAAATTTCGAATTTTTTTACAAAAGAAACATTTGCGGTATAATTGTCAAATTTCCTTCTACAATTATTTTTGTTATCCCTTGTGTTAATAGACAATGTCATGGAGAGACACATGTATCTTGTTTAGGATTAGTTGTGGTACAAGTTGGGGACTCCCATACATGAGACTAGATGGTCTGGAGTTGTCTCCTCCTTTTTACAGATGGTGTATGTTGGGTAGATCCTAACTCCACCTTCAAATTTGATCTGTCTTGTGTGTCCTGGGACAGACATGTGACACGGGGTAGGTTGACTCCAGGTCTCTCAGGCTACTGGTGAGGTCAATTAAAGAATTTTAAAATTACGGATATATCTTTATTTACGGGACTGCTAACCAAAATGAATGATTCTTGAGCCCAATGGACGCATAAAGTGGAATATATACAAAGCACTGTTGGAGAGGCCTGGGGATGGGTGGCCAGGGGATCATCGCCAGTTGAGGCCAGGAGAGCCGGGATGTAGAGGAGGGGGGCAGGGTGGTGATCCGCGGAGATCAGGGGGAGGCAGAGACGGGTCCAATAGTGTTGAGCCCAGGGGTGACCGTGGAGAGAAGACATACCGCAATTTTAAATTGACATTTACACAAATTTTAAATTTTAAAATTACAAAATAATGGTCGCCTCTCCTGTCAAAATAGACGTCAAAACTAGACGCCATCTATTGACCGTCACCGCAAACTAGCAGCCTCGGGTCGGTGACAAAGCCACAACACCAGCTTTGGAAAACTGAGAAGTGTCCACCTAAGCTGATGAGGGTCATTAGCCAGAAACCAAGGTCTCTAGGTGGATGCTTCTCAGTTTTCCAAAGCTGGTGTTGTGGCTTTGTTACCGACCCGAGGCCGCTAGTTTGCTGCGACGGTCATAGATGGCGTTTAAAACGTTTTTCACAATTTTATCATGAATAGAAATTTAAAAAAAAATCCTCTTTTTCATCTTCCTCTTCTGGCTTGACTTTAAATAATCAAAGTCCTGATTGTCACTGGGTTGGACAGCAGCTTTCGTCAAGGCATCTGCTTTTTTTCATTTTACGAACGCACCAATTGTAAGAGTAGGAAACATCAATATTACTTTCACACTGTGTCTCACGCAACTTAACTACCCGTTTCATGATTTTTCAGGATGCCTTAATGACCAGTTTTTTTGGTCGTTGAGGTACAACTTGCACCACGCTGATGAGGGCCAACAGCCCGAAACGCGTCCGTGGTTAGCTTTTCTTGATTAATCAAGAATGGGTATTTGGCCAATTCTGGAATAATTAAAAATCAACGAGAATAGTTGATATTTATTCCGATAGATGGCTCAAGCCATCAGCAACTTTCAGTCGCACGATAAGGAGATGCTTTTTTCATAATAAATATTACTGTTGACTCGCTAAAGCTCTAGATATTTCTTAAATTCAGATTTTTCGTGGGAACTACATGAAGACAATGGAAGAATTTCAAGCTTTGAAGGAGGTTCAGTAAGTCGCTCGAGACAATTTTATTAAGTCAAATTGGCAATATATTAAGTTATGAAAAAGGCTTTTCCTTATCGTGCAACTAAAATTGCTGATGGCTTGCGCCATCTATCGGAATAAATATAAACTATTTCTCAATTATTTTTAATTATTCCAGAATTGGCCAAAATACCCATTCTTGATTAATCAAGTAAAGCTAACCTCATTAAACAACAACAACAACAAAGCCTTTATTTAGGGCCTCTCGCCCTATACAGGATTCACCAGTTCACAAGAGATGGGGAGAACACTGTGTGGCCCTTTTCCGGGATATAATCCTGTGGAATATCGCCATCGCTATATACCTATTCTTTGATATTTCATGAATTAGTGCCTGGAAATGAAGGACAAAGTTGCCTCGTTTTATCATTTAGTTTTCGTCTAACCACACTAATCAAGAATGAGTATTTAGCCAATTCTGGAATTATTAAAAATCAACGAGAATAGTTGATATATATTCCGATAGATGGCGCAAGCCATCAGAAACTTTCAGTTTCACAATAAGGAGATGCCTTTTTCATAATATATGCACCTTATCCCAGTACAATATCACATTTGTACTATATTTTCACAATATTCTAAGTGTTAGCTGACTTGATGGAAATTCTTAAAAGTGTCCAATTTTACTTAATAAAGAAAATTATCGTAATTATACTGATATATATATATACAGTTAAACCTGTCTATAGCGCCCCCTCTAAATAGCGCCTCCCTCTCTATAGCGCTCGATTTTAAATATGTAGTACGATGCAATTTACATTAAAAGTGACATGTCTATAGCACCCCTTCTCTATAGCATTCTATTTTGGTGAGTCCCAAGAGGGGGCGCTATAGACAGGTTTAACTGTACATTAAAAGTGACCTGTCTATAGCACCCCCTCTCTATAGCACCCTATTTTGGTGAGTCCCAAGAGGGTCGCTATAGACAGGTTTAACTCTATTGTGTTTAAATTTTTACTATTGTATCTAGAAAATTTAGACAAAATTACCTAAAATGTGTGAATAAAATCCATTAAATATTTAAACGTCAGAAAGAAGTGTAGTTAAACCCTAAATTCATTATTAAAAGATAACTCTAAAAGGATATTAAAATTTGAAGATTTCCACCGTGATGTAAGATAAATCCAAGTATGATTATAAACAACAAATTGAAAAATACTTGTAAAAACATACAGTTAAACCTTTCTATAGCGCCCCCTCTTTGGACTCACCAAAATAAGGTGCTATAGAGAGGGGGTGTTATAGACAGGTGTATAAACAACACAATGTGTGTTATAGTTTATTGAAGTATGTTTCTAATTTATACAGTTAAACCTGTCTATAGCGCCCCCTCTAAATAGCGCCTCCCTCTCTATAGCGCCCGATTTTAAATACGTAGTACGATGCGATTTACATTAAAAGTGTTTAATGTAAATCGCATCGTACTACATATTTAAAATCGGGCGCTATAGAGAGGGAGGCGCTATTTAGAGGGGGCGCTATAGACAGGTTTAACTGTATAAATTAGAAACATACTTCAATAAACTATAACACACATTGTGTTGTTTATAATTCAATATAATACGGCTTATAAAACCTCGTTTGACAAGCTTCACCCCAAAAGTTTCTTTTGAACAAAAAATCGTAATTTTAAAGAGAAATAAATGAAGAATGAACTAGTTGTTTGTGAACTTAACGATTTGATTTCCGATAAAAAATCATATTTAAAGTTCAATTCATTTTGTAAATACATTCTAAACTTTCTACAAAATCTGGATCTCTAATGTTTTAATGCTTTGAATAATGTAAATAACTTATGTAAATAAACTTTTCTCCTTGTTTGACGCGCAAGTATCCCTTGCGGGATATTGATATATGTAAATAAAATAAAATAAAAATGAGAAATAACGACTATTTCTATCCTTAGGGATGAAGTATTAGGGATGAAATATAAGTTCTCATTTCTGGACACTTTTATTTTTCCGTTCATCATTACTCTTCACACGTTGTGTTGTGGTCCTTCGGTAGAAGTATTGATATTAAAAAAAGGCATATCCTGACCTGGAGCACATGTGCTTTTCAGAAGGCAGAGCGTTATCTGGTGGAACAGAAATCAACTATTCATTGATTTAACCTGTTCCCTGGTATTTGGCCTACCCAAAATTTTGATAAATTAAAAAAAGCCATCCACGAACGCGTTTCGTGCTGTTGACGCTCATCAGCGTGGAGTAGGCTGTAGGAAGTAAAAGAAATATAAAATGTGTTCCTGAGCAGATATAGAAAACAAGGAGATTGGTTAATGGGAAAACGCCAGAAAAAACATTGGTGGAGGGTCGCAGCCTGGGGCGGGAGACAATTACAGAAGATCTGGAGGAAGGCTGCCCACATCCTGGGAGATAGGAGAATATCTCTTCGCAATTGATGCATCTTACCTAACGCCTTCTCTCTCTCTTCCTATAATATATACAATTAAACCTCTCTATAGCGCCCCCTCTAAATAGCGCCTTCCTCTCTATAGCGCCCGATTTTAAATACGTATTACAATGCGATTTACATTAAAAGTGACCTCTCTATAACACCCTATTTTGGTGAGTCCCAAGAGAGGGCGCTATAGACAGGTTTAACTGTATATATATATATATATATATAAGATAAAAGTTGATAATTATTTTTGTGTTTAAGTTAGATGAGATTAAAAAGTTGTTTATATGTATTATATTTATATCTTATTTAGGAGAGAAAAATGTAATAAAAGTAATTATATGTTAGAATAATATGTTTTTATTTTAGATAGAAAAAAAAAATAATAAATTTATAAATGGAATTTTTTTTGCCTGGAGTATATTCATCTATAAAGATAAAGGTCACCTCTCCTGTCAAAATAGACGACAAAACTAGACGCCGTCTATTGACCATCGCCGCAAACTAGCGGCCTCGAGTCGGTGACAAAGCCACAACACCAACTTTGGAAAACTGAGAAGTGTCCACCTAGAGACCATGGTTTCTGGCTAATGGTCCTCATCAGCCTAGGTGGACGTATCTCAGTTTACCAAAGCTGGTGTTGTGGCTTTGTTACTGACCCGAGGCCGCTAGTTTGCGGCGACGGTCAATAGATGGCGTCTAGTTTTGACGTCTATTTTGACAGGAGAGGCGACCTTTATCTTTATAGATGAATATCCTCCCGGCAAAACAGCCCGAAACGCGTACTTGGTTGACTTTTCTTGATTTGTTAAAATTTAGGTTGGCTAAATATCTTTGGAACAAGATAGGTCAACGTTTAGTTGTGTTTTGTTTCACTAGATGGCGCTCTGCCGTCTAAAATTCTCATTTGAGCGGTCAAGTAGTGCCAATTTTGCTTTTAATATATATGTAACTAGAGAGGTACCTCTCCCTTTAATTGCGCATCAGAACGATGGCACTTTGCATACCCTAGTACACCCATACCTCGCTTTGTGTCGGGGTTACGTTCCAAAAAAACACGACGCAAATTGAAACGACGCAAAGTGAAATATGTGAAGGCGCAATCAAAAACAAAGGTGTTGCCATATTTTAGGAAAAAAAAAATTAAAGACTCTAATCTAAAACAACGCAACTTCGAAAATCTAACGACGCACAGTGAAAATCAGTAAAAATTAAGCAGCGACGCAACTTCGAAAAAAACGCAAAACGAAACGACGCAAAGCGAGGTATTGGTGTAAAACACTTTACCAGTAATGATAAAGAATGAACCACAACACCAGTGTTGGCAAATACAGACAGAAAACCAACCTGTGTACCATAGGTTTTTTTTATCATCATCAGTAAAGTTTTTTTTTATCAGGGTGATTAACAATAAAGTCGGTGGACGAGTGGGTAACACCCTCGATTCCCCAGTCATGAACTGGGATCGAATCCCGCGTTAACATTTTTTTAAATATGTAAATAACCTTCACATTCATTGTTGTAAATATCATAAACTGGGTTGCTCTTGTTGAGAGGTACCTAATAAAGTGATTTTGGAACCGAACCCAATAGACGATTAATGTCCCGCGCTTCTTTTTTGACTCATAAGATCTGATTGCTCAATAGCGGAAGCTGAAATAATTATTTTCTCATTTTTAATGCATTTCAAAATATTTAAAATCTAAAAGAGGTCAATTAGAAACACCAAATTGTTCCTGCGGAGAAACTGAACAAACTTCTTTTCACCTTATCTATGATTGTCCGAACTTTACAGAAGTGAGACATCGATTGTTCCCTGATTTAAATGATCTCACTCTCTTACATCAGTGACTTTATCTATATACATTTTATGAACTCTTTCGAATAATACATGTAAATTTGTAAATATTTGATTCTAAGTTCTAATTTGTTTGTTGTTTGTTTCCTCTGTAATAGGTGCAAATATTTCAATATTGCGCCTGGTTGATTAATAAAATGAAAAATATTTAAAATATTTAATTAAATACTTATTACCTTTGTATATATAAAGCAATTTTCTACCGGTCCTAGAGAGCTATTTGAGGCTAACATAACTGATATTATAGGGATGTTGACAAACCCTATATTTGCATAATCTCTCTATCTGTATGGAGATTATACAAGACAGGTTGTGTACCTATTGTTTTGTTTCTCTTACCTGATACACGAAGAAAGAAGGCGAAATTATTACATTTACCAACGCAGAAATGTTAAATATATGAAATAGTTTTGAAAATAGATCACAATCCATAAATAAATATTCAGTTAAAAAGGCATATATTGGATCAAAATATCATTTATTTTACCAATATTTCAGTTGGCTGAACGCCAACCTTTATCAAGGTGTTATAACATTTTAAAGTGTGTCAACAACAAACTCAGCTCCACATAACGTCAACAAATTTTAGTTTAACATTTCTTTTATATATATTTTGTTATTTTATTTTTGTATACGAAAAATCTTTTTACACATAGTACAAATAATCTTAAATATAAAAATAGGCGTTTTTTTGTTAATTTTCAAAATATTCACACCCATATTTTACAAAAATTATTTTGTCCATAATATAAATATATATATCAAAATTTTCCTCCCATTCAATATAACAAAATATTTAAAAAACTTAATGCTGTTGACGTTATGTGGCGCTGAGTTTGTTGTTGACACACATTAATATGTTATAACACTTTGATAAAGGTTGGCGTTCAGCCAAATGAAATATTGGTAAAATAAATGATATTTTGATCCAATATATGCCTTTTTAATTGAATATGAAATAGTGTTTATTTCTAATAAACACCCATTGATATTACATATTGTCACGATATTGGCATATTGTAGGTTTGTAAATAGAGAATTAATTAAAAGCAATTGTTTAGCTAATATGCAAAATAGGGAGAGACTTCCCCCCCCCCCCTTTCTTGAGGTTAAATAGAACATATCTCTGTCTCTTTTTTCAGTTTTAGACATTTAACAATAAAATTAAGAAACAGTTACTCTTTGCGTCTATTATATTCAATTCTGAAAATTTATTATAAATGTTATAAGTCTGCTTCTGAAAAAAAAAGTAACGAAATGAAGGAAAGAAAAATATTAATTATCAATAATTTTTATGCATTCTGAAACACGAATGTTTCTTTTAAACAAAAAACAAATTTATACTGTTCTTAGTACGATGAAAAAAATATTTATAACATTTTATTTTCTCTTTCTTCATTATCTCTTTCAACTTTATTAATTTAGCAGGTGATTCTACAAATAAAACGAATTGTTCTAATAAGGAATTTCTTCTATTGACATATTCCGTAATTGTTAGAAGTGTGAAATTTGTTGAAACAGTCGCTGCCATCACACAGATGACCGTGTCCAAGACTCCACATTGTACTGTATCATGTAAACTCCTCCCTGTTTACTCTTCTACATGCTATCTTTCTCTCCTTTTCTCTAATTATGTCTTATCTTTCTTATCTCCACTCAATCATATTAGGGTGTCAAGCTTGTAAAGCTTGAGACTTTTGAAAAAGAGATTTGACAACCATCATGGTTGGGTGAAGTAGAATGCGTCTGCCTTTGTCATTAAGACTGGGAACACTACTCAGTGGCAGGTCGACATAGCTCCAAAAGAAATGGCCGCCTCTGACATGAGGAACAGATGCCATGTGCAGCCGCTCCTAACATGGAGTACAAACGCTGATCATTCTGTATCCCCGGAGCCTTTACAGGGTACTGTCAGCATGGCCAGCTGAACCCAGATTTTTTAGTGAGCTTATTACTGCTCCCCCTCCTCCTTTTTCATCCGGGCTTGAGACCGGCAAAGGTGGAGTTTAATGTTATTAACGTAACCCATTTAAATCAATCAGCACTCAGCTTCAACGAGTCACTCGTTGAATTCTCCAATAGTAATGATGAAGATGCCGGCAATCTATGTTGATTGAGAAAATAATATTTTTCCAGAATGAAATTCCAAGGATTGATATATATAGGGTGTGTGGAATTTATTTCGATTGGTGCACTACCCAGCCAATCAGAGGAAGCGGAAGTTTCGGCAATATGAAATGTTTTATTCAAACTGCTGCCAATATTTTGTGAGATTTGTCATCTCTCTCTTTATATTATCTTTTCACAGATGTGTTCCATTTATAGTCATCTAAGTTGAAGTTAGTCTTATCTTCTTCTTTCTTATCTCCACACTGGGTGAAGTAAAATGCGTCTGTCTTTGTCATTAAGACTGGGAGCACTACTCAGTGGCAGGTCGACATAGCTCCAAAAGAAATGGCCGCCTCTGACATGAGGAACAGACGCCATGTGCAGCCGCTCCTAACATGGAGTGCAAACGCTGCTAATCCTGTATCCCTGGAGCCCTTACAGGGTACTATCAGCATGGCCAGCTGAACCCAGGTTTTTTAGTGAGCTTGTTACTACTTCCTCTTCTCCTTTTTCATCCGGGCTTGGGACCGGTAAAGGTGGAGTTTAATGTTATTAACGTAACCCTATTAAATCAATCAGCACTCAGCTTCAACGAGTCACTCGTTGAATTCTCCAATAGTAATGATGAAGATGCCGGCAATCTATGTTGATTGAGAAAATAAGATTTTTCCAGAATGAGATTCCAAGGATTGATATATATAGGGTGTGTGGAATTTATTTCGATTGGTGCACCACCCAGCCAATCAGAGGAAGCGGAAGTTTCGGCAATATGAAATGTTTTATTCAAACTGCTGCCAATATTTTGTGAGATTTGTCTTCTCTCTCTCTCTATTATCTTTTCACAGATGTGTTCCATCTATAGTCATCTGAGTTGAAGTTAGTCTTATCTTCTTCTATCTTATCTCCACACTGGGTAAAGTAGAATGCGTCTGTCTTTATCATTAAGACTGGGAGCACTACTCAGTGGCAGGCCGACTTAGCTCCAAAATAAATGGCCGCCTCTGACATGAGGAACAGATGCCATGTGCAGCCGCTCCTAACATGGAGTACAAACGCTGCTCTTTCTGTATCCCTGGAGTCCTTACAGGGTACTATAAGCCGGGCCAGCTGAACCCAGGTTTTTTAGTGAGCTTGTTACTGCTCCCCCTCCTCCTTTTTCATCCGGGCTTGGGATTATAATTAATTTATGCCTAACTGGCCTTATATTTATTCCGATAGATGGCTGAAGCCATCATCCACTTTTTGTTACACGATCAGAAATAAAAGGCATTTACTGTTCGTGTAGCTAAAAGTTGATGATGGCTTGCGCCATCTATCGGAATAAATATCAACTAATAGTTAATTTTTTTTATATTATTCCAGAATTGTGTCCAAATAAAGTTTTTTGATTAATCAAGAAAAGCTAACCACGTACGCGTTTCGGGCTGTTGGCCCTCGTCAGCGTGGTGTAAGCTGTACCTCAACGACTAAAAAAGCAGGTCTTTGGGGCATCTTGAAAAATCATGAAACAGGTATTTAAGTCTGAAGGACGTAAGAACGCCAATCAATGTGAAAAATAGTACAAAAATGAATTTGTACTTGAATCAGGCAGATAAATTAAGAAAAAAAGGGATTTCCTGATGGCTGATGGCTTGAGCCATTTTTTCTCAATTAGATCTATACATGCTAAAAGTGGCGTGTAGCGATTATATATTTAACATCACAATTTCGAACTTAATGCCATTTAATATAATGAGAGAGAGCTTTTTTCATGGCAACTAAATATTTTAATTCTCCTCTCAATAAAATTTTATCGTTTCACGTCGCTTTTATTTTGACTCGAATAGATCTGTTTAATGGCTGAATCTGAAATATTTATTTTTATCTTTTTAGTACATTTTATTAAAGGCTTTTAAAAACCATTTTTATACAGTTAAACCTGTCTATAACGCCCCCTCTAAATAGCGTCTTCCTCTCTATAGCGCCCGATTTTAGATACGTAGTACGATGCGATTTACATCAAAAGTGACCTGTCTATAGCACCCTATTTTGGTGAATCCCAAGAGGAGGGCGCTATAGACAGGTTTAACTGTATTTGATAATTTTATTTTCACACTCATGGACAAAACTTAAGTAAATCGGTGGACTAGTGATTAAAACCTTCGATTCCCGACAGCCATTAAGCATGATCGAAACCCGTATTGTACACTGTTTTTTTCTGTGGAGAACCTGTTATTATTTCTCATGTAAATAACATAAGCTAGGTTGCTTTTTTTGAGCGGTACCTTTTGAACAGGAAAATGAAGGAAATTGTACCTTTCAGCATGTATATCGGGATTCAGACAATAACTCTGAAAGATACACTCATGGACAAAACTTAAGGAAGTTGTACCTTTTAACATGTATATCGGGATTCAGACAATAACTCTGAAAGATACACTCATGGACAAAACTTAAGGAATTTGTACCTTTTAGCATGTACATCGGGATTCTGATAATACTCTGGAAGATACACTCATGGACAAAACTTAAGGAAGTTGTACCTTTCAGCATGTATATCGGGATTCAGACAATAACTCTGAAATATATTACATTGACCTTTATTGAAGACATACAAGAGATATCAAGGTGTGAACAAAATTGTCTCTATCTCTTTCAAAAAACAGAAGACCATCAGCTACATCAGACTTTCCACTTTCTGTTCACTACTGTTACAATATGAATATACGCATTGAGCATTTCTTTTCTCTTTATTGCAAATAATTAACAAATATTTAGTTAATATCTAAATATGAGACTTTATCACTTTGTGGCGACCACACTTTGCTTCAGCGAGCGCGAACTGGGACAAAGCTCCACTACACACACGGGCAGTGTGACGGCAACCGCTAGCGTCAACCTGACTACGCATGCGCGAGCATCCGAGACACTCTGGCGACTCGGCGGTAAACAAGAAGGCTTGATCCCAACGGCCGTTACTTCTTTTCTCTTTATATATTTCTGGCTTTGAATAAATTAATTTTAATTATAATTTTATCAGCGGCCTTTACACAAGCCACACCACACATCACGCAACCATCCCACAACTTTATCAATATTAAGAAACTATTTAGAAGGATTTACATTTTTTAAATAAAACCACATTCCACTGCCCTTTCATCTATTAAATCAATAGATCTATAAAAACTAAGGTTGACATTCTATTCCAAATAGAAGACATAGCTAAGTGCTATCTTATTTCCATCTATAAATCAATATAATATAAAGAAATACCAGTCATCTCGCATATATATACAAAGGAAAATCTCATATATCAACAAATTCCATTTATAAATTGAAAGCCAAAAATTCGAGAAATCTTAAATAAAAGATATCGAAGAAATTGTTTAAGATATCTTCAGTACAAGCTATTTTTTCTTTCTTCTTACATAGAATAAAAACAGATTGTGATTGATTTGGTTGGAAAACCCCCCTCGCTCTCTCTTTTTAAAAACCTATTCTTTGAAAACTTGTTCTTCTTTAACAAAATGTTTTATTGGTCTATAAATGTTTAGGAAAAAGATACTTTTTTATGTTAAAATGGAATTTATTATATATGTTGACGTATTATTGATTGAAAATTTAGTACTGTCTGTGGCAATAAAGATATATATTTGTAAGTATAGATGGAAATTACTTTAAGTTCTGCACAGAAGCTGGGCGCATGAGAAAGAATGCAGGGCAAAGGATACTGGAGGATGACCTATCTGTAAATAGGTAACTGAATGTGAGACAAACTTTATTTTGTTGTAAATGTTTCCCCTTCCCTCTCCTCTTGTTGATGTGTAAATACGGCGAATCCTATATGGGGCGGAATGCCCTAAAAAAAGGCTTTTGTTGTTGTTGTTGTATTGATGGAAATTTTTCCGGGAGGATAATGATCTAAAGAAACAAGGGTCGCCTCTCCCGTCAAAATAGACGTCAAAACTAGACGCCATCAATTGACCGTCGCCGCCAAACTAGCGGCCTCGGGTCGTTGACAATGATCTCTAGATGGACGCTTTTCAGTTTGCCAGAGCTGGTGTTGTGGCTTTGTCATCGACCCGTGGCCGCTAGTTTGCGGCGACAGTCAATAGATGGCGTCAGGTTTTGACGTCTATTTTGACGGGAGAGGCGACCCTTGTCTCTTTATTTGTAAGTATATATTTAACTTTTGGTATATGGGTGTCATACTTCAGAAACTCTGAGTTTTATTCTTTGACTGAAAATTGGCAATTGTCAACTCACCAGCTCAGTCACCTGTTTGGTAAATTGGACTGATTTTATAACTTCTCTCGTAGGATGTTATGAAAACAAAGCCGCCCCTGTACTGATGAGGGCTATAGCCCGAAACCATGGTATACAGGTTGTTGGATTTTGTCTGTATTTTCCAAAACTGGTGTTGTGGCTTATTTGTTGTTAATATAATCCCTTCGGTATAATTATATATATAAAAATCAATGTTTGTATATATATATGTCCGGTATACAAATTCGCAGTAGTTCACTAATTCAAACCAAAATTTCCATACATAGGTAAAAAATACGGGGAAGACGATAGGATATTTTAAAAAAATTATAATTAAAAAACTATATAAATTATTATTAAAACTATATATTCAAATTATTCTACTTAGCTCACGAACAGCGCCCTCTATCAAAGATTAGATTAAATTATGCTGATGCAAACAAATAGATAATACTAATAACAAACAATCTAAATATATATCACTCGGGTAGATATGCACACGGGTCAATCCCGGGGCGAAGCCCGGGTGTCACCCGTATAGTATTATTATAAATAAATGACAATTCACTGAGGGAAAAGTTTCTTTTATATATAACGGCAATATAAGCTTTCTGGCTCAACAGTCCTTCGACAGGTATAACTACGTTACTGAAGTTTTTCGAATCTAATCCATATATATATATGTCATAATTTGTTTATAACTGTATGCACCTCCGACCCACTATGTATGTACAATGTATGTTTTAAAAGGATTTAATAAAAGAACAAAGGTAACTGGAAGATAGAACGCCTTAGAGAAAAACCTAGGAAGTAGGCTTAGAAGAGAACACAACTATTAATAAAGTCACAGTCAACCTTATGACCCCGGAAATCCTAAAAACTAAGTTTAACGACCAGTATTTCCTGGGCAAGGCCGGTTATATCTTCCGACAAAGACCTCAGTAAAGAACAATTAGAAGATAACACCTAAGTAGGTCAACCAATAGCCAACGGCCATGTGACATCTTCCTACCAATTAGGGAACAACACCTAAGTAGGTCAACCAATAGAAAAAAGCCCACGTGACAGCTTCCCGCCAATGGGAAAGAAGAAAACTCTTGGTGTTAAATCGAGAACCTAGGATAGTTAGTAGTCGCTTCGCTCCCACCGAGTTCGGATCAGGCTTCGACTCGCTCTCACCAAGGTAACCCCTGCTCTAGAGACCTCTCTCTCAATTCATTCCATAGTCAAGTCGGTCATCACCATGTAATCCGATAATTAATAGTCAAAATCGCTCCGCTTTCTCAAGCTTTCTTTCCTCCAAACCAGTTGCCTTTTATTTTCAAACCCCATCACGTGTCCTGATTATTCCTAACTGTATGCTTCACTTGCCACTCAAACGACTGCGCTTCAACCAATCCTCACCATTCTCATCGAATAACAAGAAATTCCGCAACGAAATTGTCACATATATATATATATTAGCCGAATGACCCGGGCAACGCCCGTGTTTTACCCGATTGAATGTTTTGATTCAAATACTATTTGTTACAATTATAAATTGGCGCCTTAAATAAATGCATATATTAGTTAATAACTATAGCCTATGTGCTTTATCTGTCTATGTACTGTTGGCTTCCGTAGGCGTCTCTTACTGGAAAAAGGAAGAGAGGATTCCATTTGGTTATTAACTAATATATGCATTTATTTAAGGAGCGACCCGCTCCAACACAATAGTTACAAAACGAAAATGCGAATGGGGGGGCAAAGGTGGCGTGATCGTAGCCGACCAATAGGAGGGCGCCATTCCAAAAAAAAAAAAAGCAAACCGTGACAGAGGCCACGCATGACGCTCGTAACTGTATATAGAATAGATACAAAGAAGCAGGAAATATAAGACAGCTATGCAAAAACTGATTTACATATTACAACTAAAAAAAAAATAATTCTTATTCTTTATCATCATTCGTAATTTTTCTTTAACAGGGTCATGTACAAGTGCATCGTTCTGATCCACAATTAAAGTTAGATGTGCCTCTTATGGTACACAAGAAGACCCTGTTTGTTCTTCGAACAAAATGATACAAAAAAAAACGATTGCTGTTGCTATTGAAACACTATTCCTTCATAAAAGCATTCCATTCACAAAAGCAAACGATGACAGAATTGATGACTCTGATACTTGTATATTTTAATAATAATAAAATATAAATGAGTTTTAAAAATTGTAAAAAAAAAAAAAATGCATCGGCCGGGAATCGAACCCGGGCCGCCCGCGTGGCAGGCGAGCATTCTACCACTGAACCACCGATGCTTATAAGAAATGGCCATATTTGGGGATTTATTCCATTCACAAAAGCAAACGATGACAGAATTTTGATTGTTGATGACTCTGATACTTGTATATTTTAATGAATATGTACTCTACCATATTTTCTTCTCTAGATTGGCTTACATGCCCGAAAGCTAGAGATTCGTAGATTACAAATTTTACAAAAAGAAACCTTTCTCTGGAAGCTTAATATTTCCACTTAATATTGATATAAAGGACTATTTTATTGAATTGTTTAATCATAATTATTTATTTACTGATATAGATAGATTGTTATTCATGTCTATTTATATATTTAGTAGAATCAACTATAAACACCAAGACCAAATAAATAAATAGTGTGCGACGTTTCGGTAACAGCATTGTTACCATCTTCAGACAAAAATATTGAATGAGAAATTTTACCACAGCATGTTTTAAAATTTCTCATTCAGTACTTTTGTCTGAAGATGGTAACAATGCTGTTACCGAAACGTCGCACACTATTTATTTATTTGGTCTTATTACCTTGTGTTTATAATCTATAAACCAAATTGTGCCTTATCTATAATCAACTATGAAAAAAATAGTACAAATGTGAAATTGTACTGGAATAAGGGGTATAAATTAAGAAAAAGGCATCACCTTATTGTGCAACTGAAATTTGCTGATGGCCAATTCTGGAATAATTAAAATCAACGAATAGTTGATATTTATTCTGATGGCGCAAGCCATCAGAAACTTTCAGTTGCTCGATAAAGAGATGCCTTTTTCTTAAGAATCAACTATGGTAAATGATGGGAAATCCTAGCATGACACTAACCAATCAACGAGCACAGCTCTAACAAATGAATAAGTAATAAATTAAATATATTAAACCCGAATATTTCTTTTACACATAAAAAAAAAACTTTACTGTTCTTACCGCGATGAAAAACATTGGGATGGCTTGGCTCATCAGTGGTGAACCTTCCTAGCGGTTTCGTCAATTTAATCTACCAGACCTTATTTTAGAGCTCTAAAACTGTATTGGATCATTCTGCTTATATTTGATACACTGAAGGGTGGAATCTTAGAAATGGTATTTAGGAAAACTATAGACATAAGCTTTTAGAACAGTAAAGGATGTATCCAAGAAAACTATAGACATAAGCGTTTAAGACAATATAATTACATATAAATATATTTTTAATCGCAGTAAGGACAGTAGAAGTTTATGTTTTATGTGTAAAAGAAACATTCGTGTTACGATTCTTTCATGTCCTATATATATATCTTCTATATATATAAAAATGAATGTTTGTCTGTTTGTTTGTTGGTTTGTATGTCCGGTATACAAATTCGCAGTAGTTCACTAATTCAAACCAAAATTTCCATACATAGGTAAAAAATACGGGGAAGACGATAGGCTATTTAAAAAAAATATATAAATCAATTATTAAAACTATACACTTTTAGTCAGAAAATGATGATGACGATATTGCTGTATCATGTTTGATTATTAGATACATAATTATATCGGGAAAAATTCCAAAAAGCAGAGACCACGGGTGAAACCAGTTCATTATTTTGTACGCAGGAACAAAATTCTAACAGAAAAACATTCATTCGAGCAGAAAACAAAAGCCAGATCATCTTTCTATAAAAATATCGCCTCTCAGACACAAAGTTTGGAGCGGGACGTTGCACAAAAGTGACATCCACGGTGCCAATTTATAATTGTAACGAATATTATTTGAATAAAAACATTTAATCGGGTAAAACCCGGGCGTTGCTCGGGTCATTCGGCTAGTATGTTATATAAAAATATTATTTTATTTTAAATTATAATTTCATAGATTCAAATACTCTGCTGAATCGACCGCCAGAGGTCACGTTTCCCCTATAAAAACTCGTTGTTGTTTTATCCCAATGGCCGGCTCAAAACTTTGTACATTATGTAAATAAGCTTTTGTTTTTCTTATTCTACTCGCCTTAAGCCAGGCAGTACTTTAATCAAATTATGTTTTTCATATATATATTCCTTAGCTAAAATAAAGAAATCTCTGATCAAGACTTTATATTTTCAAGAGATTATTATTCAACCACGACTGCACCACCATAGCTTAATTCTCAAGATAACCAAAATCAAAATAATCGAAATAATTCCAAAATCAAGCAGAAAATCTATTCTTTATTAATTTATAACATATAGATGACGGGTTATTGCCTTTTATTAAAGTAAGAAAGTAGTGTAATCAAGTAATAGTTAGAGAATGGATCACACGGCACAATGGCTAATTAATGATGATCGAGGAAGCTGCCATGATGATAATGATGATGGGAGTGGCTGTAACGGCTTCCTCCATTGGACCAATGAAATCTCTCTAATGTTCAACACATTAAACACGTGACTTGGAATAGCTCCGTAGTGAGTGAGTAAGTAGGTAGTGATTATATTTACATATATACTGTTAAATCTAATATAAGTGTCGGGAAAGGGATATGTTAATCTTCTCTATATATTTCTATCTTTTGAAACTATGTAAATTTAATTCATTGTTAAAATATATTTGTCATATGTAAATACTTATATAAAGAGACAAGGGTCGCCTCTCCCGTCAAAATAGACGTCTAAAACTAGACGCTATCTATTGACCGTCGCCGCAATTAGCGGCCTCGGGCAAATGGCCCTCGTCAGTCTAGGGCGGACTTTATTCCATGAGATCCACACGGGATCTGATGTAATCTTGACAATCTGCCAAAGAGGTGTTTAGCTGGCAAAGTGTCTAGGCCATATCTATGGCTAAAATATAGATGGGAATTTTGCCGGGAGGAAATTGATCTAAAGAGACAAGGGTCGCCTCTCCCGTCAAAATAGACGTCTAAAACCAGACGCCATCTATTGACCGTCGCCGCAATTAGCGGCCTCGGGTCGGTGACAAAGCCACAATACCAGCTTTGGCAAACTGAAAAACGTCCACCTAGAGACCATGGTTTCCATGAAGACCATGGAGATGGCTTCTGGTTTTAGACGTCTATTTTGACGGGAGAGGCCACCCTTGTCTCTTTAGATCAATTTCCTCCCGGCAAAATTTCCATCTGAATACTTATATATGTATTGGAGACTAGAAATAAAGTCAGTTGTTGTAGTTCACTTACTCTCGTGTTGTTGCTTGACTTGTTCGAGATCATTGCCAGATACCTGTCCTAGAGACAACAACGGAATTCCGCAGTTTTTCTGTCTTGGAGTCGATCTTCCCTACATAGAGATATATTGTTGTTCTCCTTCCGGGACCTGAAATAGAGACTTTGGGCGTCTGGGCAAAATAGAGCCTGGACACTGCGCCGTTGAACGCGACAATAAGGTTGTGTCTCAAAAGTTCGTTGTTTTTCTTATTACTTGGCGAATAATATTATTATGGCACAAATACATAATAATTTGTTCTGAAAATAAGAACAATCCATACTTAAATCAGTAGATAATAAAACGGCCTATATTGGATTGAAAAAAAAATTATTGGCCAATATTTCGGTTGGCTGAACGCCAAACCTTTATCAAGGCATTACCTATTTGCATAAACAAACTCAGCGCCTCATAGTGTTATCACAGGTGAAATAATTTTTACAAATTTTTGTCAGGCTCAAATTTCCCCCACCTACTTTATAATCTTTTTTTTTCAACTGTGATATCATAACACTATGCGGCGCTGAGTTTGTTTATACAAAAATGTAATGTCTCGATAAAGGTTGGCGTTTAGCCAACCGATATATTGGCAAATAAATCTTTTATTCAATTCAATATATGTCTTTTCATTATCTGATATATAATACAATTAATACATAATATTCGAAACTATTATAAACGCTTATGATTCTTTTAAAAATAAAATAATTTCTACTGCCCTTACTGCAATGGAAAAACCCTCCCATTAATTTTCCATTGCAGTAAGGGCAGTAGAAATTGTTTTATTTTAAAAAAGAATCATACGCGTCTATAATAGTTTCGAATTTTGATATTTAGATACTATTTGATATGAACACAAGTTTTCGTTTAAGAATAGACAGCGTAGATGTTGTTGTGAGGTAAGATACAGAATCTCGAAGATTCTCCAGGCTTCCAAAGACTAATAGCTCCTACTATATCCATACGGCCTTAAAAAATCAATTTATTTTCATTTATGGTTTATAGAAAAAAACGGGCATCTGGCATGCATCAATCGAGCTTCTGTATTTCTCTCCCTGCAACATGATGATAATGTATTTTTAGATTTGTGTATCATCATTCTAAATATATTGGTAGCTAACGGCTTGCTTCGGAGCATTAATATAATATGTATTGTTTGAAAGTGATAAAGTGCCTTGTGAATGATTTATTTTCTTTTGATTATCTATAACTTTAATAGCATTAAAAACTCTGCCTTTGCCGGTCCCAAGCCCGGATGAAAAAGAAGGAGGGGGAGCAGTAACAAGCTCACTAAAAAACCTGGGCTCAGCTGGCCTGGCTGATAGTACCTTGTAAGGGCTCCTAATTCAGTGATACAGGATCAGCAGTGTTTGTACTCCATGTTAGGAGCGGCTGTATATGGTGTCTGTTCCTCATGTCAGAGGCGGCCATTTCTTTTGGAGCTAAGTCGGGCTGCCATTGAGTAGTGCTCCTAGTCTTAATGACAAAGGCAGACGCATTCTACTTCACCCAGTCATGATGGTTGTCAAGTCTCAAGCTTTACAAGCTTGATACCCTAATATGATTGAGTGGGGATAAGAAAGAAGAATCGCATTTAATAAATGAATTATTCTTTTAAAAAAATAATGTCTTTGAAGAACATATAATCAAATATATATATATTCTAATTATGTCGTGCTGAGTTTGTTGATGACACACATTAATATAAAATTTCGAAACTATTATAGACGCGTATGATTCTTTTTTTTTTAAATAAACAATTTCTACTGCCCTTACTGCAATGGAGAAATTAATGGGAGGGCCTGGCTCATCAGTGGTGAACCCTCCCAGCGGTTTCGCCAGTTTAATCTACCATACCGCTGTTATATTGCATTTTTCGATCTTTCTTTTATAGTGATACTGATGCTAGACTCTTGGAATGGGTATTTTAGATGAACTATGGACATAAGCTTTGAGGACTATGGTAGTTTAAACTGGCGAAACCGCTGGGAGGGCACACCACTTGTTTATTTTCAAAAAGAATCTTACGCGTCTAAAATAGTTTCGAATTTTGATAACAGATGGCGCGCTAGTGCATCGTAATATATTTAATTTTTACTTTATATAATTATAGATCAATTTCCTCCCTGATAAATATCCATTATATATATATTTATAATTGTATGTAATTCTACTGTCCTCAAAGCTTATGTCCATAGTTCATCTAAAATACCCATTCCAAGAGTCTAGCATCAGTATCATTATAAAAGGAAGATCGAAAAATGCAATATAACAGCGGTATGGTAGATTAAACTGGCGAAACCGCTGGGAGGGTTTACCACGGATGAGCCAGGCCCTCACATTAATTTTTCCATTGCAGTAAAGGCAGTAGAAGTTGTTTAATTTCAAAAAGAATCATACGCGTCTATAATAGTCTTGAAATACCCATCAATATTGGCCTGTTCTAATATGGTTTTTAATTCGAGCGTAGCAATTGTTTACAGGGAATTTTAGCTATTCTAGAATCTAAGCTCTTAAAATATGATAAGAATGAGTGAAAAACTCATGTAAAATTTTGTTAAATTAAGAGAAATTACATCATTTATTCTAAATGGTAAAAAAACTTAATATATTCAAAATGTCATTATACACCACATTATTCGAATGTTCGGTTGTAATCTCAAGAGGGATTTAAAAAAAAGAGCGAATAATAAAGTTTTAAATATTATTATAATTCTACTTGGAAAGAAGTTACTTTTTTTGTTAAAATTGGGAAAGTTTTAATTGGAGGGTTTGGTATTAAATTTTTGAAATTTAAATTTGGCGTCTGCTCGAAAAAAAAAAAAAAAAACGGTCGGATTAAAAATGGCGCGTAAAATAATCTTCTGCTGTGTATATTTTGTTTCAATGTCTTCTGCTTTAATAATGTTAGTTGTAACTCATTTAAATCTTTACTTTTCTTTTTAAAAATGTAGACATATCTTCATTTCTAACTCGTTGGTATTTATTTAGCTTTGTTAAAGTCTTTTAATGAGTAGAATTCATTATACAATTTTTGGTACATTTTAAATTAACTGTGTTGTATCTTAAAGATAGGTATGCAATTAAAACTAACTAGTAAATTGTATATATTGTTATTTAGCCAAACGTTGATTGCGCCGATAAAAAACAGATAAAGAATTCTTGTAATATATAAGCCACATTATATTGTGTTATAAATTACTTTATATAATATTTACGAACAAGAAAAATATGTCCAGGGTAGCCTAGTGGACATGGCATCTGCCTGGTAAGCGGAACACTGTGGGTTCGATTCCCATCCCTGGATACTTTTATTTTTCCGTTTATCATTACTCTTCACAATTCATTCTATCATACTTCATCCCTAAGGTTAGAAATAATCGTTATTTCTTCTTAAAATAAATTTCGATTTTTCGTTCAAAAGAAACATTTGCGGTATAATTTCCAAATTCCGTTCTACAAAGATAATTTTGTACACACTTGGTTTTATTTCATGTGTCTTCAATTAAGGCTTCGAACTTATGTAAATTTTAGCATCGTTAAAAGTATAAATTTTACACTTTGAAGACTTTCTTAGTGATGTTATGTAAAGGAAAGCTATTGTGTAGTAAATAGTTGAATTAAATCCTTAAAATAAATTTCGATTTTTCGTTCAAAAGAAACATTCGTGGTATAGTTGTCAATTTTCGTTCTAATTCTTGTCAGTCTTAATTAAAGTTACACCATTTATTTATTTAACAGTTGCCAAGACATGCCATATCCACAATTAGGATAATTGCGTGTTGATAGCTCCTTAATTTCTTGAGGACTGTATTTGTTCCTGTATAAGGTTCCACTTTGCTGCTGCCTACCCCATGTATTTCCATTAATCCAACACACCAACACTATGAGACACACACACTAACTTTATTTAAAAACAACAAAACTATTTATACATCTTGGCCCGTGGTCAAAAGAATTAAAAATAATAATAATAACGTATTTTACAAACACAAAAAGATTAACAACAAATAAATATTCACAGATATACATCTAACTCTCAACACGTGTAAATCTGAAATTATATACAAATCATCGTGAAATTTACATAATTAAACATTGGAAAGCACGCAAATTACACATTCGATATCAAATTTTTGCATATAGTAATTAGAAATAGTAGATTGAAATATGTACACCGTATGAAATATGTACACAGAATTGCCATTTACCACATTTGGAACAACGTGTATATGGAACGCTTCACGATTTTGCGTCATCCTTGCGCAGGGGCCATGCTAATCTTCTCTGTATCGTTCCAATTTTAGTATATGTACCGCCGAACAAGCGTGTTAGAACAACGTGTAGACTAAGTAAATTAATCACATCCAATGATTACATCAGAACGAGTCAACAGTCAATAATTTCGCCTTGAAATATACAGCCTGCAGAATCTATTAAACTTGATGTAGTTACGCCATAATAATACCTTTATTATCAATAACAATACCATCATTCAGAGAAAAAACACAGTCACATCAAACAATGATATATTTAACTCCCGACATTTCAGTGGCTTCCTGTCACTCTCTTCAGAGGAATGGTTATTTTGAATCATAGTTCTACTTATATACATATAGTATACTAGTAGAAAAGCCCGTCCAAGGACGGCTAGAGCAGGTGGATTCCTAATTCTATTTCTCACATTCCTTTTTGATACTTAATAATATGTAATCGGAAGCGTTCGAGGTAAAAGGTAAATATGTTAACTTTTCTATTAGTTAAAATGATATTTTATATATTTTATAATTTTTCAAATCGACATCGAAATTGTTATTATAATTTAAAAAGAACAGTGAGCCAGAGATAAAAAAAATATATTCGCAGTTTTTTTTGTTACCAAACAAACCAAATATGATGATAAATATCGAATATAAAGTTATAAGTCAAAAACAATTGAGCTATATTAATTAATATAATAAAGAGAAACGGTCATTCTTTTTTCTTTATATATAGGTTTTGCAACTTTAAGACATTTATAAGAGACAACAATTAAAAACAATAATATAAGACAGCACAATTTAATTTTTTACTTTAACAACATTTTCATTTTTAGATTTTCTTTGAAACTCTAACATCAATATGTTTTCGTTATTGAAAAACCTTAATTGGAAATAACATTATTCTTACTATTTTATTTAGTGTGTACTCTCAGTTGTACTCTCACGGCATAATATCAACATTTTATAGTATAGTGTAAAAATGTATAGTGTAAAAATGCAAAAAAAAAAAAGGTTACACTATAATATAACACTATATAATATAACAATGTGACATAGATCAATTTTCGATATATATTGAAATTTTATTCTATTTTATTTTGAGCGTCTATTTTGAATATTCACTAAATATCGAAATGAATATTAACTAAATATCGAATAAAGAATATAAATATTTAATAAAATAAAAAATACGCATAGGCATATTTAATATAAGCAATATTAAAATAGCCAATTTCTGGCGTAATTAAATATTGGCGTATAAAATAGAATATTAAGAGAGTAGTTAGGGAACAAACATACATACAGACAAACAGACATTTTATGAAAAATGACCTTAACAAAATAAAAACGGTGCTAAAATGAAAAATGAAAAATTAAAAATGTTATTAAAGTGTAAAATTTACTAAAGATTACCAAGATTTACTAAAATGAAAAATGTCGTCGTTAAAAGTACGCATTTAAATATTTAGACTATAAAAATTAGAAAAGAGAAGGCAAGTATGAAAAGTATTTAAAGTGTAAATTATGAATATTATCAAATATGTGGCTGATGTGGCTAGTGTAAATTACGAATATTTATATATCAAATTATTTCGTTTTATTTCAATCAATGGCCGAGCGAATCGAATAAAAAGAATATAAATATTTAATAAAATAAAAAATACGCATAGGCATATTTAATATAAGCAATATTAAAATAGCCAATTTCTGGCGTAATTAAATATTGGCGTATAAAATAGAATATCAAGAGAGTAGTTAGGGAACAAACATACATACAGACAAACAGATATTTTATGAAAAATGACCCTAACAAAATAAAAACGGCGCTAAAATGAAAAATGATAAATTAAAAATGAAAAATGTTATTAAAGTGTAAAATTTACTAAAGATTACTAAGATTTACTAAAATGAAAAATGTCGTCGTTAAAAGTACGCATTTAAATATTTAGACTATAAAAATTAGAAAAGAGAAGGCAAGTATGAAAAGTATTTAAAGTGTAAATTATGAATATTATCAAATATGTGGCTAGTGTAATTCACGAATTTTTATATATCAAATTATTTCGTTTTATTTCAATCAATGGCCGAGCGTGTCGCTAACGTCGAGCTAAATGCGTATTTTTGCTAACTGCGTTATTTTTAAAAGTTTAAATATAATTTTGAAGTTACCTGAATAATTCCGGGACTAAATGTAATATGTATACGAAATATTAAGAGATATTATTAAGAGAGGAGTTAGAAAACAAACAAACATCCAGACATTTTTTGCGCTTTAATAATAAGACTACGTAACTTGAACACGTGACACAGAATGGACCAATCCTATTCGGCTTCAACGAACAAACGCTTTATTATATGTGATTTTAAACTGTATGACACTTTTAGTATAGGTCACATATATTCCAATTAGTTAAAGCCGATACCTTAAAAGATCCTGCCCTTCTTTTGGAATGTACACCGTTTCTGTTTGCTGCCACCCCATATTTTGTATATATGCTATATCTTTATTGATAATACCTGTAAACCCCTATTTGTATGTAACACTAAAAATGTTGACGTCAAAATAAAGATCCAAAGAGCGTTCGGTCAGCTGGTGGCAGGGACAGAGGGGAGGAAAAAAGCCAACGCTCAGCCCATGTGTGGCCCCCAGGAACTCTTTATAGACGACCCCTGAAAACAGGACAGTTTTTGGCAGGGGGTCAGCAGATGGTTCTAGGAGGTGTCTCTCGGCAGACGGCGTCTGTCTAACACACGCTCTCTCTCTCTCCATGTCTCAGTGATAAGCATCCAAGTTTGTGTCATGGCCTCTACCTCTGTCCCGTGGGCTGTCCCCGATGACTCTCGGTGCTAACATCTAGCCCTGCCTCTGCATCTTGTTGTCCGCGTGTGGGAAGAACATCAACACTCGCCTCACGTACACGACTGCCAGCTTATCCATACGTCGGCAGGATCATCACATTTGCAACAATATTACATACATATACGATTTTCTAAAATAGATGTAAAGCATCACGCACTTATATATATAAAAAAATAAAGAAGGCATATCCTGACCAGGAGCACATGTGCTTTTCAGAAGGCAAGAGCGCCATCTGGTGGAACAGAAATCAACTAAACATTGATTTAGCCTGTTCTCTGATATTAGGCCAACCCAATTTCTTGATAAATAAAGAAAAGCCATCCACGAACGCGTTTCACGCTGTTGGCGCTCGTCAACGTGGAGCAGGCTGTACCACTGCGACCAAAAATATTGTATATTTATATTGTTTATAATATATAGTTTCAAATTATCATAACAGCTGGCGTATTAATACATCACATTATGATTACAAGGAACTCTTCCTAGTAAACTTTGAAATGAACCAGACGATAAGGAAGATGGATGTCTTTTATTTAAAAACGAGCACGAACTTTCGGGTAAAAACCCTTCTACAGGCGGCTATCACATTAGCAAGATGGATACTTTTTTTTCCATCTTTGTATCCATCTTGATATGTGATAGCCGCCTGTAGAAGGGTTTTTACCCGAAAGCTCGTACTCGTTTTTATATAAAAGACACCCATCTTCCTTATCGTCTGGTTCACATCACATTATACACCTATCCCCCGATTTACACGGTAGATACGTTCCTGAGAAAAACGTGTAAATCGGGGGATAGGTGTACACAGAAATAAAAATAGAATGCATTGACAGGTTAAAATATGTAGTCAGCACATAAGCTCGGGATTCCTCGTGAGATGTGTACACAGCGCATGTGTTCAATCACAGTAGCATTTAGTATAGTGCGATAAAAACAAAAAAAAAAAACTTATTTGGAAAACCGTGTAAAAGCGAAAACGTGTAAAACAAGTACCGTGTATATCGGGGGATAGGTGTAATATAAATATTTATTCTAATAATATATTTTCCTTTCTCTCCAATATATTTCTCCCTAGTATGCACCAAGTATTAAGCCTAAAAACATATTTACTATGAAATTGTCTTACCATTCCCCGAAAGAAGCAATTTCAATATTTTTTCAATTCCACTAAGCATTCAGTTTATTCTGTATTTTTCTTGAATTTCCCTTCAGAAGTGTTTTGAATATTTCTCTAACGTCTATTCACACACCATTTCGATTTGACAACTCTGTTTAGATTAGTTTTTTTAAATTCTCGGATATTTTTTTCCTTTAAAGATAAATTTAATCTTGTTATAACCTTTTTCATTGTTATAATAAATTTGATGCTTTTTTATAACGAGAAGGCTATATATAAATATTAGGTATTTTATATTTATTTATAATTGTTCATTATATATGTGTGAAAAAATAATAAAAAATATAATAAAGGATCAGGTGTTAATATTAAAAATAAAAGAGGCATATCCTGAACAGGCTCACATGAACTTTTTTAGATGGCAGAGCGCCATCTAGTGGAACAAAAATAAACTAAACGTTTATTTAACTTGTTCCGTCATATTTGGGCAAACGTTTAGTTTATTTTTATTTCACTAGATGGCGCTTGCATATATGGAATTCAATATAAAGTTTGGGAGGAAAATAGTCATGTACTTAGAGAGAGGCACCTTAATTATGTACCAGAGCGATAAATTAAGTTTAAAACCCTAGTGGTAGTGTCTTGTCCATGGAGCAGATCAGATCGGTCCATGTACCCTGATCACAATACCGGACAACTGAAGTGGTGGTGGTGTCTTGTCCATGGAGCAGATCAGATCGGTCCATGCACCCTGATCACAATACCGGACAACTGAAGTGGTGGTGGTGTCTTGTCCATGGAGCAGATCAGATCGGTCCATGTACCCTGATCACAATACCGGCCAACTGAGGTGGTGGTGGTGTCTTTGTCCATGGAGCAGATCAGTTCGGTCCATGTACCCTGATCACAATACCGGACAACTGAAGTGGTGGTGGTGTCTTGTCCATGGAGCAGATCAGATCGGTCCATGCACCCTGATCACAATACCGGACAACTGAAGTGGTGGTGGTGTCTTGTCCATGGAGCAGATCAGATCGGTCCATGCACCCTGATCACAATACCGGGCAACTGAGGTGGTGGTGGTGTCTTTGTCCATGGAGCAGATCAGTTCGGTCCATGTACCCTGATCACAATACCGGGCAACTGAGGTGGTGGTGGTGTCTTTGTCCATGGAGCAGATCAGATCGGTCCATGCACCCTGATCACAATACCGGGCAACTGAGGTGGTGGTGTCTTTGTACATGGAGCAGAACAGATCGGTCCATGTACCCTGATCACAATACCGGACAACTGAAGTGGTGGTGGTGTCTTTGTCCATGGAGCAGATCAGTTCGGTCCATGTACCCTGATCACAATACCGGCCAACTGAGGTGGTGGTGGTGTCTTTGTCCATGGAGCAGATCAGTTCGGTCCATGTACGCTGATCACAATACCGGCCAACTGAGGTGATGGTGGTGTCTTTGTCCATGGAGCAGATCAGTTCGGTCCATGTACCTTGATCACAATACCGGCCAAATGAGGTGGTGGTGGTGTCTTTGTCCATGGAGCAGATCAGATCGGTCCATGTACCCTGATCACAATACCGGGCAACTGAGGTGGTGGTGGTGTCTTTGTCCATGGAGCAGATCAGTTCGGTCCATGTACCCTGATCACAATACCGGCCAACTGAGGTGATGGTGGTGTCTTTGTCCATGGAGCAGATCAGTTCGGTCCATGTACCTTGATCACAATACCGGCCAAATGAGGTGGTGGTGGTGTCTTGTCCATGGAGCAGATCAGATCGGTCCATGCACCCTGATCACAATACCGGCCAACTGAAGTGGTGGTGGTGTCTTGTACATGGAGCTGATCAGATCTGTCCGTGCACCCTGATCACAATACCGGCCAACTGCGGTGGTGGTGTCTTTGTCCATGGAGCAGATCAGTTCGGTCCATGTACCCTGATCACAATACCGGCCAAATGAGGTGGTGGTGGTGTCTTTGTCCATGGAGTAGATCAGTTCGGTCCATGTACCCTGATCACAATACTGGCCAACTGAGGTGGTGGTGGTGTCTTGTCCATGGAGCAGATCAGATCGGTCCGTGCACCCTGATCACAATACCGGTCAACTGAGGTGGTGGTGGTGTCTTGTCCATGGAGCAGATCAGTTCGGTCCATGTACCTCGATCACAATACCGGCCAACTGAGGTGGTGGTGGTGTCTTTGTCCATGGAGCAGATCAGTTCGGTCCATGTACCCTGATCACAATACCGGCCAACTGAGGTGGTGGTGGTGTCTTTGTCCATGGAGCAGATCAGTTCGGTCCATGTACCCTGATCACAATACCGGCCAACTGAGGTGGTGGTGGTGTCTTTGTCCATGGAGCAGATCAGTTCGGTCCATGTACCTTGATCACAATACCGGCCAAATGAGGTGGTGGTGGTGTCTTGTCCATGGAGCAGATCAGATCGGTCCGTGCACCCTGATCACAATACCGGTCAACTGAGGTGGTGGTGGTGTCTTGTCCATGGAGCAGATCAGTTCGGTCCATGTACCTCGATCACAATACCGGCCAACTGAGGTGGTGGTGGTGTCTTTGTCCATGGAGCAGATCAGTTCGGTCCATGCACCCTGATCACAATACCGGCCAACTGAGGTGGTGGTGGTGTCTTGTCCATATAGCAGATCAGTTCGGTCCATGTACCTTGATCACAATACCGGCCAACTGAGGTGGTGGTGGTGTCTTGTCCATATAGCAGATCAGTTCGGTCCATGTACCTTGATCACAATACCGGCCAACTGAGGTGGTGGTGGTGTCTTGTCCATGGAGCAGATCAGTTCGGTCCATGTACCCTATACATAAAATACATAATTTCAAAACCAAATATATACATGCAAAGTAGTCCGGTCATCTGGTCAAAAATATAAATATATAATCTATGAAAAACAACTTATAAAAATGCTAACAGAAGGTTCATCACCAAAGACCTTTTTGGATTTTTTTCACATTTATTTCGCTAATTTTATTAAATTACCTTTTACTTTTTTATTATTCCATTGTATAATTATACATTGGAGAATAAATTCATAGATAAAATTTTAAATTTTGGTAGGGTTGGAATACAGGTCCTGTCTTGAGGTTCCCATACTTTCCAAGAGGTGGTCTGGTGAGGCCTCTTTGGTCCTGTAGATGGTGTATTGTGTCTTTACACCATCCTGGAAGAGGAGCGGTCTTGTATGGCCAGTTTTGAGTGTGAAAATACAGGTTACTGCCTGTCTGTTCATCCCACATTCCAGAATAGCTCCAGGCTTTTGGTTCAGGTACCAATGATGTCTTGTATTTTAAATATATATACAGGGTGATCCAAAAGTCCCGCACAACTTTAAAAATTAATAACTCCGCGAATATTTGCGCTAGAGCAATGCGGTAAACACCATTGGGTTCAGGATGCAATGGGATTTTTTATGGCAAATAATGAAAAATTCGAAATTGATTTTAGTTACAACTTTATTCGCTAGATGGCGCTCTACCAGAATCGGCGATTCAGCGGCCAAATTGTTTGATAAATTGAAAAATATAACTGAACGACACGTATTTTTCCTTTTTGAATATCAGGAAAGAACCCTAATAATATCAAATGATAAATTAATAAAACACCATTTCGCCAAAAGTTAGAAGAAATGGTTAACGATTTTTAAATACAATCTGAGATATGTAAAATAGGTATATGAAAATTAAAACATGTAGCGAAAAAAAAAAGATATTTTAGATACGGTTTGTTTTCGAAGATAATAAATTTCTATTTTTTTTTAATTCAACTTTCTCTCAGTATCTATTATATTTATTTTAATTCATTTGAAAAATAGGTATCTATCCCTGATAATTTATTTTACTCTGGAATGCCGTTGCTGTTGTTGTCGTGTCCATTAAAGAGTCTCAGATGTCTCCATGCATCTCCATCACAGCAACAGCAATATCCACTATCTTGGGTGTGTAAAGCTGCTGCTCTGGGTCTGTGTCAATTTTCAGCAAGGCTGCGGCCATTTCTGGGTATGAGAATATGTGGGTAGGTGTTAGTTCCACTAAGGACAGTTGTTGCATGCCCTATAGGTTCTTGTGCCATCTGGATGTATTGTCATTCCTTTATAGAGTGTTTTGCTCTAAGTCTTGTTATAGGTTTTGTCATTTTTCTCTCAAGAGTTTATTTAGCATTTTGATCTTTTCTTATTTTTTTGTTTAATTATCTTGTATTTTGACAAAGCATCAGCGTCAAATAATGACATTTGTTCTTTCCTTTGGCCCAACTTTCTGGCTTCCTTAGCCAATTCAAATGCCATTTCATTACCCCCGATCCCAACATGGGCAGGAATCCTTTGTAGAATGCAGTTCTTCTTCAATGGTTCCAGTTGGGTAAGTAACGAGTGTATTTTCTGTGTGATTTTAGTATTGCCCTTCTGAATTGCTTCTAGAGCGGATATTGAGTCGCTGTATATTAAAATTCCTTCTGCTTGATGCAGGGATGGTTGGTTAAGGCATACATCAAGGGCTTTCCAGATAGCTGTCAGTTCACAAGTGAAGTTTGACGAAATCTGTCCTGCTCCTTCTTTGATTTTGATGTGTGTTCCATCTTGCAGTATTATGTTAATTCCGGCCCCTCGATTACTCAGGCTAAGGTCAGAAGATCCATCTGTATATACTGTTAAAGGGGGTGACCTAGCATTTTTAATCAAGGATTTGTACTATGAGGACATAGCTGTTAACACATCAGACCTCGAAGCCCAAGGTATCAAAGTCTACCACAATCAAAACAAAGCCATCAACATATACAATATGTATCACCCTACAAACAATAAACCTATTGACGATGAAAAAATGGCTCAATTTCTTACAGGCAACACTATTATTGTAGGTGACCTTAATGCCAAAAATCAACTATGGGGATGTTCCACGCCAAACCCAAGAGGCAAAATACTATCAAACATATTTAACGACAATGCCTTCATGTGCTTAAATGATGGGAATCCTACCCATAATTCCTACAGCTATAATACTGCACAAGCACTTGATATAAGTTTTTACTATCCTGACATTTTCCACAAATGCAAATGGCAAATATTAAAAAGTATTGGAAGTGATCATTTGCCTAATTTGATTGAAATTAGCACCAAGACCAAAACCAGCTCAATTAAAAAAAATTCTGGAACTTCAAAAAGGCTAATTGGATATCTTTCAAAAACACTATTATTAAAGCAGCCAAAGTTTCAATACCAAGAGGTAATATTAAGAATTGGATTCCAAATTATACACACCAGGCAAAAAATATTCAAACACTTATAACTAAAAGAAATGAACTACGGAAAAGTGCACCCAAAACCAAACAAATTGTAGAACTGACCTGAACATTGTGAATGCAAAAATAAAAAAAATTATACGTAAATGTCAAAAGGGAAAAATTAAAAAAAACTTGTGAAAACATGAAACCAAGAAAGCCAAATACAAAACTTTGGCATTTGGCAAAACAAATTGAAAGATCCCAGCCACAAACTGAAAACACAAATATGATTAAGAATACAGTTGGTCACCAGCAACTAATGACAAAAATGCTGCCAATCTTTTAGGTAATTCATATCAAATAAGTAGTAAAATCAAATTTGAAATAAAAGTTAAGAAAGTTGAAAAAAGGCCTGAAAGATTATTCATGACTGTAAAAATGTCACCAGTACATAATATTTTTCCATGAAAAATTCAATATGAAAGAGCTAGCTTATGCATTAGAAAACACTGACCTAAACAAGACTTTTGGGTCAGATGGAATCCATAGCCAAATGATATCAAACTTGGGCAAAATTCGCAAAATCAAATTTGAAATAAAAGATAAGAAAGTTGAAAAAAAGGCCCGAAAGATTATTCATGACTGTAAAAATGTCACCAGCACTCATAATATTTTTCCCTGAAAAAATTCAATATGAAAGAGCTAGCTTATGCATTAGAAAACACTGACCTAAACGAGACTCTTGGGCCAGATGGAATACATAGCCAAATGATATCAAACTTGGGCAAAATTGGCAAAGAAAGACTTCTTAATATTTTCAATAACTCCTGGAAAACTGGATAATTGCCTCAAGACTAAAAACTGCAACAATAAATCCCATCAAAAAACTTGACAAATCTGCTGATGACCCAAAACACTACTGATCTATATCCCTCACAAGTATTTGCTGCAAATTAATGGAAAAAATTACACTCAGACGACTCACCTACCACCTCAATACAAAAAATCTCTTACCATAAGAACAATATGGATTTAGGAAAGGACATGGGACAATAGATCAACTCTAATTTTTCACACAAAAGGTAAAAGATGCACAAAACAGAAAACCAACTAACCACACCATAGCTGCTTTTTTAGATCTTACAGAAGCTTTTGATAAAGTATGGAAAAACAAGTTAATTACAAAATTATACAAACATTTCAAAATTGATGGAAAAGCTATCACTTGGATAAATGATTTCCTTAAAAATAGATACATCAGGGTCAAATATAATGGCACTCTATCTAAAACCTTCAAATTGTTAAAGGATTACCACAAGGATCAGTGATGGAGATGCATGGAGACATCTGAGACTCTTCTTTGGACACGACAACAACAACAACAACAAGGATCAGTCCTTAGCCCAAATCTCTTCACCCTATTTATTGCAGGCATAGAAGAAAAAAAATCACTTAAAACCAATATTGGACTTTTCGCTGATGACATTATTCTATGGAGCAGCAGTACTAACTGGAAAAAAGCTGAAAGAGATTCGAACAAGACTCTTCTCCATCTAGAAAAATTTGCTAATGAACATAAATTAGAATTTAACCCCCGATTGGCTCGACACAGGAGAGGTAGAGGTTCCTAAAAATAGTACCCTCCTTCCTATTGGTCATCTATTGACCAACCTGTCTTCCATCCGGATAGCCGCCTTGTGTTCCCATTTGATCCCTTTCCTTTTAGTTCTTATCTCCCTAGATTTAAAGCTGAGGGCTTTAGTTTTGGAGACATTGAACTTAAGGCCAGAGTCATGGGCCCAGTTCGAGGGGATTTGGAATGAAGTTTCAACACACTTCTCAGCCTTCGCTCTCGAAGCAGCCTCAATGATGAGGAACTGGTCGTCGGCATAGAGAACCAGCCTGGCTCCCTCAGGTAGCTCCTCTTGGAAAACGGTGTTTACCAGGAGATTCCACAGAATAGGTCCGCAGCAAGAGCCCTGGGGGCAACCCCTAGCACAGTTTCTTTCCAACTTCAGCCCACCAAAACCGAGGCTAATCCGTCTATCCCTCAGGAAGTCACGAACCAAGCTGCACAAATTATCTAAACAACCCATGTCCATCAAATTTCTCATCAGCTTGTTCCAGTTCATGGAGTTGAACGCGCCATCAATGTCTAGGGCCACGAGAAGAACCCAAGCACCCTTATTTAAGCCCATATCAACCCCCTCTAACACCTCGTTTAGAGCTGTGGTTGTGGACTTTCCTTCCCTAAAACTATGTTGGAAAGAGGAAAGGAGCTCATTACCTCTAGCCAGTGCTTCAGTCGCTGAGCTAGTAGGCTATCCAGAACCTTACCTAGACACGCTAGTAAAGAAAGCGGACGATAATCATTAGGAGAATTACCCTTTCTACCAGACTTTTCGAGAAGCACTACTCGGGCAACCTTCCATGCCTCAGGAAAAGTACCAGTGTCCAGGCACCTATTGAATAACCTGGCAAGAAGCGATAGGTGCATCCTCACCAGGGCTTTCACGACCGTGTTATCGATCCCGTCGGGACCAGGAGATTTCCTGTTCCCGAACATGAAAGCCATCAGTTTCACCTTATTCTCAAAAAAGAGCGGATCCACCAAACCACAAGTGGTCAGAGAGATCTCGTCCTCTGGTTCTCGTTTCCGAAGTTCCGATCCAAGATGAGGTCCAGGGTCCTTCAGGTCCTGAGTCTTGAACCCATCTTCCCCTTCAAGTAGCCTCAAGTTAGCGGAGCACCTTATCTTCCCAGAGACAGCCCTGTAAGGGAGACCGTATGGATTAATCTCCAGTACGGTTTTGCACTGCTCCCTCTAGTGTTTCCTCTTCTCCCTTTTGGTGTGTCTCTTGTACCCTGCTAGGACCTTCTGGAAAGCTATTCTTCTCCTAACTCTCTCTTCGCCCGTACTATTCTGGAATAGTTTCCTCATGGCCCTGACTCTCTTCCTCTCGATCTTCAGCTCCTCGTTCCACCAAGGCTGTTTAAACTTTTTAAATGCGGTAACCTTTTCAGATCCAGGCCCCAAGGTTTTGCACGTTGGTTATATCCTGGTGGAGCTCATTGACCATGCTATTAATAGAAATTCTGTCAACTGCTCCAGCCAATCTATCCCCAAGTGTGCAAGCAAACCGGCGTCTGAATCTTTCAAGGTTAAGCCCCCTGATGCTGTACCGAAGAACTCTCTCCACTGATGGCGGTTCCACTTCACAACTGGTCTCAAACCTGATGAGTATGTGGTCGCTTACGTCTGTGGGGTCCATTTCCCACCTCAAACGCCGCATCCTGCTCGTTCTTGCCAGGGAGAAGTCTATGATGTTTTCACCGTTTTCCGTGGCAAACGTCGATTCACCATAGACGTTCGAAATCTCCAGACTCTGACCAATAACAAGATCGACCACGCCTTGCCTTTAGAATTTTCCTCCCTGTCCCCAAACAGCTGGGTGCGCGTGTTAAAATCTCCGCCAATCAGGATCTCATGCCCTTCTTTCCCAACCAAAAAAAAAAAATCATTTAGGAAGTCCAGCTTACCGAGGTCGTTGTCCTGAGGTGGTATGTACGTAGAGAGGCAGACCAGTTTCAGATCCGCCGCCTCGATCTGTACAGCCACCGCCTCCTCCCAGGACCCACAACCCAAACAAGAATCTCCCCGGACCAGTAAGTCGGCTTTGTTGCTCTCGCTAGAGAAAAAACTGTAACGAGTATCTAGACCCATCCTCCCGTCATCCTCCAGGTACATCTCCTGCACCAGGATAACATGAGGGCGATCACTTTTAATGATCCGGTCTAGCTCCTCGGAGCTCCTCCTCGAAAGAGCGCAATTTAGCTGCAAGAACCTCCACACCTCCTTGTTTTGCCCCTCTACCATCGCCTCCCGTTCACGTACCAGGCCTTCACCGAGCACTGCGTACTCCGGGGGCGATGATTATTCCTGTCGTATCTCTTGTTGTCCTCTAAACAGAGTCAACAACCCGGTTCCATATAGCATCCCTGTTCTTGGGAGTGCACGCCCTCGCACCTCCCACACCTCTTAGGATGTTCGCAGGTCCTTGCGAAATGACCGGGCCTAAGGCACCTGAAGCAAGTTGACACTGTCTAATTCACCCTGATAGGTACCATCCTGGCACCTATCTTCAACCTCTTCTTGACCAGGAGGGATTTCATGGTGGCCTCCTTTAGGCCCGAAATGACCCAATTCGTTGCGTAGGGCCTCCTTGTACTCTTTGTATAAAATCTGATGTATCCTTCCAAGAAGTCCCCACACCTCGAATTTTGGAGCACCACCATTTCTTTAGCGTCTCCTCTTTGATGTTAGAGTTGACACCCAAGAGAATGAGCTCCCTCCTGTCCCTCTTGAGGCTCCTAGCCTCAGTGCAGGCTCCCTCTCTTATAGCCTCCACGGCCAGTTTCTTTTCATCGGGGTTCTTCAATATGAGAGCCACAGCTCCCCCACCCCGAATCATTTTGAGGTCATAGCAGTGCCTAGGAATGCTACCAGCGATGCTTTTCAGCACCGCGAGCATTAACCCGGACCCCGCATCCTCACTCCACTCAACTACCAGGGTCAGGTCCTCCTTCCATCTAAGGGGCCCTTGACCTTTGGGGGTTCTGGCTTGGTAGTCTTGGTCGCCTTGGGGGGATCCTTAACCTCTTTAGCCCTGATCTTCTTCGGGGGAGGAGGTTCTTTCACCTCCTCTGTAGGCGTCGCTCTCGGTGGGTCCTCTTTTGATCCGGCTGTCACCTCAGTCCTACCCTCTTCCTCTTTTGCTGAAGGCTTCTTAACCCTTTTCTTCTTTCTCTTCTTTTCCACCATCTCGCTGTTCCTAGTGTGAACAGGTTGTTTTGGGGGAGATGGAGGAACAGCTTTCTCGTCTCTAGTTGGTATTTGGACCGAGGCTCCCTCTACCTTGCCCTTGTGGGCTCCTCCGTCTTCTCGTTTCGAGGCGTCTCTCGTTTAGGGAGAACTGGGGAAGCGTCATTGGGAGTACATACCTCGACCTCAGCTAGTTTCAGCGACTCTAAAAGAGCCGCTGCCACTCCCCTCTCTATGCCATACTGCAGGGTGGTCGACTGAGGATCTTTTCGTCCAGGTTCCGCTTCTCCACCCGCAGGAGCTCGAGCTCTCCAAGGGCCGACCTATGTTTCTTGAGAAGCTTATCGAAGCATTGCTCGAGGATGTTCGGGTGAACATTTCCAATCTTCCTCCCTCGACGTATGGTGTCTAGGGAGTCCTGGAACGCCTCGGCAAGCTCCTTAAGCTTCG